>WNWK01002872.1:0-190468 GCA_009830355.1 Cherax destructor | reverse complement strand
TTTTTCTGGCGCGTCTCTTCCCGAACTACTGGAGGGGCCCGGCTAGCTCGGGCCCGGGGCAGGAGCGTTTGCCGTGGGGGCGTAGACAAGATGCTACCAACTTGTGGCACTCACTGGAGGTATGACTGGATGTATGGTGGTAAACACAATCGCCCTCCCGGTGCTGCGCACGGGGACGTGATTATCACGGCGTGGGGGCTGAGGTTTATAACACTCAGAACGGTAATGACCTCTTTACCGCAGTTAAAACAGGTAACCACACGCTTCGCGGTGGTGCTGATGGCGTGTGCGCTTATGACGCTTGGACTTAGATGGAGGAGACGCTGGCAAAGTCGTCTTGCTAGCCCTCCGGTCATAACCTGACCTGCCGTTTGATTCGGCTTGGTCTGAGGTTTGCTGTTCGTCCTAGCCTTGGCTGCTGATTGCTGGACGGCTGCAGCAAAAGTGACGAGGGGTTGCACAGGCGGCATACAAGAGTTGGCAATTGAGGGACTTGCAGGGGGTACCAGCAGGGCGACAAGCCTTGTCTTTCTCGCCCAGCGGTTTAATTTTATCGATAGCATTAAGGCGCCCAGGATGTGTTCCTTGGGGCCAAGCCCTAATTCGTCAATCTATCATGGAGATGGAGTGGGCATCTCTCCGCATGACGCCTCCGACGATCATGGGGATGATGTCTTCGAGTTTTATACTACCATCACTAGTGACCCACTTGCTATCCTTCATAATGTCAATAAATCTAACGATGCTCGCTGGAAACGACAGGCGCAGCGAGGGCTTCATCCGGGATTGGCACTCATTCATGACGCTCGTGATAATTTCAAGGTAATGACTCTGATGCCTGCGCCGGAAGAATTACGAAATGCTTCCTTGAGCTTGGGCCATGACTGCAAAATCACGCACTTCCACCAAGTCTAAGAAGAAGTGATAACACTTAGGATGTGTTCACAGCCACCGCGGCAGTGTTTACATAGTGCGCGTCGTGGGTTATCGGTTCGTCCCTTAACTGTCGTCTCGACCGATTTGAACCAAGTCTCAACATACTGGCGCGACCATCGAACAAAAGGGACGGGCGGGGATGACATTCGTGGTAGAGCGTGGGTGTTATGGTAGAGCGTGGGTGTTATAGTATAGAGCGTTGGGTGAATAAGCGAGGAACCCTGCCGCTTCCTCCCCTTCCACCCACAAACTGGGAAAACACTCACACGACGCAAAAATCACCACAAACTCAGTTCTGCCTTGCTGAAATAGCCGTGCTGAGCTGAAACACAACAGCAGAACAATATGCTGAACACGTGACTTGAACAGCGTGGGACGCTGTGGCGTGGAGTCACTATAATTCTTGAAGAAATTCAACCCATTGTATATAAATGGTGAAAGCTTCGGAGGCTTCTTACTTTATTTGCGATAACGTGAGGGTACACAGGCAGTGTGTTTGTGCCCATGGCCTGGGAGGGCCATGCCCATGCGAGGGAGAGAGGAGTAGGCCTGTTGACTGAGTGATGCCTGGACGAGAAGTGAGAGAGATGCTGGTCTGGGCATACCCCCCCAGAGGCCTGACCCCTTGTGGAAACTATGGGAACTAGGCCTGTAGACTTACAGCCTACATTTTGCTCGGCTGGCAGACAGCATAGGCTGTCTATGAAGACAGTACAAGCTGTCTACATTGACTCTATCATCATTACTGACTCTATGTCAACACTGAAGGCTCTTGACTCACATAATGACTCTAACAACATGCTCATTGGAGAAGCCAGGTATAGATACTCAAAAATCCTTGAAAAAGGAGTTAATGTACAATTGTTATGGATCCCATCACACACTGGATTACTCCTTCATGATAAAGTTGATATGTTAGTCAAGTAAAGTAACCTGAAGGATAATGTAGAATATAACTTCGGTGTATCTGTGTCTAGCATTAGGAATAACATTAGGAGGAAACTAAATAATAAAACTGTATGTTATAGGAATGTATTTAGAAGCCTGAGTAGGTCTATAACCCTCTACGATAACATGAATAAATACGTTTATGGAGCAACTTGCAATGTGAACAGAGTGACTAATGTTGGAGTGGCCAGGCTTAGGCTTGGTTACAAGTGCTTCTGGCAGTTCTTTCTAACATCAAACAAAATGCAAAGTATGTGGCCAGCCTTATGATCACTATCTTGAACACTATGTGCTTAATTGTCCACTTATTATTATAGAGATAGACAGTATAATAATCTATGTGACATATCAAGATATCTTATTAATGAAAATATGATACCAGATATATTAAGCAAATTTCCTAAATTTGCTTGTAACAGAAAAGTGAACTGTTTATATAAATTAACATGTACTCCTGTAAAACCTTTTGGGGCCTAGTTCCTGGGCCTTTTGTGTATCCATATGTTCTTGCACTACCATCCACAGGATGCATATGTTCTTGCGCTACCGTCCACAGGATGCATATGTTCTTGCGCTACCGTCCACAGGATGGATATGTTCTTGCGCTACCATCCACAGGATGGATATGTTCTTGCGCTACCATCCACAGGATGGATATGGGGTGCACAATAAACTAGCCATTTCCTTGGCAAAATGCAAAAATCTCATTCTCTTGCACATTCCCTCTCTCACACTCATTCTCATTCTCTCTTACGCACTTATTCCCTTTCACACACACACTCATCCCTCTCTCACACTGTCTCTCTCATTCACTCTCATACATTGATCATCGGACAGATGGATGTTTGGATGTATACTATGACAATGGAGTTAGAGCCAGATCGTTTTGCTTCTACTTCTCTCTCTCTCTCTCTCTCTCTCTCTCTTCTCTCTCTCTCTCTCTCTCTCTCTCTCTCTCTCTCTCTCTCTCTCTCTCTCTCTCTCTCTCTCTCTCTCTCTCTCTCTCACTTCCTCTCTCGCTTTCTCACTCTCCTCTTCCACCTCCCCCTCTTCCAAGACACAGTTCTGGGGCCAAATCTTTAATAGTCTTATATTCAAGTGTGTTGTTCATATCTTGGCAGCTTCACAACAGCTGTAGACGACAGCTGTTGTGAAGCTGCCTGGGATGCTGCAACACTGCTGCAACACTGCTGAGCTCTCTCTCTCTCTCTCTCTCTCTCTCTCTCTCTCTCTCTCTCTCTCTCTCTCTCTCTCTCTCGGTGGTAATGATGATGGTGGAGGAAGAGAAAGGAGAAAAGAAGAAAAAGAGGAAGAAGAAGAGAAAGGATTAGGATGAAGAAGAAGAGGAAAAGTAGGAAGAGGAAGAGCTCTAACAAGCACAACAACATCACCAAACACTTCTCGCAAGACAGTTATTGAATGAATACTGGAGAACTCTTTTTCTATTGTTAAAAATGATCACCACCATCACTATAAACATCACCATAAACATCACCATCACCACAAACATCACCACCACAAACATCACCACCACAAACATCACCACCACAAACATCACCACCACAATCATAACCACCACAAATATCACCACCACAAACATCACCACCACAAACATCACCACCACAAACATCACCACCACAAACATCACCACCACAAACTTGACTCGACTTAGACTTAAAATGTGACTGACATTAGTCCACAAATAATCTATCTTCTGGACCATCATGACAATCAAAACAGCCTGCTTGAACACTGTGACGGACAATACTGCTCCAAGCAGCAGCAGCACAGCGTCAGGAACAAGGAGACAAAATGACGACCCTAACTGGGGACCATCAGCAGATCCTCCATGAAGGTCACAAAACTCCCTTAATACAGAATCTAAGTTCAGCATAACCAAATCCCCGACTACGACGGTGCGCAGATGCCACACAAAATAGGTCAGAAGCTTTAGCTTATGACCTGGATTGACTTAGAGTGTCAGTACGACACATCCTCAGCAAAACGTCAAAAATAACTAATTCTGAACAATGCTCTATGAAGTGAGTAAAAGAGTTACAAGATGTATGCTTCGACTCACCAACGAAATCATACTCTACCAAAACAGAGTCTAAATAACGAACAGACAGACAGAGACGAGAGGGAGGCTTCCAGGACTAGTAGCAGATGGTGAGAGACAACGATTTCTTGACCACGGGCGTCACATCAGGTGATATCCCGTGACTCGCCCGTGGTACTGCAGAGACGCTGCCAGGTAAACAAGCTGATAGTTAGCTAAGCTGTTTGCCAATGTGGGCACTCAACCACAACTCTTCAACAGTGAGCACAGTGAAATGTAAATGTTACATGGTACCTAATGACACAACTAAGTCATATAGTAATATAAAGCAAATTATTTTCATTTTAGCTATTAATGAAAATATCGGTAATATAAAATTTTAAATGAAAGACAAAGTATGTTAAAAATACATTATATACATTGTGTCCCTTTCAGGGGGCGCAACAAGCAACATCACAAACAAGAGCAACGTCAACATCACAAACAACGTCAACATCACAAATAACAAGACACAAGAGGAGGAGAAATGAGGGTAATAAACCAGTGAAGGAAAAAAAGGGACGCCGTGGACACCATAAGAGAACATTGTATCAACATCCGTGATCCCACACTTCCCCATCATCTTACCAGCAAGTAACAGAAACACTGCTGGAACAAGTGTAGAAGTCTTCAAGAAACTTTACAATTGTCTCAAGACAAGTGTGAAAGTCTTCAAGAAACTTTACAATTGTCTCAAGACAATTGTAGAAGTCTTCAAGAAAGTTTACAATTGTCTCAAGACAATTGTAGAAGTCTTCAAGAAACTTTACAAGTGTCTCAAGACAAGTGTAGGAAGAAGTCTTCAAGAAACTTTATAATTGTCTCAAGACAAGTGTGAAAGTCTTCAAAAACTTTAAAATTGTCTCAAGACAAGTGTAGAAGTCTTCAAGAAACTTTACAATTGTCTCAAGACAAGTGTGAAAGTCTTCAAGAAACTTTACAATTGTCTCAAGACAAGTGTAGAAGTCTTCAAGAAACTTTACAATTGTCTCAAGACAAGTGTGAAAGTCTTCAAGAAACTTTACAATTGTCTCAAGACAAGTGTAGAAGTCTTCAAGAAACTTTACAATTGTCTCAGGACAAGTGTGAAAGTCTTCAAGAAACTTTACAATTGTCTCAAGACAAGTGTAAAAGTCTTCAAGAAACTTTACAATTGTCTCAAGACAAGTGTAAAAGTCTTCAAGAAACTTTACAATTGTTTCAAGACAATTGTAGAAAGAAGTCTTCAAGAAACTTTAGAAGTGTCTCAAGACAATTGCCGGATCAACCAGGCTGTGATGGATATGTGGGCCACCAGCAGCAACAGTCTGGCAAGCACCAGACGAGCCTGGCCCAGGGCCGGGCTCCAGGAGATCTAGAAAACTCTGGAAACCCGTCGAGGGTAATAAAGAGAGCAAAGAACAAAACCTGAGTAAGAAAGTAATGGAGAAAACATGGTAATAAAGTGGCAAAATAAATCATGGTAATAAAAAAGTAATGAAATAAATCATGGTAATAAAGAAAGTAACGAAATAAATCATGGTAATAAAAAGTAATGAAATAAATCATGGTAATAAAGAAAATGATAAAATAAATCATGGTAATAAAGAAAGTGATGAAAAAAAACATGGTAATAAAAAGGAATAGAGGAAAAAACATGGTAATAAAGTGAGCAACACAAAAGCAAATACTCGGTAGTAAAGAAAGCAACAAAAAAAGAAGATTCGTAATAAAGACAGCAATAAAGAAAAAACTTGGCAGACAACAGTGAAGAAAACCTGGCAATAAAGAAACTCTTGGGAATAAAAAAAATAAAGAAAAAAGTAGGTAATAAAGAGAGCAATAAAGAAAAAATTGAGAACAAACAAATAAAAAAGTATTTAATAAAGAGATCAACAAAGAGAGACTTGGGAATAAAAAATAATAAAGGAAAAAGGGGTAATGAAGAGAGCAATAAAGATAAACTTGGGAGTAACAAAAAGTATGTAATAAAGAAAACAATAAAGAAAAACTTGGTAATAAAAAGAGGAGCTGAAAGACTCAACTGGGTCACATTTCTTGACTCGAAATAAAAATGTGGACAAAAGTTGGACAGAAAAACTTAAGTGGAAGTGAATCAGACCTGGTGAGAGAGAGAGAGAGAGAGAGAGAGAGAGAGAGAGGAGAGAGAGAGAGAGAGAGAGAGAGAGAGAGAGAGAGAGAGAGAGAGGGAGAGAGAGAGAGAGAGAGAGAGGGCTACCCTCCAACAACACCTTCACTTTCACTCTCAACAACTCAAGTGGTCGACAAAGTTTATAATACACAAGCAACACTTGAGTGGAAATTATTTATCTCCAGTGTCAGATTTTGAGTGTAAGTGAAAAATATTATTTTAAATGACTTACAAACTTTCAACATACGTAGTTAAATAATAATAATAATAATAATAATAATAATAATAATAATAATAATAATAATAATAATAATAATAAAATAATAATAATAATAATAATAATAATAATAATAATAATAATAATAATAATAATAATAATAATAATTTATATTTCTACATGTACAAGGTATACAGGTCTAGCTGACATCAATGACATACTGCTATATAGAAAGTCCCTTGTTATGCAGAGCATTTTGGGCAAATTAGGTCGATTTTGTCCCAGGATGCGACCCACACCAGTCGACTAATACCCAGGTACCTATTTAACAACTAGGTGAACATGGACAGCAGGTGTCTTATGGAAACACGACCTAATGTTTCCAGCCGTACCGGGGATCGACCCCCGGACCTCAGTGTGTGAGCTGAGTGCGCTAGTGGGGCTACATGGGCCGCTAACTTCTGAAATTATTTAATATTCAGCCTAAAAGCACACAAATGTGTTAATTGTTTGAATATTAGGCCTAAAAAGCCCATAAATTAGCTAAATTGCTTAGTATTGAGCCTAAATAGAGAACACACTTGTTAATGAGTTGAAACGAGAGATTAACAGTGTCAATAGTGAGACCGTTGACCACATGCCAACGTTAAGTGACTGTTGGTAATGACTGTTGGTAGAGTGACTGTTGGTAGAGTGACTGTTGGTAGAGTGACTGTTGGTAGTGACTGTTGGTAGAGTGACTGTTGGTAGAGTGACTGTTGGTAGAGTGACTGTTGGTAGAGTGACTGTTGGTAGAGTGACTGGTGGTAGAGTGACTGTTGGTAGAGTGACTGTTGGTAGTGACTGTTGGTAGAGTGACTGTTGGTAGAGTGACTGTTGGTAGAGTGACTGGTGGTAGAGTGACTGTTGGTAGAGTGACTGTTGGTAGTGACTGTTGGTAGAGTGACTGTTGGTAGAGTGACTGTTGGTAGAGTGACTGTTGGTAGAGTGACTGTTGGTAGAGTGACTGTTGGTAGAGTGACTGTTGGTAGAGTGACTGTTGGTAGAGTGACTGTTGGTAGAGTGACTGTTGGTAGGGACTGTTGGTAGAGTGACTGGTGGGTGATGTTGGAAGTGACTGTTGGTAGAGTGACTGTTGGTAGAGTGACTGTTGGTAGAAGTGGAAACTGTTGGTAAGTGACTGTGGTAGAGTGACTGTGGTGGAGTGACTGGTGGTGAGTGACTGTTGGTAGAGTGACTGTTGGTAGAGTGACTGGTGGTAGAGTGACTGTTGGTAGAGTGACTTGTGGTAGAGTGACTGTTGGTAGAGTGACTGTTGGTAGAGTGACTGGTGGTAGAGTGACTGGTGGTAGAGTGACTGTTGGTAGAGTGACTGGTGGTAGAGTGACTGTTGGTAGAGTGACTGTTGGTAGAGTGACTGTTGGTAGAGTGACTGTTTGGTAGAGTGACTGGTGTAGAGTGACTGTTGTAGAGTGACTGGTGGTAAGTGACTGTTGGTAGAGTGACATTGGGTAGAGTGACTGTGATAGTGACTGGATGAGGACTGTGGTAGAGTGACTGTTGGTAGAGTGACTGGTGGTAGAAGTGACTGTTGGTAGAGGACTGTTGGTAGAGTGACTGTTGGTAGAGTGACTGTTGTGAGTATGTTGGTAGAGTGACTGTTAGTAGAGTGACTGTTGGTAGAGTGACTGTTGGTAGAGTGACTGTTGGTAAGACTGTTGGTAGAGTGACTGTTGGTAGATGACTGTTGGTAGAGTGACTGTTGGTAGAGTGACTGTTTAATAGATGACTGTTGGTAAGAGGGGGACTGTTGGTAGACTGTTGTAGGTGACTGTTGGTAATGGTGAAACTGTTGGTAGTGACTGTTGGAAAGGAAGTGACTGTTGGTAGAGTGACTGTTGGTAGAGTGACTGGTGGTAGAGTGACTGTGTAGGTGAGGGTAAGTGACTGGTGGTAGAGTGACTGTGGTAGAGTGACTGTTGGTAGAGTGACTGTTGGAGTGACTGTGTAGATGACTGTTGGTAGAGTGACTGGTGATGAGTGACTGGTAGTGGAGTGACTGGTGGTGGAGGGACTGTTGGTAGAGTGACTGGTGGTTGAGTGACTGTTGAGAGTAAACTGTGGTAGAGTGACTTATGGTGGGAGATGACTGGTGGTTGAGTGACTGGTGGTAGAGTGACGGGTTGGTGAGGACTGGTGGTAGTGACTGTGTGGTGAGTGACGGGTGGTGGAGTGACTGTGGTGGAGTGACTGGTTGGTGGAGTGACTGTTGGTGGAGTGACTGGTGGTGGAGTGACTGGTGGTGGAGTGACTGGTGGTAGAGTGGCTGTGGTTTAGTGACTGTTGGTTGGAGTGGCTGGTGGTAGAGTGACTGTGGTTGAGTGACTTTGGAAGAGTGACTGTTGGTAGAGTGACTGGGTGGTGGAGTGACGGGTGGTGGAGTGACTGTTGGTAGAGTGACGGGTTGGTGAAGTGACTGGTGATGGGTAGAGTGACTGTTGGTAGAGTGCTGTTGGTTAGTGACTGGGTGGTGGGTGGGACTGGGGGTTTTGGAGTGACTTGTGGAGTGACTGGTGGTAGAGTGACTGGTGGTAGAGTGACTGGTGGTAGAGTGACTGTGGTGAGTTGTTGGTAGGTGGTTTGGGTGACTGGTGGTTGAGTGACTGGTGGTAGAGTGACGGGTTGGTGGGGTGACTGTGGTGGGAGTGGCTGTGTTGAGTTTAAGTGACTGTGGTGATGGTGATGAGTGACTGGTGTGGAGTGACTGGTGGTGGAGTGACTGTGGTAGAGTGACTGGTGGTTGTGTGGCTGGTTTGAAAGAGTGACTGGTGGTGAGTGACTGGTGGTGGAGTGACTGGTGGTTGAGTGACTGGTGGTGAGTGACTGGTGGTGGAGTGACTGGTGTTGAGTGACTGTGGTGGTGGTGGGGTGACTGTGGTGGGTGACTGGTGGTGGAGTGACTGGTGGTGGAGTGACTGGTGGTGGAGTGACTGGTGGTGGAGTGACTGGTGGTTGAGTGGCTGGTGGTGGAGTGACTGGTGGTTGAGTGACTGGTGGTGGAGTGACTGGTGGTGGAGTGACTGGTGGTGGAGTGACTGGTGGTGGAGTGACTGGTGGTGGAGTGACTGGTGGTGGAGTGACTGGTGGTGGAGTGACTGGTGGTGAGTGACTGGTGGTGGAGTGACTGGTGGTGGAGTGACTGGTGGTGGAGTGACTGGTGGTGCAGTGACTGGTGGTGGAGTGACTGGTGGTGCAGTGACTGGTGGTGGAGTGACTGGTGGTGCAGTGACTGGTGGTGGAGTGACTGGTGGTGCAGTGACTGGTGGTGGAGTGACTGGTGGTGCAGTGACTGGTGGTGGAGTGACTGGTGGTGCAGTGACTGGTGGTGGAGTGACTGGTGGTGCAGTGACTGGTGGTGGAGTGACTGGTGGTGCAGTGACTGGTGGTGGAGTGACTGGTGGTGGAGTGACTGGTGGTGGCAGTGACTGGTGGTGGAGTGACTGGTGGTGGAGTGACTGGTGGTGGAGTGACTGGTGGTGGAGTGACTGGTGGTGGAGTGACTGGTGGTGGAGTGACTGGTGGTGGAGTGACTGGTGGTGGAGTGACTGGTGGTGGAGTGACTGGTGGTGGAGTGACTGGTGGTGCAGTGACTGGTGGTGGAGTGACTGGTGGTGGAGTGACTGGTGGTGGAGTGCCTGGTGGTGGAGTGACTGGTGATCAGTCCCTGAGGAACTGACCAACTCAGAATTGTCTTCAAGTGTGATGCACTGATTACATTGTCTTCACATCTCTGCTTCTGCTAACTCTTGTGTACTCGACTGAAAGTGTCTGCTATGTAGGCGAACTGTTTGGAAATAAAGCAACGTAACTGCTGCTCACGTCTTATTTACAAGTTTGTCGTTATTATACACTGCGATGATACGTGCCATCTGTTGTTGCAAGCATCTGGCACTAGTGACTATAACTGTTGTTGCAAGCATCTGGCACTAGTGACTATAACTGTTGTTGCAAGCATATGGCACTAGTGACTATAACTGTTGTTGCAAGCATATGGCACTAGTGACTATAACTTTTGTTGCAAGCATCTGGCACTAGTGACTATAACTTTTGTTGCAAGAATCTGGCACTAGTGACTATAACTTTTGTTGCAAGCATCTGGCACTAGTGACTATAACTGTTGTTGCAAGCATCTGGCACTAGTGCCTATATAACTTTTGTTGCAAGCATCTGGCACTAGTGACTATATAACTGTTGTTGCAAGCATCTGGCACTAGTGACTATATAATTGTTTTTGCAAGCATCTGGCACTAGTGACTATATAACTGTTGTTGCAAGCATCTGGCACTAGTGACTATATAACTGTTGTTGCAAGCATCTGGCACTAGTGACTATATAACTGTTGATGCAACCATCTGGCACTAGTGACTATATAACTGTTGTTGCAAGCATCTGGCACTAGTGACTATATAACTGTTGTTGCAAGCATCTGGCACTAGTGACTATATAACTGTTGTTGCAAGCATCTGGCACTAGTGACTATATAACTGTTGTTGCAAGCATCTGGCACTAGTGACTATATAACTGTTGTTGCAAGCATCTGGCACTAGTGACTATATAACTGTTGTTGCAAGCATCTGGCACTAGTGACTATAACTGTTGTTGCAAGCATCTGGCACTAGTGACTATAACTGTTGTTGCAAGCATCTGGCACTAGTGACTATAACTGTTGTTGCAAGCATCTGGCACTAGTGACTATACACCTGCCTTAAAAATTTGAAGCCAATTAGATGACTTATTGTAGACTTATGAGTGAAAAGCGCTGTGTGACCCTTGTAGGTTTAGCGTTTCTTTTTTATTATTATAATAATATGAGCGAAATAAAAAAAAAAATTGGAGAAATTAAAAAAAAAATGTGACCCATAGGTCGCCTTTCTGAGACAATTATTTTTTAACTTTATTATTTATAATAATAAAGTAAAGGGGTAAACCCGCAGAGGTCATGGAGCGCTCAGCGAATGGAAATGAATCAGGTTTGATTCGAGAGTGTGCAATAAAGTTTCAATTCCTTGGATCAAAATCCGACCCACCCCCC
This sequence comes from Cherax destructor, assembly GCA_009830355.1. Classification (NCBI taxonomy): domain Eukaryota; kingdom Metazoa; phylum Arthropoda; class Malacostraca; order Decapoda; family Parastacidae; genus Cherax; species Cherax destructor. The sequence goes on along the minus strand of WNWK01002872.1, from coordinate 179,046 downwards.
ACCAGCCCATAAAGCCCCGTCCCATGAAAAGCCCACAGTGTCTCTTGCACTCTACCACTATGCACTCTACCACTATGCACTCTACCACTATGCACTCTACCACTATGCACTCTACCACTATGCACTCTACCACTATGCACTCTACCACTATGCACTCTACCACTACATACATGAGTGAGTTTCACGAGTGAATCTGAATGGTATTTGTTCACTCTCCTTCCCTCATTATCAACTCGTTTCTCTCATTTCTCCCTCAGTTCCCTCATTTTCTATCTCATTTCTCTCATTTTCCCCTTCATTTCTCTTATTTTCCCCTATTTTTTTCACTTCTTCCCTCATTTCACATGTTTCCCCTCATTTCTTTAATTTCTCCCTCATTTCTTTCATTTCCCCCTCATTTTTTAAAATTTCCCCTCATTTCTTTAATTTCCCCCTCATTTATTTAATTTTCCCCTCATTTTTTTCATTTCTCCCTCATTTCTTTAATTTCCCCCTCATTTCTTTCATTTCCCCCTCATTTCTTTCATTTCCCCCCTCATTTCTTTAATTTCCCCCTCATTTCTCTAATTTCACTATCTCCTCTTATTTCCTTCATTTCTCGTTGCTTCTCTGGTCTGCAGAGTGGTGTCTTGACCTACGAAGTATGTGTGTGTCTCTGAGAGGAGAGGGTCAAGAATATATACCTTGAGAGGTTCTTGTCTGTCAGTGTAAATACGTTGAGAGGTTCTTGTCTGTCAGTGTAAATACGTTGAGAGGTTCTTGTCTCTCAGTGTAAATACGTTGAGAGGTTCTTGTCTCTCAGTGTAAATACGTTGAGAGGTTCTTGTCTCTCAGTGTAAATACGTTGAGAGGTTCTTGTCTCTCAGTGTAAATAAATACGTTGAGAGGTTCTTGTCTCAGTGTAAATACGTTGAGAGGTTCTTGTCTCTCAGTGTAAATACGTTGAGAGGTTCTTGTCTCTCAGTGTAAATACGTTGAGAGGTTCTTGTAATCCCCATTTAATGGAATAAAGTAGTCCTGATAGATGGAGAACAGATGTGGAGTCTTGAAGACTCTTGTGTAAACAATAGACTTCAATGCCTATTAACTGAGTAGAGGTTCTTACGTCACATAGATCACATTCACAACATACACTGGATCCCTATGGTGTACTGACTGCTCTACACAGAGCTTCACCAAGCTCTTTTTAAAGCAATACTCAATTTGACGAAGCTCTGGTCCTGGAAGAAAAGGTTGAATTAGTTTTGTGTCAGTTGCCAGAATGTTGCACACAACACAGTCTTGATCATTGTGATGTAAACATCATGTAATCCACACCTGAATCAACGTCCTTCAATATTTTCATGTAAAAAAAATTACCTTTGAAACATCGTCCCATTTAATGCCTGTTTTGTATACTAGTGTACTAGTCTACATATGTTGTGTATATTTGTTTATTTTCAACATTGTCTAAAAAATATATTTTGATTTGCCAGTTACCAACGACTGTGACAAGACAATACATTTCAAACTCCTGAAGAAGTCCTGATGACAGAGAGAAAGGCCTTGTTTTATTTAATCCCCCCCTTTTTTTCTTTATTGAGTGCTGGTTTGCGAATAATTGCACCATGAAAAAACTGAATACTTAAACAATTGTCCCACTAGACTGTGATGGCTGCGTGAGGCAACTGAAGGTGGCAATAATGTCTCCAGCTGAGGCTTCCTCAAACATTTTACTCTTCTAAAAATGCTCTTAGATGGGAATTTTCCTGTTTTCTGAGAGAGAGAGAGAGAGAGAGAGAGAGAGAGAGAGAGAGAGAGAGAGAGAGAGAGAGAGAGAGAGAGAGAGAGAGAGAGAGAGAGAGAGAGAGAGAGAGAGAGAGAGAGAGAGAGGAAGATATTGAAAAGGTAAAGTTTAATATCTAGACACAAAAGTTAGCTTATGACTTGAGAATATTTTTTAGAAAGTTAGTTGTTAGAGGATAGCTTATAGAAATACCCGGTTGTACTGTGGTATAGCTATAAAGATCGTTTTTTTGTGTGGTAATCGATGTGTTTGTGTGTGTGTGTGTGTGTGTGTGTGTGTGTGTGTACTCACCTATTTGTGGTTGCAGGGGTCGAGTCACAGCTTCTACCCCCGCCTCTTTGTTGGCCTCTACTAGGTTCACTCTCTCCCTGCTCCTTGAACTTTATCGTATCTCTTCTTAAAGCTGTGTATGGATCCTGCCTCCACATCATCACTATCCACATTGTTCCACTTTCTGACAACTCTGTGACTGAAGAAATACTTCCTAACATCCCTGCGACTCATCTGAGTCTTCAACTTGCATCCTGTCCACATTCACCTTGTCAATTCTTCTCAGTATTTTGTATGTCGTTATCATTTCATCCCCTCCCCCATTCCTCCTGTCCTCCAGTGTCGTCAAGTTGATTTCCCTTAACCTCTCCTCGTAGGATATACACCTTAGCTCCGGGACTAGTCTTGTTGCAAACCTTTGCACTTTCTCTAATTTCTTGACGTGCCTTACAAGATGTGGGTTCCATACTGGTGCTTCATACTCCAATATGGGCCTGATGTACACGGTGTACAGAGTCTTGAATGATTCCTTACTTAGCTGTCAGAACGCTATTCTTAGGTTTGCTAGGCGCCCATATGCTGCAGCAGTTATCTGGTTGATGTGCGCATCTGTATTATACTCACTCCAAGATCCTTTTCCTTGAGTAAGGTTTGAAGTCTTTGGCCGGTCTTCTTTGCCCTTCCCCAATCTTCATGACCTTGCACTTAGTCTCCTGCTATTCTGTGGTGGGTTATACACCACTGCAATCATCACCTTGGGACCCCCAAGTCTGAAATGTTCCTACTATGTAGTCCCTTGCTTCCCCTCTGTCCTCTCCTTCCAACTCCTCATATCTCCACTGGCTTTTGATCAGCAGTGCAACTCTTCCTTCCCCTTTATTCCCTCTATATTTTCTCATGATTCTAGTCTTGTCTTTCTTTCTTGCCCCTTTCGTCTTTTTATCCTTTCAGTTTCTGTCGTTCTGTTCTCGTTCTGTCACGATCTAGATACAACCTCTTATATTCTGCTGTTTCCTTTAGCTGTGATTTCTGCTGCAGGATCCTGTTCTGCGCTGTTTCTGCCTTGAAAATCAATTTAACTTGCCTATTTCTTCACTTCGAGTATCCCCCTATTCTCTGAAAATTTATCAGCTCAGTGATGCCCTCCTCTCCTATTTGTTTGATGATATTTTCAATCTTTTTTTTTCTCTTCCATTCGTCTTTCTTCATATGTCCTCCCTTCGATATCCTGAAGCCCACATTTAAGCACAGCCACTGCTGCTTCCGTTATCATTTTCCATATCTCCCGGTGGCCTTGTCGCGCCTCTGCAGGGAGGCCCATCACCTTGTGTACCTACACCTTCCCCTCACTTACCACTGTGCCTGTGCCCAGCAGCATGCCACTTTCGTTCCTCAACATTTCCTGGTTACCTGACAGGGCCTCAACATAGGACATAACTCATTCCTTCCCTTTGGTCCCCTCGCTGGATATTGATGTACCTGCCCCTGATGGCTTGCCCCTTCCGTTCTTTGGCTCTATGTGTGCCTGTGTGTGTACTCACCACTTTGTGGTTGCAGGGGTAGAATCATAGCTCCAGGCGCCGCCTCTTCACTGATCGTTACTGGGTCCACTCTCCCCCCCTGCTCCATGAGCTTTATTATACCTCGTCTTAAAACTATGTATGGTTTCTGCCTCCACTACATCACTTGCCAGACTATTCCACTTCCTGACAACTCTCTATGACTAAAGAAATACTTCTTAACATCTCTTTGACTCATCTGAGTCTTCAACTTCCAACTGTGACCCCTTGTTTCTGTGTCCCATCTCTGGAACATCCTGCATCTGTCCACCTTGTCAATTCGTCACAGTATTTTGTATGTCGTTATCATGTGTTCCTTAACCCTCCTGTCCTCCAGTGTTGTCAGGCCGATTTACCTTAACCTTTTTTCGTAGGACAATCACCTTAGCTCTGGAACTACTCTTGTTGCAAACCTTTGCACTTTCTCTAATTTCTTGACGTACTTGACCAGGTGTGGGTTCCAAACCGGTGCTGCATACTCCAGTATGGGCCTGACGTACACGGTGTACAGTGTGTGTGTATGTGTGTGTACTCCATGTACTCCTCCCTCTTATATCATTTTTGTTTTGCAAAAACCTCTTATATGCTAACTTTTTCTCTCTTACTACTTTATTTACCTCATTATTCCACCCTCCTATATCCACAGACTTCTGATGAACACTAGCTCTGCATTCTTAAATCTACCCCATACCTCTTCAATCTCATTAGTTTATAAGCTTTTACCTCTCTCCCTCTCACTCGTTGACGCTATTCTCCTTGTATCCCATCTACCTTTTACTCTCACTATAACTACAACTAAAAATGATCTGATATATTTGTTGCCCCTGTATATACATGAGCATCCAGAAGTCTACCCATCAGTCTTTTATCCACCAATACATAATCTAACATACTGTCAGTACGCCCTATGTCATATCTTGCATACTTATTTATCCTCTTTTTCTTAAAATAAGTACTATCTATTAGCAGACCTCTTTTTACACAAAGGTGGATCAAAGGCCCTCCATCATGTACCCCTGGCACTCCATCATGTACCCCTGGCACTCCAAACTCACCTCTACAACCGCTTCTCCAATTTTGGCATTCAGGTCCCCTTACTTGTTGGTTTGGTTTATAAGGTAAAGGTAAACCATTATAGGTTTACCGTGAGTGTTTACCAATGAAAAAAACTCCACTGTCACGATAATGCCTGACCACATTTGTCACCCTCTCTCACCACCATTTACGCTCCACTAAATTTTATAGTTACCCTTTCATTTGATATAGTGGGAGAAGAATGAAGAGGAAGAGGAGGGGATGAGGAAGAGGAGAGGAGGGAGAGGATGAGGTGGAGGAAGATAACCTGTTAAGAATGGAGTAAATAAATGAAAAATTAAAGGAGAGGAGTGAAGGTAAATTTATGATAGCTGATTTCAATCTTAAAAAATACACACAAACACAAACACATACACTCTTACACACACACACACACACACACACACACACACAGCAGGCCAAGTGTCTTAGTGACAAATGCCTTGTACAAATGGTAACTAACACACACACATACACATACCAGCGAAGAGGCGGGGCCAGGAGCTGTGACTTGACCCGTGCAACCACAAATAGGTGAGTACAAATAGGTGAGTGCATACATACTGGGAGAAAAATACGAAGGCAGAAGGCAGAAACGGGTGCTAAAAGAGAGACATACATAAACCTACATTATTTCTGGGCAGAAACATACGTAGAGGAGAGACAAGAACAGTGTGAATCCAGTATACGAGGAGGGAGACAAGAAACCTTGTAATGAGAAGAAAATCAAATTTGAGGGGAACTCACAACTTCACCTCAGGAGGAGGAGGAATGAAAGGCAGTGAGGGAGACATGAGAAATGAGATGGAAGCAGCATAGGAACGGAACAGGGAACAGACCATCTATCTCAGAAGGGATGGATGAAGAAGGTGAGACAGTACTGGACATGCCCTAACACTCCACACAGACTACATGTCTGGTTTCTACAGAAATAATAGACAAGAGCATGTCCAGAACACAGTACAAGGCAGAAGAATATGAGTGTTGTATTCAAATAGATGGAGCCATCAATAAATGTTAAGTTACAGAAGAAAGAGTAGAAGTTACAACCCTGATATTTTAGCTATTACAGAGATGAAACACTCAGCAGTAATAAGAAATATGACATCCTATAGGGCTGCCAAATAGTAAAAAAAAGAAAGTGAAAATAAAGGATCAGAAACTGCTAGAAATTTTGAGGAACTAAGAAAACTGGAAAGAGTAAATTTCATGTATTTTTTAGGAGTTATTGTAAGACCTGGAGAGACGAAGGAGAGAATAATAGAGATACATGATCCAACAACAAACAATTGGAAGCCAAGAGAAAAGAATGATCTGAATAACAAGACAATGATTTTCAGAGGTAAAGCAAGATAGAATTGCATCTTCTTGGACTGAGAGAAAGTAATTAATGCAATACCAGACTAGAAATTAGTGGAACAAACAGAGATAAAAGGCAGTGTTCTAGTGGGTCAGGGAGTACATGAACGACAGAACGAAGAATAACAATGAAGAATGAGGTATCAGAATTAGAGACAATAACGACCATTGCTGTTTCTAATATATGCGAATGATCTAGCAGCAGGGATCAAGTCCTGCTTGAATCTGTGAATGATGTAACAGTAATGAGAAGAATAAATACGGGACAGGACAGTGCTAAACTCCCGGGACACCACAACAAACTACAAATGTAGTAAAACAAGTAACTTCTCGAGTTCACACAACACAAATGCAAGATTATGTGAACTGAAGACGTCTAGGGCAGACGGAAAGCCGAAAATATTAGAGCGAAAAGGACCTGGGAGGAAATATAATAAATATAATATTGAGCATATCACGGCATATGCTGAGGATTAACAGACCTCAGAAGAGCATTGAGGAACCTAATAAACACTCCTTCAGAACCTAATAAACACTCCTCCAGAACCTAATATACTACATAAAACACCAAACATTGAGTACTCAGTTAAGAAATGGTTATAACTGACCATAATTTTTAAGGGTGTGGACCGGTAAGCCAGCGGAAGGCCTCGGTCAGATGACCAAAAGCTTCAACGGCGGGTCATCATCTGACTAAGACCCGCGTCAGGAAACACTTGTCCTGTTTCCTGACGAACCTAACCTAACCTAAGTACGCAGTTGCACTATGGAGTCTACACCGGATTCTGCTTTTTTCCTGTGAATTTTTTTTCCGGACACCCATACACCTGGTCAAGGACATGGAACTCAAAAACGTTCAAAGGTTCGCAGCCAGAGTAGTACCAGAGATGGAAGGAATGTATTATGAGGAGATATGATCATAACATACAAAAATCTTAAGAAACTGATAGGGCAGATGGGGATAAACTGTTTGAATTAAGAGGACCGGGAACAAGGGGCCGCAAGTGGAAGTTGATGAGATATTGGTGGAGGAAAACTTAATACACAGCTTCAAGAATGGATATAATGTGTCCCAAGAGGCCAGGAATTAGTGATGTCGATGAAAGCAGTCCAGGAGGAGGACCAGGAGCAGCCTCGAACACAGTAAAAGAAACTTGGTGAATACACACACACACACACGGGGGGGGAGGTTGAGCAGAAGTCTATACGCCACTATTACATGTTATTACAGACGTATGTCTTCCTGGATGAGACCTGCTCACCATATTGTCTCCCTCATCTCCTGACCAAGAACAAGGAAAAAATTCTATTTCTCTGTAACATGAACTACTGATTTATGACTCTTTTTCCATAATATATATATATATATATATATATATATATATATATATATATATATATATATATATATATATATATATATATATATATATATATATATATATATATATATATATAAAAGGACCATTGAACACCAGACAGCAATACGTAATGCCCAGGATAATTCAGCCATTTTAATTTCAATCATCATCTAAAATGCCCAAAACTCTTAACTGATAAATCTTTTAAATTGCTGGAAATACGTTTAACAAATCAATAAAGGAGAAACTATTATACTCAGCCAAAAATATGTTGGTTCTCCCTTACCATGAAAACCTTCCTGAAATACCTTCGCCACTTAACAATTTTAAATCAAAGTTGTATTTAAAAATCTTGTTACAGTAAAAAAAAATTAAAAATTCCTCCCAAAATGTTGGCGGCTGTGTCTACAAAATTCCTCGTAAAAAGTGTAATAAAGTTTATTACGATCAAACTGAAAAAAAAACCTTCAACTACAATTACAACAACATTAATATAGAATTAAAACTGGACAAGAGTCAAACTGTTTATATTTGTGAGAGATTTTAACCATCAAACTGATTTTCACGAAGCCGAGAAAGTTGCATCATCAGGTCTATGCTTGGGAGAAATTTAATTAAATCAAGCTTTTTTATAAAATAGTTTTGATTTTAATATGAATATTGATTTAGGATTACAAAAATTAGGTTCATTTATAACTAATAATATTTGACAAGTCTTCGACCATCTCACCCGCATCATCATAAAGGAACAAGTAAGGTGTCGTATGTTGATTGTGAGGTGTTATCTCTGCCTTATAAACCTTCAGCTCTTCTATTATTTTTACAATTATTTGATAATATGAGAAAGCACTAAAGGCTTAAGTCCACAGCAGGATCCGACCGTACTTCAGCAGAGTCAAATTTTGTTGTGGACTGAGAGATAATGTTTGTAAATAATTTCGTGCTAATTGTTAAGGGTGTGTGTAGTAGTAGTAGTAGTAGTAGTAGTAGTAGGAGGTAGTAGTTGTCAAAGTCGCTTGTCGATAGACACTTGTGTAAGGGATCTGGAGCATGTAGAAACAAGCAAGTTAAAGGACTGAAGAAAGATACTTTGCTTATGTGACGGCTCAACGTCCCATAGCCGCCCCTGGGTCGTTTTTTTTTTTTTTTTTTTTTTTTTTTGAGGAGTCGTCAGTGCTCCATCCCTGGGCTGTTGGGAATTCAAGTAGTGAGTAAATAATTGCCCCAAAGGTGCGTATATTTCAGCATTTCTTTATCATTGCTGAATAGATGGACACTTACTTTTTTGGCCTCAAAAGCCCACACCTCACTGCCGTCTATATGACAGCTTCAGTCACCTTGTGTCTACAAGAAACTGCAGTTCCCCTGTTTACACCGTGAGCGGTGGTGCTGAGAACAACACGTGGTGCTGAGAACAACACGTGGTGCTGAGAACAACACGTGGTGCTGAGAACAACACGTGGTGCTGAGAACAACACGTGGTGCTGAGAACAACACGTGGTGCTGAGAACAACACGTGGTGCTGAGAACAACACGTGGTGCTGAGAACAACACGTACGACAGGTATGGTTGATAGACGCAGAAGTGTCCCTTGAGGAATGTCCCACTGTCCTCCACTCAGTCGGGAAATTTACAACACTTACTACACTGTTCTTCAAGATTTATCTATGGGTTTCATGGTAATTTAACAACAGGAAGATAGTTTTGCTTCACTGTAATAGTTCTACCACGAATGTTTGAGATTTGACTAGAGTCAAACACACTGTTTCTTTGTTTAGGACAATGTTCAAGCGAAACACAAGTCTTCCGGTCGTCTCCTGAAGTCACTCTGACTCCTGCAGTGGGCTTCGCCCTGGACGAGCGCCCTCCTTGCAAAGGATTTGCTGAATTCAGTGTTATTACTCTTCCTTGCTAAACACTGCAACAGAATTTGATACAAGATAACAAATTTCTTGATATCCAGTGATAGACAACAATATATTATTGTCCCACATTGTAAATAAAGTGGGTGCAGAGTTTTACTTAATTTTCCTGCCAAGGTAAAGAGAGTAATTACTCTCGTTAAAGCACACTATGGCTGCAACGTTGATCTCTTGCAAGAAGAGTTGCATGACTGGCACACGCTGCTAATGCATCTGCTTCAAATTAAACTGTTGATCGGAAGCTAGATGCCATTTGCCCTTTCCGGGAGGGTTGAGTCCCTCAGGGGGCTGAAAGGGGCTGAAAGGGGCTGAAAGGGGCTGAAAGGGCCCCTTTCTGGAGAAATTTTCTCCACAACTTGGCCTGTTTTTTTTTGTTTGTGTGTGTGTGTGTATGTGAGTGTGCGTGCGTGTGAGTGTGCGTGCGTGTGTGTGTGTGTGTGTGTGTGTGTGTGTGTGTGTGAGTGTGTGCGCAAGCGTTCAAAGAATATAAACATTATTCACGAATTCGGAGATAAATTAACATAACAACAAAATTGGAAATCCCTCCACCGTCTCTCCCTCCCCCCCAGATAAAATAATTCCCAGATTTTTTTTTCACTGACCGCTGCTGGTGATGGTGACCGTGACCGTGACCGTGACCGTGACCGTGAGACACACACACACACACACTCTCTCTCTCTCTCTCTCTTCTCTCTCTCTCTCTCTCTCTCTCTCTCTCTCTCTCTCTCTCTCTCTCTCTCTCTCTCTCTCTCTCTCTCTGTACAGTGATGGTGAGTAACACAATGTCACTGTACAGTGATGGTGAGTAACACAATGTCACTGTACAGTGATGGTGAGTAACATAATGTCACTGTACAGTGATGGTGAGTAACACAATGTCACTGTACAGTGATGGTGAGTAACACAATGTCACTGTACAGTGATGTGAGTAAAATGTCACTGACAGTGAGTGAACACAATGTCACTGTACAGTGATAGTGAGTAACACAATGTCACTGTACAGTGATGGTGAGTAACACAATGTCACTGTACAGTGATGGTGAGTAAACACAATGTCACTGTACAGTGATGGTGAGTAACACAATGTCACTGTACAGTGATGGTGAGTAACACAATGTCACTGTACAGTGATGGTGAGTAACACAATGTCACTGTACAGTGATGGTGAGTAACACAATGTCACTGTACAGTGATGGTGAGTAACACAATGTCACTGTACAGTGATGGTGAGTAACACAATGTCACTGTACAGTGATGGTGAGTAACATAATGCCACTGTACAGTGATGGTGAGTAACACAATGTCACTGTACAGTGATGGTGAGTAACACAATGTCACTGTACAGTGATGGTGAGTAACATAATGTCACTGTACAGTGATGGTGAGTAACACAATGTCACTGTACAGTGATAGTGAGTAACAATGTCACTGCACAGTGATGGTGAGTAACACAATGTCACTGTACAGTGATGGTGAGTAACATAATGTCACTGTACAGTGATGGTGAGTAACACAATGTCACTGTACAGTGATGGTGAGTAACACAATGTCACTGTACAGTGATGGTGAGTAACATAATGTCACTGTACAGTGATGGTGAGTAACACAATGTCACTGTACAGTGATGGTGAGTAACATAATGTCACTGTACAGTGATGGTGAGTAACATAATGTCTGTACAGTGATGGTGAGTAAAATAATGTCACTGTACAGTGATGGTGAGTAACACAATGTCACTGTACAGTGATGGTGAGTAACACAATGTCACTGTACAGTGATGGTGAGTAACACAATGTCACTGTACAGTGATGGTGAGTAACACAATGCCACTGTACAGTGATGGTGAATAACATAATGTCACTGTACAGTGATGGTGAGTAACACAATGCCACTGTACAGTGATGGTGAGTAACACAATGTCACTGTACAGTGATGGTGAGTAACACAATGTCATTGTACAGTGATGGTGAGTAACACAATGTCACTGTACAGTGATGGTGAGTAACATAATGCCACTGTACAGTGATGATGAGTAACATAATGTCCCTGTACAGTGATGGTGAGTAACATAATGTCACTGTACAGTGATGGTGAGTAACACAATGTCACTGTACAGTGATGGTGAGTAACACAATGTCACTGTACAGTGATGGTGAGTAACACAATGCCACTGTACAGTGATGGTGAGTAACACAATGTCACTGTACAGTGATTGTGAGTAACACAATGTCACTGTACAGTGATGGTGAGTAACACAATGCCACTGTACAGTGATGGTGAGTAACACAATGTCACTGTACAGTGATGGTGAGTAACACAATGTCACTGTACAGTGATGGTGAGTAACACAATATCACTGTACGGTGATGGTGAGTAACAATGTCACTGTACAATGATGGTGAGTAACACAATGTCACTGTACAGTGATGGTGAGTAACACAATGTCACTGTACAGTGATGGTGAGTAACACAATATCACTGTACAGTGATGGTGAGTAACAATGTCACTGTACAATGATGGTGAGTAACACAATGTCACTGTACAGTGATGGTCTATTTCATGTAAGTACATATTTATAAATGTTTCACTATCTTAAAGTTGCTGAAAATCAAGTTAAAATCTTTGGTTACTCTTATCTGTTGATGAGTTACTGACGGAGCCCAGAAGACAACCACTCAGGATGTCCCATCCAATTCATCGTTCAATCACCATACGCAGACCAACTCATCAACTGCCAGATGATCAGAGTTCTTAGCTAGAAGTGAAAGATTGGAACATATTGTGAATTTTCCAGCGATGGAGAAACTCTGAAGATGCAAAATATTTTTTCCCTGGCCTTGATACCTTGGTCAGGGGATTTTCGAAAATAGGAGGGTTAATAGGGGTTGCGGCCTCGTCTCGTGACTCCCACGCCGGAGAAGCGTAGATCCGTCGACGATAGCCAATACAGGTTTTGTGATGGTAAAGCTGACATGTCAGTCAAACCTTGTGGCACTCTATGAGATGAATCATTGAGACATTTGTGTCACACCCGGGCATCTTTACTGTGGAAATGTGCCACTAAGCAGTGGCTTTATTAATGAAATAAAGAGAAAACGGTGGAGGATGTGGCGAGGGAATTTGAGGTAGATGATGTCTTTAGTCTGTCACTCTTGATAAAACCATTTTTCGGTTTACTAAATGATTTATAATAATACATTATAACAGGGATTAGGCAGGTAAAAAAGGAATGTTGGGAATTCATATTTCCGCTTTGTAATAAAGCCTTTGACACCACCCCCACAAGAGACCAGTCAACAGACTGAGAAACAGACAGGGATAACGGGGATTGTACTTTGCTGGATAAAGGAATTTCTGTTGGTAGGGAAATAAAGTAATGGTCCGTGAAGAAGTGTCTGGATGAGCGTGAGGCCATAACGTCACTCAAACCGTCAGCCATAACGTACCGAGACAAGTACTGGTCTCGGTACGTTATGGCTGACGTGAGAGAGGTCGTCACAGCCTTGCTGGAGGACGATGTCAGCCTCTGGTGAGGTGAAGAAATACTGGAGAAAACAGGAAAATGTTTCATGAGGATCAGACAGGTCGCTACTTACCGCCAACTCCATCAAGTACAACCTTATTAGAATCAGGGAAGGTGAGAGAAGACCAAATAAGGAGTACAGACTATGAGGGATAGAGAAAAGACCTAGGTGTAATCGTAACGCTTATCACAGCCCCAGAGATTACCACCAACAAAATAACAACGGCAGAATTCAGGTACCTTTGCAGAGAGACCTTCAAGAGCTTGTATACATTCAGTAGCCACTTTATTAAGTACAGCTGTACATCTACTCGTTAATGCAAATATTTAATCAGCCAATCACGTAGCAGCACCTCAGCACCTACAAGCATGCAGACTTGGTCAAGAGGTTCAGTTGTTCCGACTAACCATCAGAATGGGGAAATGTAATCTAAGTGATTTTGACCTTGCCAGACCAGATGGTTTGAGTATTTCAGAAACTGCTGATCTCTTGGGATTTTCACGCACAACAGTCTTGAGAAATTACTGAGAACAGTGTGAAAACCCCAAAACATTCAGTGAGCGGCAGTTCTGTGGGTGAAAACACCTTGTTAATAAGAGAGGTCAGGGGAGAAGGACCAGACTGGTTCAGCTTGACATAATGTTGACACGTTACAGCAGTGGTGTGCAGTAGAACATCTCTGAACGCAAAACACGCCGAACCTTGAAGTGGATGAGCAGCAGCAGACCACACCAAATTCCACTCCTGTCAGCTCAGAAAAAGAAATTGAGGCTAGTGGACACATGCTCACCAAAACTGAACAGTTGAAGATTGGAGAAAAGTCGCCTGGTCTGATGAATCGAGATTTTTGCTGCAACACGCAGATGGGTCAGCATTTGGCGTAAACCTTCGAGATGTTGTGGGATGGGAGATTCCTAACATAATTGTGCAGCTGACAAATCTGCATCAACTGTGTGATGCTAACATGTCAATATGGACCAGCATCTCTAAGGAATGTTTCCAGCATCTTGTTGAATCATTGCCACCAAGAATTCAGGCTGTTCTGGGGGCAAAGGGGGAGGGTAGGCATACCCAGTACTAGAAGGGTATACCTAATAAAGTGGCCACTGAGTGTATATATGGTGTGTGTCAAATAAATAATGGCCTCGCATCGAAATTATTTATAAGAAATCCAGAAAAATTCCAGAATTTCACAACAAGACTAATCCTGGAGCTGAGAGTAATGACGAACCAAGACTAAAGGAACTAAACCTTACAACGCTGGAAGAGAGAGAACCAGGGGAGATGTGTTTACGACATGCACGATACTCAGAGAATTTAACAAGGCAGACACAATCAGACTGGCTGGATCGAACCGGAGATGAGGGGAAATATATGAAAGATAAAACACAAGTGAGTCATAGGGATGTCAGTACTTTATCAGTCTGAGAGTTGTGAGTGGAACCAACTGGACGTGATGGTCTGGAAGCCTTTTTTCATACACAGCTTTTAGACTAAGCATGATAGGGCCAGCGATGTTAGGAATAGTGATTACGGCCGTTTTTGAGAAGTTTAGAGACAGGACCAGGAACCGAGACTTGACCTTGGCAGTCACAGGTTGGTAAGTACAACTATGCAAGGATACACACACACACACACACACACACACAAGTTGATGAGAAGAATTCAATCGGACGAGGACCAGGCAGAACTACAAAGGGATCTGGACAGGCTGCAGGACTGGTCCAGCAATTGGCTCCTGGAGTTCAACCCCACCAAGTGCAAAGTCATGAAGATTGGGGAAGGGCAAAGAAGACCGCAGACGGAGCACAGTCTAGGGGGCCAGAGACTGCAAACCTCAATCAAGGAAAAAGATCTTGGGGTGAGTATAACACCAGGCACATCTCCTGAGGCGCACATCAACCAAATAACTGCTGCAGCATATGGGCGCCTAGCAAACCTAAGAACAACATTCCGACATCTTAATAAAGAATCGTTCAGGACCCTGTACACTGTGTACGTTAGGCCCATACTGGAGTATGCAGCACCAGTTTGGAACCCACATCTAGCCAAGCACGTAAAGAAGCTAGAGAAAGTGCAAAGGTTTGCAACAAGACTAGTCCCGGAGCTAAGGGGTATGTCCTACGAGGAGAGGTTAAGGGAAATCGACTTGACGACACTGGAGGGCAGGAGAGATAGGGAGGACATGCTAACGACATATAAGATACTGAGAGGAATTGACAAGGTGGGCAAAGACAGAATGTTCCAGAGATGGGACACAGCAACAAGGGGACACAGTTGGAAGTTGAAGACTCAGATGAATCACAGGGATGTTAGGAAGTATTTCTTCAGTCACAGAGTGGTCGGGAAGTGGAATAGTTTGGGATGCGATGTAGTGGAGGCAGGTTCCATACATAGCTTTAAGAAGAGGTATGATAAAGCTCATGGTGCAGGGAGAGTGACCCAGTAGCGGCCAGTGAAGAGGCGAGGCCAGGAGCTGTGAATCGACCCCTGCAACCACAACTAGGTGAGTACACACATGTACGTTACCTGTGAGCTATAGAGCTATCGTTCGTGTGGTCCGGGCGGTGACGGTCTATAATTCACAGAGAACGGGCACTGTGGAGCGGTGTGAGGGAGCGTATGTGTTTGTATGTGTGTGTATGTATGTACTCACCTAGTTATACTCACCTAGTTGTGGTTGCTACTGGCCGCTACTGGGTCACTCTCCCTGCGCCATGAGCTTTATCATACCTCTTCTTAAAGCTATGAATGGATCCTGCCTCCACTACATCGCTTCCCAAACTATTCCACTTCCTGACCACTTTGTGACTGAAGAAATACTTCCTAACATCCCTGTGATTCATCTGAGTCTTCAACTTTCAACTGTGTCCCCTGTGTCCACCTTGTCAATTTCTCTCAGTATTTTATGTTATCATGTCCCCCCTATCTCTCCTGTCTTCCAGTGTCGTCAGGTCGATTTCCCTTAACCTCTCCTCGTAGGACATTGTGTGTATGTATGTGTGGGTATGTGTGTGTGTGGTTTTAAAATAACAAGAGGGAAGAAGGTGACTGCGTACTCAGGTCAGACGCAGGTACACACCAGAATCTCACACCCTGTGTCACATGTATCAAGTAGGAATACTGTAGTACCTAATGCACAGTGTATGTTAATATCGAGACAGTCGTCAGTGAGAAACAGAGAGTAATAAATGAAAGAGGACAGGTGGGAGAAGGTTAATGAGTATTTGGAAGGAGAGAAGCTCCCAGCCGTAGGTCAAGTCTATCTGTTGATGAATGTGGTGTGAAGGAGGGTGTGTTGTACCCGCTTGTGGATAAGTTATGCAGCTAGTATTACCCGAAATGTGTATAACAAGAGGCCAATTCATCCTATATCAGTTGTACAATGTACTTAATAGAAATAAAGTTGTTATTGCCACTTAATGTCTTCAGGAAGGCGGCCTTGAAACTTGTTCACTCAACAAAAATCACCTGCCGAATGGCAGGTGATTTTAAACATTAACGCTATTCCGGCGTTAATGTTTAAAACAATCTGCCCCGCGGCGCCCTCCGCTGCCCTGGCGTGCCCTCCGCTGCCCTGGCGTGCCCTCCGCTGCCCTGGTGAGCCCTCGGCGTCTCCCCCGACACAAAAGAAGTGTTGATCAAGCATGTTTTCCATCCTTACCAAACTTTCAACAAGAAGCAATGCAGGATGCTTGATTTCTTGTTGTCTGGGCATAGACATCAGTGTATGCTATCTTTAAGATGGTACTAAAGTGGGTGCAGGATTTTCTTAATTGTCCTGCCAAGGTAAGAGATTAATTGTCTCTCATTAACTCACACTCGTTGCAACAGTGGTCAGCCGTGACGTATCTTATATGACCATGACACACGCTGGTCATATGCTTTCAATTACTTAATGCGGAAGCAAACAAGACGCCATTGCCCTTTCTGAGAGGGCTGGGTCCCTCAGGTCTGAAAAGGGCTGAAGGGGGCCGAATACCACCCTCCTTGGAGAAAATGACCACAGGCTGCATTAGTGATGATGTACAAGAATGAGTCAGTCCCACACCAGAGCAGGTCGCTGGGCACTAAGTGCAGGTATTTTTTATATACCTTTGATGGGTTTCGATGGTGAGATTTTCATGCTTATTTTGGCATCATCTGAAAATGATGATACGAAACTGTGTCGAGTTATTTTATCTACGTCCGCTATAAGAATAAGAAACAGCAAAGGCTCCAGTACTGTACCTTGTGGTACTGAGCTTTTAACTTTGCTAATGCTGGATTTTGCTCTGTTTACTACCAATCTTCGTTATATCTATCAGAAAGTTGAATATCCATTTTCCTACTTTTCCAGTGATACGTATCACTCTTATTTTGTGTGCAATCACCCCATGATCACGTCTATTAAACGCCTTTGCGACGTCCCTTTTGAACACATCTGCGTTTTGGTTTTTATCCAACGCTTCCGTAATTCTGTCTTAGTAGGTTTAGTAGCTGAGATAAGCATGATCTTCCCGCTCTAAATCCACGATGGTTTGTGTTGTGCTGGTCCATACAATTTGTAATTTGGAGTCTACATCACCGTTGGAGTCTTTGATGAAATGCGACGTTAGTGATACCGGTCTGTAATTTTTGGCTAGCGGTCTACTGCCTCTTTTATGCAAAGGAGATATGCAACCTTCCAGGTCTCGGGAATTCTACCTACATTTAACCTCTTCTCCAAAGGATACTGTGTGCTCGTGCACTTCTTTATAAATAAGGAATTCCATGAATCCGGTCTAGGTGTTGCAGGAGTTAGAATGTTTTGTATTTCTTTTTCGAATCCTCCAGGATTGGTGTTTATGTCAACTACATGATCTTTGAAATCTTCTGGGGTAATGAAAAAAAAAATCTGCATTCTCCATCCTGCTTTTGTTTAGTGATTTGCTGAACATTGATTCACTTTTTTTTTTTTTAAATTTCAGTCGTTTCTTTTGTACCGTCAGTGTATGAGTCTTCTGTGATTAATGGTCCAATTCTACAGGTAGTTCTTGACTTCAATTTTGCATAATGTTAAAATATTTAGGGTTTCTTATAGTATCCTAGACAGCTTTTTGTTCTCGTGCTTCCTCTGTCTAGTTCAACAGTGTATGTTTTTCTTCTACCTCTGTAATCTCCCCACATACATTATTTTCCCTTCGTTGTGATATATTCACGTTTTAAAGCAGTAACCCCTTGTCATTAGCTGTACATTCTTCTTCGTTCTAATCTCTATACATGATCGTCGTCTAGGTTGCCTCATTAGCACATATTGGTGTCTGATAGTTCTTGTATATTTATCCTAATCAATTCTCTGATGTTGAAGTTAAATTAGCTAAACAAACTTGTTGTACACTACTGATGGAGTTTTTCCACCACTAAATTTATACTTGTTCGTATTTCTTTAATGTTGTGATCAGAGTATATCGTACTTGTAATTGTTATATCTGTAATTAGCTCCTTATTGTTTGTAAAGATCATATCCAATGTATTTTTCATTTCTAGCAGATTCTGTTATCTGATGACTCAAAGCAATCTATTCTCAGAGTTCTCTTAGCTCTCTGGTGAGTCCCTGAGGAGCTAGCACGCTTCCAGAAACTATTGTTGATATAATGCTGTGATTTACCATCTTTCATTTTATATTTGAGAGGTTGAAATCCCGGAGGAGGATATTCAGTGTGGGATTTTCAAGACTTTCAAGGCAGCAGTCTATCTTCCTTATCTGTTCGGTGAACTTTACCGTTGCTGACCTTAACGAATTGTAGAAAAAGAGTGAGGTTTGCGAATTACAATCTGAAAGGTCTCTATGAAGATCAGGAGAAACTTGGGTATGTGAACAAATTAAAGCCATTCTGGTCTGAGGAGTAGTTAATGTTTCTTCAAGAGGAGGTGAGGGAATGAAGGGGTTTGTAGATGTTGAGTTGAGGAGGAAGATAACCTAACTCAACTAGTGGGGAATCAGGTGAGAAGAGTGGCGAGGTTAATGGCTCATAATTAAATAGGAATATAAGAGGTTATTGCTGGAGTGAAGGAGTGTTGCAGGTAATGAAGACTGAGGGGTGAGATGGGCACTCAGGTCTCGCACTCAGGTCTCGCACTCAGGTGAGCTCAACACCAATATACCAGTTTTGTAGAAAAAAAAATAGACTGCCGCGTATTATTAAACCATGGGAGATGCAGAGAGTGCGCTCAAGGCCACCCTAGGGAGTCCCAGGTATTCCTCCTGCCTGGAGGAACGGAGACGCACGACTGATGAGGGCTGTGTGGGTCATGGGGGAGGGCTGTGTGGGTTATGGGGGAGGGCTGTGTGGGTTATGGGGGAGGGCTGTGTGGGTTATGAGGGAGGGCTGTGTGGGTTATGGGGGAGGGCTGTGTGGGTCATGGGTGAGGGCTGTGTGGGTCATGAGGAGGGCTGTGTGGGTCATGGGGAGGGCTGTGTGGGTTATGGGGAGGGCTGTGTGGGTTATGGGGGAGGGCTGTGTGGGTCATGAGGGAGGGCTGTGTGGGTTATGGGAAAGGGCTGTGTGGGTTATGGGGGAGGGCTGTGTGGGTTATGGGGAGGGCTGTGTGGGTTATGGGGAGGGCTGTGTGGGTTATGGGGAGGGCTGTGTGGGTCATGGGGGAGGGCTGTGTGACAAGTTTTAACTCCTGCTGCTCTTACCTAATGGAATACAGAGAGAGCTTTCCCTGGAGGTCACTAACCTACCACAGTAATGGAATACAGAGAGCTTTCCCTGGAGGTCACTAATCTGCCACAGTGATGGAATACAGAGAGCTTTCCCTGGAGGTCACTAACCTGCCACAGTAATGTAATACAGAGAGAACTTTCTCTGGAGGTCACTAACCTGCCACAGTAATGTAATACAGAGAGAACTTTCTCTGGAGGTCACTAACCCTAGCACCAGTAATGCCGTAAAATACAGAGTTTCTCTGGAGGTCACTAACTGCCCCATAATGGAATACAGAGAGAACTTTCCCTGGAGGTCACTAACCTGCCACAGTAATGGAATACAGAGAGAACTTTCCCTGGAGGTCACTAACCTGCCACAGTAAGAAAATACAGAGATAACTTTCTCTGTAGGTCACTAATCTGCCCCAGTAATGGAATACAGAGAGAGCTTTCCCTGGAGGTCACTAACCTGCCACAGTAAGAAAATACAGAGATAACTTTCTCTTTAGGTCACTAATCTGCCCCAGTAATGGAATACAGAGAGAGCTTTCCCTGGAGGTCACTAACCTGCCACAGTAATGAAATACAGAGAAAGTCTTCTCCCTGGAAGGCTCCACTAACCTGCCTACCCAGATAGGAGAAAATACAGAGAGTAATTTTCGGAATAATATCTACAATTAAGCTATTGGATGTACTAATCTGCCCCAGTAATGGAATGACTTGAGAGAGAGACTTTCCCTGGAGGGTCCAGCTAACTCTCTGGCCACAGTAGAGAAAATACAGGGGGAGTAACTCTCTTTATGAGTCACTAATCTGCCCCAGTAATGGGGAGAAAAACTATTTGGAGGAACACAGAATGTGTGAGAGAGACTTTCTGGGAGGTCACAACTGCAGTAAGAAAATACAGAGATAACTTTCTTTAGGTCACTAATCTGCCAGTAATGGAATACAAAGAGCTTTGGAGAGTCTCAACTGTGAATGTGGAGGTAAGAAGACTATTGAGTGTGGGGTGGTGGTGGTGGTGGTGGTGGTGGTGGTGGTGGTGGTACAATTTTCGGGGAAATAGAAATATACTAACAAATTGAAAAGCATATTGTGCAATAAGAGATACTGAAGAAATCTTAAGTTTAATCCTCCATAAGACTCTAGTGAATTGTTAACTTTGAGAACTTGGTGAGGAGACGAAGTAAATTCTTATGATTTATAAACTCTGGTAGTGAAGAGGAGAGACAGGAATTTATTGCCAAAGACAATTATATTTTCTGTCTCTTTGTAGGAAGACAACTACCGAGTGTGGGGAGGAAGACAACTACTGAAAGTGGGGAGGAAGACAACTACTGAGTGTGGAGAGGAAGACAACTACTGAATGTGGAGAGGAAGACAACTACTGAATGTGGAGAGGAAGACAACTACTGAGTGTGTGGAGGAAGACAACTACTGAGTGTGTGGAGGAAGACAACTATTGAGTGTGTGGAGGAAGACAACTATTGAGTGTGTGGAGGAAGACAACTATTGAATGTGTAGAGGAAGACAACTATTGAGTGTGTGGAGGAAGACAACTATTGAGTGTGTGGAGGAAGACAACTATTGAGTGTGTGGAGGAAGACAACTATTGAGTGTGTGGAGGAAGACAACTATTGAATGTGTAGAGGAAGACAACTATTGAGTGTGTGGAGGAAGACAACTATTGAATGTGTAGAGGAAGACAACTATTGAGTGTGTGGAGGAAGACAACTATTGAATGTGTAGAGGAAGACAACTATTGAGTGTGTGGAGGAAGACAACTATTGAATGTGTAGAGGAAGACAACTATTGAGTGTGTGGAGGAAGACAACTATTGAGTGTGTGGAGGAAGACAACTATTGAATGTGTAGAGGAAGACAACTATTGAATGTGTGGAGGAAGACAACTATTGAATGTGTAGAGGAAGACAACTATTGAATGTGTGAGGAAGACAACTATTGAATGTGTGAGGAAGAGGAGACAACTATTGAGTGTGTAGGGAAGACAACTAGTGAGTGTGTGGAGGAAGACAACTATTGAATGTGTGGAGGAAGACAACTATTGAATGTGTGGAGGAAGACAACTATTGAATGTGTAGAGGAAGACAACTATTGAATGTGTGGAGGAAGACAACTATTGAGTGTGTAGAGGAAGACAACTATTGAATGTGTAGAGGAAGACAACTATTGAGTGTGTGGAGGAAGACAACTATTGAATGTGTAGAGGAAGACAACTATTGAATGTGTGGAGGAAGACAACTATTGAATGTGTAGAGGAAGACAACTATTGAATGTGTAGAGGAAGACAACTATTGAATGTGTAGAGGAAGTAGGAGGAAGAGGGAAGGTAGGGAAGAGGAAGTGGGAGGAAAAGGGGAGTTGGGAAGAAGAAGGGAGAGGTAAGAGGAGGAAAGAGGAAAGGGAAGAGGAAGGAAGGGGGGAAAGGGGGAGGTAGGAGGGAGGAAGGGGTAGAAAGGAGGGAGGAATTGGGAGGA
Organism: Cherax destructor; assembly: GCA_009830355.1. NCBI lineage: Eukaryota > Metazoa > Arthropoda > Malacostraca > Decapoda > Parastacidae > Cherax > Cherax destructor. The sequence goes on along the minus strand of WNWK01002872.1, from coordinate 157,020 downwards.
AGGGGAGGAAGGGAAAGAAGAGGGAAGAAGAGGGAAGAAGAGGGAGGAAGGGGAGGACGAGGGAGGAAGGGGAGGAGAGAGAAGGAGGGAGGAAGGGGGAGGAAGGAGGAGGAAGGAAGGAGGAAGGGAGAGGAGAGAAAAGGAGGGAGGAAGGGGGGAGTGGTATCGCTCTGTTGCAACACAGTAACACCAGAGCAACAACAAAGCAGCAACACAGAAGCAACACAACAACACAGCAGAAACGCAACAACACAACAGCAACACAGCAGCAATACAGAAACAATACAGCAGCAACACAACAGCAACCCAGCAGCAACACAGCAACAACACAGCAGCAACACAACAACAACACAGCAGAAACACAACAACAGAGCAACACAACAACAACACAGCAGAAACACAACAACACAGCAACAACACAACAGCAACACAGCAACACAACAGCAATACAGCAACAACACAACAGCAACACAGCAACACAACAGCAATACAGCAACAACACAGCAGCAACACAGCATCAGCACATCAACAACACAGCAATACAACACCAACACAACAAAAACACAGCAACACAACAACAACACAGCAACAACACAGCAACACAACAACAACACAGCAACACAACAACAACACAGCAACAACACAACAACACAGCAACACAACAACAACACAGCAACACAACAACAACACAGCAACAAAACAGCAACACAACAACAACATAGCAACAACACAGCAACACAACAACAACACAGCAACAACACAACAACACAGCAACACAACAACAACACAGCAACACAACAACAACACAACAACAACACAGCAACACAACAACAACACAACAACAACAACACAGCAACACAACAACAACACAACAACAACACAGCAACACAACAACAACACAACAACAACACAGCAACACAACAACAACACAACAACAACACAGCAACACAACAACAACACAGCAACACAACAACAACACAACAACAACACAGCAACACAACAACAACACAACAACAACACAGCAACAACACAGCAACACAACAACAACACAACAACAACACAGCAACACAACAACAACACAGCAACACAACAACAACACAGCAACACAACAACAACACAGCAACACAACAACAACACAACAACAACACAGCAACACAACAGCAACACAACAACAACACAGCAACACAACAGCAACACAACAGCAACACAACAACAGCTGTTGGACAATAAACACTAATTTATTTTTGCTACACAACTCTCACAAAGGAAAACAAATATGAACACTCAGAAAATTGTGTGAAGGAAATATTTGATTTATGTGAGGAGAGGAGAGAGGAGAGAGAAGAGAGGAGAGGGGGGAGGAGGAGAGGAAAAGGGATGAAGGAAGAGAGGGAGGAGGTTGAGGAGAGAGATGGAAAGAGGAAGAGGAGAGAAGGAGGATGGATGAGAAGGAGGAGGAGGAGGGAGGAGGAGGAGAGAGAGAGAGAAGAGGAGAGAGAGAGAGAGAGAGAGATGAGGAGAGAGAGAGAGAGAGAGAGAGAGAGAGAGAGAGAGAGAGAGAGAGAGAGAGAGAGAGAAGAGAGAGAGAGAGAGAGAGAGAGAGAGAGAGAGAGAGAGAGGCGGGACACGCTGCTCGCTAACTTTCTCCCTCTAACTTTCTAGTTTTTAACTCTGTTTCTATTTAATTTAAAGTTAGGACGCCTTTGGCCGCCACTCTGACATAAACCTGAACATCACCAATGACTATTTTTTCCCACTAACCTTCCTTCTTTTATTTCACTGGCAAAAGTCCGCAACTAACAATATCCTCGTCCGCCACATGCCAGAATTTGTCGCCACTTTTATATTGAATGTGATGTTTTATTTGCAAGGAAACAGGTGTTTTATTTGCAATGAAACAGGTGTTTTATTTGCAAGGAAACAGGTGTTTTATTTGCAAGGAAACAGGTGTTTTATTTGCAAGGAAACAGTTGTTTTGTTTGCAAGGAAACATGTGTTTTATTTGCAAGGAAACATGTGTTTTATTTGCAAGGAAACAGGTGTTTTATTTGCAAGGAAACAGGTGTTACATTTGCAAGGAAACAGGTGTTTTGTTTGCAAGGAAACATGTGTTTTATTTGCAAGGAAACAGGTGTTTTATTTGCAAGGAAACAGGTGTCTTGTTTGCAAGGAAACATGTGTTTTATTTGCAAGGAAACAGGTGTTTTATTTGTAAGGAAACAGGTGTTTTATTTGCAAGGAAGCAGGTGTTTTGTTTGCAAGGAAACAGGTGTTTTATTTGCAAGGAAACAGGTGTTTTATTTGCAAGGAAACAGGTGTTTTATTTGCAAGGAAACAGGTGTTTTATTTGCAAGGAAACAGTTGTTTTGTTTGCAAGGAAACAAGTGTTTTATTTGCAAGGAAACATGTGTTTTATTTGCAAGGAAACAGGTGTTTCATTTGCAAGGAAACAGGTGTTTCATTTGCAAGGAAACAGGTGTTTTGTTTGCAAGGAAACATATGTTTTATTTGCAAGGAAACAGGTGTTTTATTTGCAAGGAAACAGGTGTCTTGTTTGCAAGAAAACATGTGTTTTATTTGCAAGGAAACAGGTGTTTTATTTGCAAGGAAACAGGTGTTTTATTTGCAAGGAAGCAGGTGTTTTGTTTGCAAGGAAACAGGTGTTTTATTTGCAAGGAAACAGGTATTTTGTTTGCAAGGAAACAGGTGTTTTATTTGCAAGGAAACAGGTGTTTTGTTTACAAGGAAACATGTGTTTTATTTGCAAGGAAACAGGTGTTTTATTTGCAAGGAAACAAGTGTTTTATTTGCAAGGAAACAGGTGTTTTATTTGCAAGAAAACAGGTGTTTTATTTGCAAGGAAACAGGTGTTTTATTTGCAAGGAAACAGGTGTTTTGTTTGCAAGGAAACATGTGTTTTATTTGCAAGAAAACAGGAGTTTTATTTGCTAGGAAACAGGTGTTTTATTTGCAAGAAAACAGGTGTTTTGTTTGCAATGAAACAGGTGTTTTGTTTGCAAGGAAACGTGTTTTATTTGCAAGGAAACAGGCGTTTTATTTGTAAGGAAACAGGTGTTTTATTTGCAAGCAAGAAACAGGTGTTTTGTTTGCAAGGAAACAGGTGTTTTGTTTGCAAGGAAACATGTGTTTTATTTGCAAGGAAACAAATATTTTGTTTGCAAGAAACAGGTGTTTTATTTGTAAGGAAACGTTGTTTGTTTGCAAGGAAACAGGTGTTTTGCTTGCAAGGAAACAAGTGTTTTTTTAAGGAAAACAGGTTTTCTTGTCAAGGAAACAGATTTTTGCTTGCAAAGAAGCAGGTTTTTTGTTTGCCAGGAAATAGGTCTTTTGTTTACAAAGAAACAGGTATGTTATTCGTCAGGAAACAGGTGTTTTATTAGTCAGTAATCAAGTGTCTCCTGACGCTTGTGTTTGTCCAATATCGACACATTCGTGAGTCAGTAACGACACATTCGTGAGTCAGTAACGACACATTCATGAGTCAGTAACGACACATTCGTGAGTCAGTAACGACACATTCGTGAGTCAGTAACGACACATTCATGAGTCAGTAACGACACATTCGTGAGTCAGTAACGACACATTCGTGTGTCAGTATCGAAACATTCGTGAGTCAGTAACGACACATTCGTGAGTCAGTAACGACACATTCGTGAGTCAGTAACGACACATTCGTGAGTCAGTAACGACACATTCGTGTGTCAGTATCGAAACATTCGTGAGTCAGTAACGACACATTCGTGAGTCAGTAACGACACATTCGTGAGTCAGTAACTACACATTCGTGTGTCAGTATCGAAACATTCGTGAGCCAGTAACGACACATTCGTGAGTCAGTAACGACACATTCGTGAGTCAGTAACGACACATTCGTGAGTCAGTAACGACACATTCGTGAGTCAGTAACGACACATTCATGAGTCAGTAACGACGCATTCGTGAGTCAGTAACTAAACATTCGTGTTTCAGTATCGAAACATTCGTGAGTCAGTAACGACACATTCGTGAGTTAGCAACGACACATTAGTGAGTCAGTAACGACACATTCGTGAGTCAGTAACGACACATTCGTGAGTCAGTAACTACACATTCGTGAGTCAGTAACGACACATTCGTGAGTCAGTAACTACACATTCGTGTGTCAGTATCGAAACATTCGTGAGTCAGTAACGACACATTCGTGAGTCAGTAACGACACATTCGTGAGTCAGTAACTACACATTCGTGTGTCAGTATCGAAACATTCGTGAGTCAGTAACGACACATTCGTGAGTCAGTAACGACACATTCGTGAGTCAGTAACGACACATTCGCGAGTCAGTAACGACACATTCGTGAGTCAGTAACGACACATTCGTGAGTCAGTACGACTCAAGTCTCGGTAAGTCTACTTGTTCTCCAGAAATAAACGAAAACCTTTGAGAAAGAAAAAAACATATTGGTGAGATTGTTTTTAAAATAGGAATCTCCTATTAAACTTAAAAGCGCCATAAAAACGCCATTTTTCTATCAACAATAATTACTGCTGCTACATTAACGCTGGGTGACTAATCAACAACCGGAGGGAGCGCGATATAAACTGAGGGAACTCTCTGATTCTTCTCCGCAACCCCAGAGCTGCTGCCTACGCCCAACATGGACATTCACACCCCTCTCGGTGACAGATCAGAGGAAGAGGATGCTGATTACGAAGCAAAGCATGTGAAGAAGGCGACAGAGGCCTCCCATCTTGCCTCCTCGGCGACAATTGTTGCAGCTGCAGTATCAGCAACAACAATGTTGGAACTTGACAACACATCCCTGCAGGATGACTCATCTACAATGTCACTGTCTTGCCCTGGAAACATTATCTTAATTATCTGCACTCTGAGAGGATCCTGCACCTGTACTCGCCCCAGGCAACATCGGGAAGAAATACAAAACTATTAGAAGAATGATGTCTTCTTGGCTGTGAGGCTGCAATTCGTATGACAATAAACACAGAATTCTACAAAGAGCAGCATCTGGACCCCTCTATTACATGTCTGGGAAAAGTGGGAGGTAATCTACAAGGAAGCATGGGATCCATTATGCAAACCATCTCATTAGTAAAGTAAGATTCGCCCAATCTCTGCTAAATATTCTAATGCACGTATCGTGTAAGACTTGCATTCACTGCAGTCCTGTGATTCAAACCTTTATATGGCTTTTAGCCTTCCCAGGCTACTAACTGAAGGTGTAGTTGTTCCTTACACTATATGACAGCTTTTCCACACATTCTTCCAATTCTTAGCTGCTATAACGGTTTTCAATATGGGCATGCTCAGCTGTAATGCCATAACAATGTTGTGAGAATTGCAGTGGGTTGCACCCATACAAAACAGAGGGACATGAATGCATATAAATCTCTCCTGTTATTGTAATAACGGGGTGTACAAACCAAAGCAAGAGCGTGTCCAGTACATCAACTAGTCTCTCGCATTGCTAAAAGGGCAAAAAATACATCCAGCTCCAGGGAATCAATCAATGCCCAGCTACGAGCTTTCAACCCCACCTCTGATAGATGCAGAACCACAGACTGCTACTTCAGAACCACAGACTGCTACTTCAGAACCACAGACTGCTACTTCAGGACCACAGACTGCTACTTCAGAACCACAGACTGCTACTTCAGAACCACAGACTGCTACTTCAGAACCACAGACTGCTACTTCAGAACCACAGACTGCTACTTCAGAACCACAGACTGCTACTTCAGAACCACAGACTGCTACTTCAGAACCACAGACTGCTACTTCAGAACCACAGACTGCTACTTCAGAACCACAGACTGCTACTTCAGAACCACAGACTGCTACTTCAGAACCACAGACTGCTACTTCAGAACCACAGACTGCTACTTCAGAACCACAGACTGCTACTTCAGAACCACAGACTGCTACTTCAGAACCACAGACTGCTACTTCTACTCCTGCCCCTAAAAAAGTCTCATTTTGAAACCAATGAGTCCAGCCTCTCAGGTTGTGCCAAAGATAAGTTATGCAGCACCAACCATTTGATATTTACTTCTCTCTAACTTTACAGAGGAGGCTACATCTTTCCACCAACACACTGAATCTGTACATCCCACTTCTCAAAGGGCAGGTTTGATGCATCACTTGTCAAGGCCACGCCAAGTGGCGCCTCCACGTCAGACGGGATTACCCTAATTCCTAAGACATTTGGAAATCCTCTCTCAGAATGCAGTCATCGCTGATGGAATCTAAGATACCAAGAACCAGACAGTGTCTACGTGCTCACCTCTTCAGTTCCTCCGTTTCCTGTCCAGGATGCGCCCTTTCCCCTTCCTCCCAAAGTCAAAACTATAGTTTCTCCTCCCTCCCGAGTCCAAACTACCGCATCTCCTGCTATCACAAATTCATGGCCGTTATGGACTACAATTATTCCGCATATTTTTGACCCTCTTTGCAGAGGAACTGCTTTCTTACTTCTCGGGGGAGTCCTTTTTCTATATATATATATACCATTCTTCCTACCTCGTCTTGCACATTTTTTCTTTTTCATGCTGATTCCCCCCTCAAAGTGCAATTTATAATTTGGAATACTTTTCCCTCTTATCTAAATGTGCAAATTTCCATTTGCTGCTCTGAGACGTTGCTCCAGTAGTTAGTAGCAGGAGTTTGCGAGACGTAGCTTCGTCCTTGTTACCCGCTAGCTGTGCTGGGATATACAATTTATAGGTCAGGCCAAGAGGATAGGACAGGGAGGAGACTCGCCCTCCTTGTATAGTCTGAGTTTCCTTGCAGGCACATTCAGGTGATGCCCAGGAGGGCTACTAGAAATACTCGCAATGAGAATAATCATTTGAGCCGCCTGGTGCATAACTCTCTTAATATATAACCAATGTTTTAACATATAGAAAGAAAAATTTAAACATTACTTCCATCAAAGATGGATTAGCTATGTCTGGTTACACATGGTCAGTACTGGGAACCTCGCCTTTCAACGAGCACGTAAAACATTTCAGGGGAACACCTTTCTCCACTTTGCCCTCCACAGTCTGAGTATATATATGTGCACTTAGGGTGGTACAAAAAAATGAACTTTTGATTTCTAACGCTCTCATCCCCTAAAGTTTTTTTCCGCTTCATGAGAAAATAACACTGTTTAAATTTGAGCCTGATCAAATAATATTTAGTGTGGCTCTCGAGTCTTGAATATTTCCTGGTATAATACTTTATAAAGAGTCAAGTCTCAAGTATCTGGTCTTCGAGTGTCTGGCTCAGTTGCTTGCAATCGAATTTCCTTTTGGATTATTCTGTGCTTATTACTTCAGCAAAGGAATCAATGCCATAAGCGCGATTGTTTTCTATTTGCAGTGTATTAATCAGATAGTGGGTTTTTTTTCAGAGTTTATTTTTGTTTTTCTAGTCGTAGTGTCTAGGGTTGTAAATCACATATGGCGAAAAATCGGCAAATCCTTGACAAGTCTGAGAAGATTCTCGCCTTGAAGCTGCATTCTGCTGCCCAAGTGCTTAGTAATTTCTTTATGAATCACTAATAAGAAGCAAGCTTCAGTAGGGCAGTGCAGGACATCGCTATACGATGCCCTCCATTCTAAACCGACTCGATACTAATCAAAACTTGCCTCTACGTGTAACACTAGAAGTCTATTCTTCCATCCCAGATGTAACCTTGGGACTTGAGTCTGGTGTTTATTCACTCCACTGAGTCCAGCTACGGAGGACTGCTCACACTACAAAAGCTACAAAAGCTATATGAGTGAAACGTGCACTCATATACGTGAGTAAGGCACATATGCAACAGTTAGGTATCTTTACTGTTGAAACGTTTCGCCTACATATTAGGTTTCTTCAAACGCAAAGGCAGCAGGTGTTAGTAGTGAAGTCTAGGTGATGTAATCAGTCCTTCAATCATGGAGAAATAGTATTTGAGGTGGTCAGTCCCTCGGCCTGGAGAAAACTTCAGTTCCATTGCCATTAAAAGTCAACAATAGTAATAAACCACCACTGGTGTACCATTGGTGTACTACTGGTGTACCATTGGTGTACTACTGGTGTACCATTGGTGTACTACTGGTGTACCATTGGTGAACCACTGGTATACTATTGGTGTACCACTGGTATACTATTGGTGTACCACTGGTGTACCATTGGTGTACCAGTGATGTACCATTGGTGGACATCAGGATATGTTCAGAGGAGCTAGGTGTACCAACACTACCCAGGACTGAGAGCTGAGAGGAGCTAGGTGTACCAACACTACCCAGGACTGAGAGCTGAGAGGAGCTAGGTGTGCCAACACTACCCAGGACTGAGAGCTGAGAGGAGCTAGGTGTACCAACACTACCCAGGACTGAGAGCTGAGAGGAGCTAGGTGTGCCAACACTACCCAGGACTGAGAGCTGAGAGGAGCTAGGTGTACCAACACTACCCAGGACTGAGAGCTGAGAGGAGCTAGGTGTGCCAACACTACCCAGGACTGAGAGCTGAGAGGAGCTAGGTGTACCAACACTACCCAGGACTGAGAGCTGAGAGGAGCTAGGTGTACCAACACTACCCAGGACTGAGAGCTGAGAGGAGCTAGGTGTGCCAACACTACCCAGGACTGAGAGCTGAGAGGAGGTAGGTGTACCAACACTACCCAGGATTGAGAGCTGAGAGGAGCTAGGTGTACCAACACTACCCAGGATTGAGAGCTGAGAGGAGCTAGGTGTACCAACACTACCCAGGACTGAGAGCTGAGAGGAGCTAGGTGTACCAACACTACCCAGGACTGAGAGCTGAGAGGAGGTAGGTGTGCCAACACTACCCAGGACTGAGAGCTGAGAGGAGCTAGGTGTACCAACACTACCCAGGACTGAGAGCTGAGAGGAGCTAGGTGTGCCAACACTACCCAGGACTGAGAGCTGAGAGGAGCTAGGTGTGCCAACACTTCCACCTTGACACTGTCACCGTCTTCTCAAAGTTATAAGATAAGTTTTAAGCGTGAGAGCGGAACACTTTGATGTTGTTATTGTGTGTGTTCTTACCTATTCGTAGTTGCAGGGGTCGAATCATAGCTCCTGGCTCCGTCTCTTCACTGGTCGCAACTAGGTCCACTCTCTCTCTCCCTGCTCCATGAGCTTTATCATACCTCTTCTTAAAGCTATGTATGGATTCTGCCTCCACTGTATCACTCTCCAGATTGTTCCACTTCCTGACAACTCTATGACTGAAGAAGTACTTCCTAACATCCCTGTGACTCATATGAGTCTTCAACTTCCACTTGTGACCCCTTGTTGCTGTGACCCATCTCTGAAACATTCTGTCCCTATCCACCTTGCCAATTCCTCTCAGTATTTTATTTGTCGTTATCATGTCCCTCTCTATCCCTCCTGACCTCAAGTGTTGTCAGGTTGAGTTCCCTTAAATTCTCCTAGTAGGATATATCTCTCAGCTCCGGGACTAGTCTTGTTGCAACCCTTTGCACTTTTTCTAATTTCCTGAAATTTTTGACCAGGTGTGGGTTCCATACTGGTGCTGCATACTCGAATATGGACCTGACGTACACGGTGTACAGTGTCGTGAATGACTCCTTACTTAGATATCGAAACGCTGTTCTAAGGTTTGCCAGGCGCCCATATGCTGCAGCAGTTATTTGGTTGATATGCATCTCAGATGTGCTCGGCATGATGCTCACCCCAAGATCCTTTTCCTTGAGTGTGTTTTGCAACCTTTGACCTCTTGTTTGTCCTTCCTCAAGCTTCATAAGTTTGCACCTGCTGGGGTTAAACTCCAGGAGTTATTTGTCAGACCAGGCTTGCAGCCTGTCCAGATCCCCTTGTAGGCTTACCTGATCCTCTTCCACTTGTATTCTCCTCATTAGTTTCACATCGTCTGTAAACATGGACACCTCTGAATCTATCTCTTCCGTCATATCATTCATATATACAAGAAACAGCACTAGATCTAGGACTGACCCTTGTGGAACCCCACTTGACACATGCACCCACTCTGACACCTCGTCACGTACCGACACACGTCGTTTCCTTCCTGTCAAGTATTCCCTGATCCATTGCAGTACATTTCCTGCTATTCCTGCCTCCTCCTCTAGTTTTTCAACCAGTGTCTTGTGGGGAACTGTGTCGAAAGAATTCTTACAGTCCAAGAAGATGCAGTCTACCCATCACACTCTCTCTTGTCTTACTTCTGTTACCTTGTCCTAGCACTCCAGTAGATTTGTGAAGCAGGATTTTCCTTTCCTGAAGCCGTGCTGGTTATCATGTATGAGACTGTTCCTTTCTAGGTGCTCCATCACTCTTCTGATAATCTTCTCCATAACTTTACATAATATACAAGTCAACGACACTGGTCTGTAAGTTAGACCAGCCTGTGTGTGTGTGTGTGTGTGTGTGTGTGTGTGAATTCTTACACAAAATCACCCCCCACAGCCCAAGTATCTATCTACAACTACCTTTGACAACTAGCAACACGCACACACACACACACACACACACACACACACACACACACACACACCAGGACCTGAGTATCGACCCCTGCAACCACAATTAGGTGAGTACACACACACACTTATACACACACACAACCACATATAGGTGCGTGCACAATTATGCTCTCACAAATGCGCACTCACAAGCGTTCCTCGTTTAAGCAAGAAATATAGCAATTATGAGAGTGAGAAATGAGGGGTTGAGGGACGTGTGGTGGAGGATGCCACCAGCCAAGACCAATAACCTAACCAACTTACTGAAGGAGGAGTTTCAAGGGACGACCAGTTAACTGTGAAGGGAAACTGAAGCAGCATACTGAAGCAGCATACTGAAGCAGTATACTGAAGCAGCATACTGAAGCAACATATTGAAGCAACATACTGAAGCAGCATACTGAAGCAGCATACTGAAGCAACATATTGAAGCAACATACTGAAGCAGCATACTGAAGCAGCATACTGAAGCAGTATACTGAAGCAGTATACTGAAGCAGTATACTGAAGCAGCATACTGAAGCAGCATACTGAAGCAGCATACTGAAGCAGCATGCTTCAGAGAAATGGACCCTGAAACTGGAGGAACAAATAAAAAGGATGAGAGAGACCATGGAGGTAAAAACTCTGAGAGAAGTTAGAAGAGAGGTTCGATGCCCTTCAGAAGGAAATTATGTTAATGTGTCAAAGTAAGGGATGAGATTACAGAACAGGTCAGTAAGGCAACTGTGATGAAAGAAAGAGCCACTAAGCTGGAAGACAAAAATGTTAAAGCTGAAAAAGACCATAGAAGAAATGAAAACACTAAGGGCATAAACAAGGAAGGTTGGAAATAGAGTAGATGGTCCCCAAAATAATGAAAATGGAAAGTCATTGGCAGAGATGTTTTCTGCAGATAGGGTGGCTAAGGAAGTGATAAGAGAAACCGCAAGGTAATTGGTGAAGACGTTGATATCTGGAGGGATATGCAATGAGAAGAAGAGGGATGTCACTGATGATCTATGGCCTTGAAGAGGCTGAAGGAAGTCCAGGATGTAGGAGATGGGAGAATGAGGAATACGTGGATATATATATTATCAGGTGCAGCGAAACAGAGGAAAAGATTGAGCAGGTGGCATATTTTCTGAGGTTCAGGAGGTCCTCTTGAAGTAAGGCCTAATCAAAGTGATCTTCAGGTCTCATATAGCTCGGATCAAGATCCTATGACAGAAAACGTTCCTGAAGACCAAACTATGCTACGGTCATGTGTACCTGAATTATAATAATAATAATAATAATAATAATAATACTTTATTGAGACATTGTACAATTATATATGGTAGACATAGATATACATTGTTATTACATAGTTATTACTTAGTTATTAATGAGATGTACATGCCAAAAGCCCCTAATATGCTGAGATAGGACTGCAATGGAGAGGGAAGGGCTGAGGGCGTACTTGAAAACCTGTCAGGAATAGAGAAGAGCAGCAGACGAAGGACCAGGAGGAGGAGCCTCCCAACTGTCAAGGAAGCCATAAAGAAACCCCAACCATTTTCCAAGCCAGCATAACTCAGGAATACCCCCACTACCATCCAAGCACCTACATTAACATCATTCCCCACCCTCACCACTCTCCCCTCTCTCTCCCTCTTCCCTGACCACATCTCCGGTAGTAATGCGCATTAATCCAGATCCTACCGTCCCCCATACCTATCAGATAAGTAACATACAGAGGGAGTAGAAAGCAAAAATCAGTGTATGTTAAGAGAAAGTTAGCTAGGAGTGTGGTACACAACTGAAGAAATGAATAGCTGAAATTACTCCGGACATCATAGCTATCACAGAGACAAAGATGAGCTATATAAAACCAGATGCAATATTTCCAGGTGGATATCAAGTAAAAAAAGAAAAAAAACAGAGGAAACAAGGGAAGCAGAGGAGTGGTGCTGCCTATCAGAAATCATTGGAACTTTGAGGAAGTGAGAACAATAAACAGACAAGAGACACACGACTTCATAGTGGGCTTAATTAAGACTAGGAGACCTAAAGTAATAGCTGCAGAGATAAACAACTCGCCACCTAACAACAGGAGACAGAGGCAAAAAATATGAAGACAACATAGTAATCGTTAACATCATAGTAATCGTTGACATCATAGTAATCGTTGACATCATAGCTGAAACAACTGCGAGTGCCCACAGAGCCACAGCAATGCTACTTATTGTAGAGGATTTCAATCACAGAGATACTGGGAGAAGCAACACCTACATGGGAGACTGGAAATGGGAAGGGCTAAGCTCATGGAAGTAGTCGGGAAAATTGTGTCAGCATGTTAAGTATATGGAAGGATGAGAGGATGAGCCATAAAGACGGTCTAACATTTACCACAAGTATGTCAGACATAGAAGAAATAGAATATTTTCCTGGGTGCCAGTGACCGTGCAGTGCTGAACTTGGAGTGCCTTGTGGAACTATACACAGAGGGAAGAGTGGCAGGTCAAAGGCGTGAGAAGCCAAACTTAACAAGAGGGAACTTTGCATAGATGAGGGAATTCCTGAATGAAGTGCAGCGGGAAAGTAAGTGAATGTGAGAGTGGAGTACAAAGCTGGAAAGTGCCGGAGTACAAAGCTGGAAAGTGCCGGAGTACAAAGCTGGAAAGTGCCAGAGAACAAAGCTGGAAAGTGCCGGAGTACAAAGCTGGAAAGTGCCGAGTACAAAGCTGGAAAGTGCCGGAGAACAAAGCTGGAAAGTGCCGGAGTACAAAGCTGGAAAGTGCCGAGTACAAAGCTGGAAAGTGCCGAGTACAAAGCTGGAAAGTGCCGAGTACAAAGCTGGAAAGTGCCGGAGAACAAAGCTGGAAAGTGCCGGAGAACAAAGCTGGAAAGTGCCGGAGAACAAAGCTGGAAAGTGCCGGAGAACAAAGCTGGAAAGTGCCGGAGTACAAAGCTGGAAAGTGCCGGAGAACAAAGCTGGAAAGTGCCGGAGTACAAAGCTGGAAAGTGCCGAGTACAAAGCTGGAAAGTGCCGAGTACAAAGCTGGAAAGTGCCGAGTACAAAGCTGGAAAGTGCCGAGAACAAAGCTGGAAAGTGCCGGAGTACAAACTGGAAAGTGCCGGAGTACAAAGCTGGAAAGTGCCGGAGAACAAAGCTGGAAAGTGCCGGAGACAAAGCTGGAAAGTGCCGGAGAACAAAGCTGGAAAGTGCCGGAGTACAAAGCTGGAAAGTGCCGGAGTACAAAGCTGGAAAGTGCCGGAGTACAAAGCTGGAAAGTGCCGGAGAACAAAGCTGGAAAGTGCCGGAGTACAAAGCTGGAAAGTGCCGAGAACAAAGCTGGAAAGTGCCGGTACAAACTGGAAAGTGCCGGAGTACAAAGCTGGAAAGTGCCGGAGTACAAAGCTGGAAAGTGCCGGAGTACAAAGCTGGAAAGTGCCGGAGAACAAAGCTGGAAAGTGCCGGAGTACAAAGCTGGAAAGTGCCGGAGAACAAAGCTGGAAAGTGCCGGAGTACAAAGCTGGAAAGTGCCGGAGTACAAAGCTGGAAAGTGCCGGAGTACAAAGCTGGAAAGTGCCGGAGAACAAAGCTGGAAAGTGCCGGAGTACAAAGCTGGAAAGTGCCGGAGAACAAAGCTGGAAAGTGCCGGGTACAAAACTGGAAAGTGCCGGAGTACAAAGCTGGAAAGTGCCGGAGTACAAAGCTGGAAAGTGCCGGAGTACAAAGCTGGAAAGTGCCGGAGAACAAAGCTGGAAAGTGCCGGAGTACAAAGCTGGAAAGTGCCGGAGTACAAAGCTGGAAAGTGCCGGAGTACAAAGCTGGAAAGTGCCGGAGTACAAAGCTGGAAAGTGCCGGAGTACAAAGCTGGAAAGTGCCGGAGTACAAAGCTGGAAAGTGCCGGAGAACAAAGCTGGAAAGTGCCGGAGTACAAAGCTGGAAAGTGCCGGGTACAAAACTGGAAAGTGCCGGGAGGCAGAAGAGAACTTCATAGCCAAAAAGTGAACGGGAAATAGCAAAGACCAGAGATCCAGAGAGGCAAAAACGAGAAGCATAAAAGCGTGGAAAAGCTATAGGAAGTAAAGGACAGATGAAAACAGAGAAATCAGCGGATTAGCCAGAAATGAATATACGAAAGTGAGGAGAGAAGCCGAGAAACAATTCGAGAACAACACAGCAGCTAATGATAAATGTGAAACAAAACTGCCAAACAACAATATCTGAGGAAAGATAACAGTAAAAAAAAAAAAAACTTGCTAATTCGACTCAAAATGGAAGGTGAAGAACTTGTGGAAAATGACAAGGAAGTCTGTGAAATGCTGAGCAAATAATTAAAAGAAGTCTTCTTAATAGAAACTGTGGCAATGGCAGTAAGGCTGGGGAAGAGAGTGCACCAACAGGTACTGTACATCATACACACAACACGGGAAGAAGTAAAAAATATATTTTTTAGATAGTGCTGGATACACTAGAGGCATTGGGAACTGACGAGGTCCCACAGGCCCTATTGTACCTATCCCAGGTACGATAGGGTCCGTGAAATTAGCGGGGAGTGAACTTGGCACACGGTATGTTGAGTGGTGGGGGCCAGGAGCTAAGTCATATACAGGCGAGTACATATGAGTGAACACACACACACACACACACACACACACACACACACAGGGACAGGATGTTCCAGAGAGGGAACACAGAAACAAGGGGACACAACTGGAAGCTGAAGACTCAGATGAGTCAAAGGGATGTTAGGAAGCATTTCTTCAGCCACAGAGTAGTCAGGAAGTGGAATAGTCTAGAGAAAGATATAGTGGAGGCAGGAACCATACATAGTTTTAAGACGAGGTATGATAGAGCTCATGGAGCAGGGAGAGCAGAGACCCAGTAGCGGACAGCGAAGAGGCGGGGCCAGGAGCTGAGACTCGACCCCTGCAACCACAATTAGGTGAGTACAATTAGGTGAGTACACACACACACTCTTGACCTGTGCTACATGATTCACATTCCTCGCAACAAAGCATGCCAGGGTGGATAAATTTGCATGTCAAACGACATAAAATTTTGTCATGTAGATTATGTCGTTGTAGACTGTAAAGAGAAGCCCTGAGGTGTGGCAGTGAATGTTGATGTGGCAGTGAATGTTGAAGTTGCAGTGAATGTTGATGTTGCAGTGAATGTTGATGTTGCAGTGAATGTTGATGGGGCAGTGAATGTTGATGTGGCAGTGAATGTTGATGTGGCAGTGAATGTTGATGTGGCAGTGAATGTTGATGTGGCAGTGAATGTTGATGTGGCAGTGAATGTTGATGTGGCAGTGAATGTTGATGTGGCAGTGAATGTTGATGTGGTAGTGAATGTTGATGTGGTAGTGAATGTTGATGTGACAGTGAATGTTGATGTGGCAGTGAATGTTGATGTGGTAGTGAATGTTGATGTGGCAGTGAATGTTGATGTGGCAGTGAATGTTGATGTGGTAGTGAATGTTGATGTGACAGTGAATGTTGATGTGGCAGTGAATGTTGATGTGGTAGTGAATGTTGATGTGGTAGTGAATGTTGATGTGGCAGTGAATGTTGATGTGGTAGTGAATGTTGATGTGGTAGTGAATGTCGATGTGGTAGTGAATGTCGATGTGGCAGTGAATGTTGATGTGGTAGTGAATGTTGATGTGGCAGTGAATGTTGATGTGGTAGTGAATGTTGATGTGGCAGTGAATGTTGATGTGGTAGTGAATGTTGATGTGGTAGTGAATGTTGATGTGGCAGTGAATGTCGATGTGGCAGTGAATGTTGATGTGGTAGTGAATGTTGATGTGGTAGTGAATGTTGATGTGGCAGTGAATGTTGATGTGGTAGTGAATGTTGATGTGGCAGTGAATGTTGATGTGGTAGTGAATGTTGATGTGGTAGTGAATGTTGATGTGGTAATGAATGTTGATGTGGCAGTGAATGTTGATGTGGTAGTGAATGTTGATGTGGCAGTGAATATTGATGTGGTAGTGAATGTTGATGTGGTAGTGAATGTTGATGTGGTAGTGAATGTTGCATGTGGTAGTGAATGTTGATGTGACAGTGAATGTTGATGTGGCAGTGAATGTTGATGTGGCAGTGAATGTTGATGTGGTAGTGAATGTTGATGTGGCAGTGAATGTTGATGTGGCAGTGAATGTTGATGTGGTAGTGAATGTTGATGTGGTAGTGAATGTTGATGCGGTAGTGAATGTTGATGTGGCAGTGAATGTTGATGTGGCAGTGAATGTTGATGTGGCAGTGAATGTTGATGTGGTAGTGAATGTTGATGTGGCAGTGAATGTTGATGTGGCAGTGAATGTTGATGTGGTAGTGAATGTTGATGTGGTAGTGAATGTTGATGTGGCAGTGAATGTTGATGTGGCAGTGAATGTTGATGTGGCAGTGAATATTGAAAATATAATAATAATAATATATTAATAATACTAATACTAATACTACTACTACTACTAATAATAAAATCTTTATTTCTACAAGTACATGTACAAGGTATACAGGGCTATCTGACATCAATGACATACTACTATATAGAAAGCCACTTATTATGCTGAGCATTTCAGGCAAATTAGGTCAATTTTGTCCCAGGATGCGACCCACACAATTCGACTAGCACCCAGGTACCCATTTTACTGATGGGTGAACATGGACAACCAGTGTAAGGAAACACTCCCAATATTTCTGCCCTTGCCGGGAATCGAACCCGGAACCTCAGGTGTGAAGCGAGAGCTTTGCCATTGTCCCAACGTACATGTCACCTTATCCACTCAGCCATCGATCCTACAAAGATCACGCACCCAGCAGAGTTAGGTGTTTTTCGTGATCCGAGGACACTCGTGGCAGTGGATGCTCAAGGATTAATTTCAGCTTCCTGTTTGAATACCCGCTTTGACAAGCAGTCTATGTTTACCTGAAGAGAATTCCAGGGGTCAACGCCCCTGCGGCCCGGTCTGTGACCAGGCCTCATGTAGCAACGATACCACGAAACAAGTGGTTTTGAATCATTTACCAAACTTCTCTGCTGGGTGCGTGATCTTTGTAGGATAGATGGCTGAGTGGATAAGATGACATGTACATTGCGTTGTCTCTTGAGGCGGGATAATGTGTCGTGGGGTCGAACCCTGGCCTGCCGCAGCTTGGTAAATGAATCAAAACCACTTGTTTCATGGTTATTTTGATGTATATATATATATATATATATATATATATATATATATATATATATATATATATATATATATATATATATATATATATATATATATATATACACTCGATACTGCTACTGGGACGGACAAAATTCCCAGGCATCGCTCTCATCCACTCATCCACAAATGCCACATAAGGTGGGCAGTCTGGTTCACAATCCATGTTTCTTTCCCAGCCCGGGCAGGTAAGTCAGCCTCAATCATGGATTCACGCTATTTCAATCTCCTGTATATTCTGAACTCTGCGATCTTGCTCTGTATATACCCGCTTGTTTCTGCGTTGTGCATTGATATATATACAGGCGGGGTGGCCCAAAAAGAAAAGAAAAAAGTTTCTCTTTTTAAATTTAGTAATTTATACAGGAGAAGGGGTTACTAGCCCCTTACTAACGGCATTTTAGTCACCTCTTACGACACGCATGGCTTACGGAGGAAGAATTCTGTTCCACTTCCCCATGGAGAATATATTTATTGTGCCGAACAGGTAAAACTTGCGATTTTGGCTTAAATACCAACGCTCTTCTTACCGAATAAGGCAATCGAAAATTGTGTGTATGCAATAATTTCGGAAAAGTCGTTCTTAACCTAACGAAAAAAATATAGTTCATTATGTTTGTTTATTATTAAATTATTGTAAACTTATCTAAAATATATTTAGTTGGATTAGGCTAAATTAAATTGTGCGTTTTATAATAAGGTTAGGTAAGTTTTCTAAGGTTATTTTGGTACAATTTTTTAAATTTTTGCATTAACATAAATGAAAAAAAATATATCTTTAAACGTATAAGAATTTTTTTTTAGAAAATACTTAATTTTAAATGAGTTCTTGCTAATTGAAGTTTTTACCTATATATATATATATATATATATATATATATATATATATATATATATATATATATATATATATATATATATATATATATATATATATATATATATATATATATATATATATATATATGCAAGAAAACCACTATGAAAAATAGAAGAATTCAGCGCTTTCGTGACTATACATTATCAAGGAACTATAACAGGAAACATGACAAGAAGGGCTTATATAAGGGCGAGACTACACTCACAGTCACATCACACTAACAAAGACTACACCTCACAGTAGCGTAACATCGCACGACTCTTGAAGAGGAAAACAAGAAAGGACCTGAAACTCTTCCCAAGAATTAAGATTAGTCCAATTTATTATTAAATTCTTCCCAAATTTTATTAATTATAATGAATCCAATTTATATAAACCAAAGAAATATTCATATTATTTTCAAAACTGCTTTTAATGAAACATGATTCTATTATATTCCTTCAACCATGGACTTGCTTGATACAACCTTCTCAGCATTTTGAAAATCAATTGGATGGTTAATCTCACATGAATAAATAGAGCATTAGAATCTTGTCCAGTTCTAATGCTATATTTATGTTGTTTTAATCTTAGTTCAGACTTTTACAGTTTGACCAAAATAAACTTATCGCTATTTTACGGGGAATCTTATAGATTGTCTATAAGATTCCCTGTAAAATATCGATAAAGTTTATTATGGTCAAACTGGTAAAAGTCTTGAACTAAGATTAAACAACATAAATATAGCATTAGAACTGGACAAGATTCTAATGCTCTATTTATTCATGTGAGAGATTTAACCATCCAATTGATTTTCAAAATGCTGAGAAGGTTGTATCAAGCAAGTCCATGGTTGAGAGGAATATAATAGAATCATGTTTCATTAAAAGCAGTTTTGAAAATAATATGAATATTTCTTTTGGTTTATATAAATTGATTCATTTATAATTAATAAAATTTGGGAAGAATTTAATAATAAATTGGACTAATCTTAATTCTTGGGAAGAGTTTCAGGTCCTTTCTTATTTTCCTCTTCACAGAGTCGTGCGATGTTACGCTACTGTGAGGTGTTGTCTTTGTTAGTGTGATGGACTGTAGGTGTAGTCTCCCCTTATATAAGCCCTTCTTGTCATGTTTCCTGTTATAGTTCCTTGATAATGTGAGTAGTCACGAAAGCGCTTGAATTCTTCATTTTTTCATAGTGGTTTTCTTGCATATTTTGATATCACCTGTTTACTGTAATCTTTTGCATATATATATATATATATATATGCTTATTACGTATATTACTTATTAGTTATGAGGCTATTACTATTAAGTAATAGGCACATAAGAATACATTAGGGTATAAAACACATTAGAAGTTATGATAAACGACCCACAAACTGAGCTCAACTCTCTTACAAGGGAAAAATTCATCATTATTACACAAATGTTTTATCTTATGGTAATGATGATGGTAGTGGTGATAGTGGTAGTGGTGATAGTGGTAGTGATGGAGGTAGTGGTGGTGGTAGTGATGGTGGTAGTAGTGATAGTGGTAGTGGTGGTAGTGGTAGTGATGGTGGTAGTGATAGTGGTAGTGATGGTGGTAGTAGTGATAGTGGTAGTGGTGGTAGTGGTGGTGGTGGTTGTAGTGATAGTAGTAGTGGTGGTGGTGGTAGTGATAGTTGTAATGATGGTGGTAGTGGTGGTCTTGGTAGTGATGGTAGAGGTAGTGATGGTGGTAGTGGTGGTAGTGATGGTAGTGGTAGTAATGTTTGTAGTTGTGGTGGTGGTAGTGACGGTGGTGGTAGTGGTGGTGGTGGGAGTGGTAGTGATGGTAGTGGTGGTGGTGGTAGTGATGGTGGTTGTGGTGGTAGTGGTGTTGGTAATAGAGGTGTTGTGGTAGTGGTGTTGGTAGTAGTGGTGGTGGTAGTGGCAGTAGTAGTAGTGGTGGTAGAGGTGGTGGTGGTGGTAGTGATAGTGGTAGTGATGGTGGTAGTAGTGATAGTGGTAGTGGTGGTAGTGGTAGTGGTGGTGGTGGTAGTGATAGTGGTAGTGATGGTGGTGGTAGTGATAGTGGTAATGATGGTGGTAGTGGTGGTCTTGGTAGTGATGGTAGTGGTAGTGATGGTGGTAGTGGTGGTAATGATGGTAGTGGTAGTAATGTTGGTAGTTGTGGTGGTGGTAGTGACGGTGGTGGTAGTGGTGGTGGTGGTAGTGGTAGTGATGGTAGTGGTGGTGGTGGTGGTTGTGATGGTAGTGGTGGTGGTGGTAGTGATGGTGGTTGTGGTGGTAGTGGTGTTGGTAATAGAGGTGTGGTGGTAGTGGTGTTGGTAGTAGTGGTGGTGGTGGTGGTGGTGGTAGTAGTAGTGGTGGTGGTAGTGGCAGTAGTAGTAGTTGTGGTAGAGGTGGTGGTGGTGGTGGTAGTAGTGGTGGTAGTGTTGGTGGTGGTAGTAGTGGTGGTAGTGTTGGTGGTGGTAGTGTTAATGGTGGTAGAGGTGGTGGTAGTTATTGCGACCTCAGATTAAGGATGCAGTATTTTTTCCCCGTATAATTTGATATCTCTGACGTTTCTCGCTAATATCAAAAATGAAAATTTCAAGATTAATATAATTATTTGACTTATATTATTAGCTTGTGTACATAGGTAGTAACAACTACACTTCTCATTATGCTCACTGTTGGAAAGTTTTGATTGGCTGCCAATGGTGCCAGCTTGTCTTGCAATTGGTGTCAGGGGTAAGCTGTTACAAGTGTCCTCACCTCGGTCTTGCTTCTCTCTATTTCTCTCGCTCGTGGAAACATCTCTGTTATGTCAGCTGGTGTTATTTAGACTGTTTTTGGTAGAGTATGTCTCCTATGGTGAGCAGAGACACATCTCACTACTCTGTTCATAGTGATATTTGACATTTTTTTTTTTTTTTTTTTTTATTTAAATTCATTATACAAAAATAAAACATTACAATAGTAAACTATGAAAATCCAAAAGACCAACAACAACTAACCAAAAACAGCCACATAGGAACAGTCTATGCACATGAAAGAGATTAATACATATCATAAAATACCAATTGTCTCCCCTACAAACCCTCCCCCACACTACATAAACCCCATGTTCATGATCAATTGTTCAAAACAAAGTGCATACATATCCAGAATGGAGCACATTGAGCCATGTCCATCTTCAACAAACCTTTACCAATATCCTAGACATGCCATTACATATATTGATTTTTTCCAGGAAACCAATGATATATCCAAAACATGATCTTTCTTGCTTACTGCCTATACACAAAACAACACGTATAATGATCAATAATGAATGTACACATGTACATTCTAATATGTACAAGTTATAATAAATATATGTACCCCTTCGCCTGATACCACTGTCTCTAGCATTGTGGTAATACATGAATTACAACTAATTACGTTAGAACCCCTACCGACACCCCAACAAATTATTTACAACATGAAATGTAACAACGTCAACACACTTAGACGTATTAATATGAACACTAAGAACCACTGAAATGCCCCACACAAGAATAACATGTTACATACAATACATAAATATGGCACACATAATACAACACACAAATATTAAATATAACATTACACATCTTCAAGAAACACCAAATACATGAATGCCAAAAAAACAAAACAATCTTATTCCTCATATCAACGTCATCACATTACATACAAATTTAAACTTTAAAATCTACCGCAACAAACCCATCATCCAACAAAACTCCGAATCATGCACTGATATCCCAGAGTAACACCACCGTAACTGTGTTTTCCATAACATTGAAATGACAACAGATGCACGTATGCAACCACTCATAATGCACTGCATCGTCCCATTCCATAGGAACGCCGCTATACCATATTTAAACAACCTCCTCACACCAATTGAAATGCACAGTACTGGACAAACCCTCACTCTCCCCTTACTGACCCCCCTTTTCACCCCATCCCTTCTTGCATACTTTCCTCTGCTCTAGTCATGCGTCCCCACCCAAATCAGGTGTTAGTAGTCCTCCGTGCCCTCTATCGGCCCCCCCTCCAAACCCCACACACCTCTATTTCACCTTTCCCCCAAAGCACTCACCTCCTGTCAACACACCCACTCCACCTATAGCCTGGATGTCCAGCCCCCTTGTTAGGACCCCCCCCATAGATCCCCCATACTCATGTTCCTGTACCCCTCCGCAAAAGCCGACTCCCATCCCCTACCATACACCACCCTATTCCTACACTTGGTGCGATACATGCTTACCGCCACAGCCCTCATCCTCTCCCTGTTACTCTTGTCCCTTAATCTCCATGCTCCACACACATAATCTACCATACAATACATAATCCCCTCCTTTCTCTATGCCCCACTCCCCTATATCCAGGTATATCGCTCTTAGCATTGAAATGCCACCCCTCCCAACCCTCGAATGATTCCACCCAACCATTCCCTCACCTCCCCAATGCTTCGCAAAATACACCACATGCAATGCTGATTCCATCACGCCACACTTCTCACACCTACCATCCTGCACTAAACCCATGGTGAATAGAATTGCCTGCGAAGCCACCACTCCAAGCATGAATCTGTACATATGCTCCCTGTCCCTTTCCCTCAACCTTAATTCCCTGAACCCCTCCCAAATGCTTCTCCAGTCATATGTGGGGTACACCGCCACCCCCTCCACCACCTCGTTCCCATTCCCCACTCTTACCATTACTCCTGTCCGTATCTTGTGAGGTTCCACCATCACCATCAAATTTCTCAACATATCCCTGCAAAAAGCCAATTCCGTCCCTCCCCACCACTCCCCTACCTCCCTCAGCACCCCCCACCCCATCTTCTCCACACCTCCCCAGACCCCCCCGTCTCACCATGCATCTTCTAACAAACGCACATATAAGCCTACGCTCCACCCAAATCAACCCTAAACCTCCACGCCTAATGCTGTTTCGCACGATGTCCTTCCTAAGCCAATGTCGCCCACCCGCCCAAATGTACCTATACACCCTACCCTCCAGCTCCCTCACATCCTCCGTCCTTAATGGATACACGACTGCCACATGCCACAATCTACTATAAACCAAGCTGTTTACAACAATCACCCTCTGCCCCAAGGTCAGGTCCCCCACCCTCCAACTATTAATATGATCCTTCGCCCCTGCACGACCCTTCGCGAATTTACTTCCCTAGCCATGACCCCTCCCTCATAAAGATAATCCCACATATTTTGACGCTATCTACGATATGCCACCCAAACCCTCGTGCCAATCTCCCGCCCACCCACGTCCCCACCTCCATCAACTTCGACTTTCCTCCGTTCACCCTCATTCCCGTCGCCGAACAAAACAAACTTAGAGCCCTCCCCACCCACTCTAAATCCTTCCTACTACCCACAAGCACCATTGTGTCATCAACGTACCCCACAATGCCCGCCTGTCCTCCCACCTCCACTACCCCGTCCCTCCCTATCCCCTCCCCCACTAACCTGTAAAACGGGTCCTGCAGACAGGCAAACAGAATTTGCGACAGGGGACAACCCTGCCGCAGCCCCCTGTTCATCTTTACCACACTCCCTAACCTTCCATTCACCTGAATCCTTACGCTCGCCCCCCCATACAAAGACCGTACCCATTGAACAACTTCCCCCCCAAATCCCTGTCGTCGCATAATCTCTAGCAACACATCCCTATTCACACTGTCGTAAGCCCCCCTCCAGTCCAACGTCAACACTCCCCCCACACCTATCTATAAACCCCTTAATCCTTTCCTGCCCCTTGGTCACTCCCCTGCCCGGTATTCCCCTCTGCCCCACTTCAATCACTCTTTCCACCACCTTTTTTAATCTGTTACCCAAAATCTTCGCGTATATTTTATAGTCAGTATTCATTAACATCAACGGCCTGTAATTACTAACCTTGTTCCCCTCCTTCCCCTTCTTCACCAAAACCACCACCCCCATACCCATTTCCCTCCCCATCACCCCTTCCCTTTTCATACAGTTCATCACCCCAGTGACACATTCCCGCAAAGCACCCCAGTTCTCCCTATAAAATTCATTTGCAATCCCATCTATTCCTGGTGCCTTCCCTTTGCTGAGACCATTCACTGCCTCCCACACCTCATCCTCCCATATCTCCCCCTCCACCCCCCTCCTGTCCTCCTCCCCCATCCTCTCCTTAACCCCTCTCTGTAGCAACATCCCCTCCACTCCTTTTATCTCTACTTTTTCCAAATATTTAGCAAACCATTTATCAACATACACCCCCATCGCTTCCGTACCTCTTATCCATGTTCCCCTCTCATATCTCCCTAGGTTCTCATCCACCTCAAAACACTCCACTGAAATTGCCTCTCTGTGTGCTCTGCACCTCCCCAATACATACTTTGAGGGTTTATCCCCCCACAGGACCTCCTCCAACCCCGCTTTCATCTTGCAAGCCCCGAATCTTTCATTCTGAATTTCCTCTAATTGCTCCATCAACTGCCTAATCTCCCCCATCACCTTATAACCCCCTCTGTCATGACAGTCCTGCAGTAACCCCTCAATATAATTTTGCAACCCGTACCTCCATGCCGCCTCCTCCCTTCCCAACCTCCGATAGTACTGTCGGATGAACTGCTTTCCCTCCTGCGCCCACCATTCCACTAAATTTCCCCTCCCTTCCGCTTCTCCCACACCCCTCCCCACCAGCTCGCGAAAGCCTCCCTCTGCTCTATTCCCAACAACAGTCTAGTATTCAACTTCCAATAGCTTTTATATTGCTTCGCTACCCCCGACCAATCCACCTCCACCAACACTCCCCTATGGTCAGAAAATCCCACGTCCACTGTACTAACCCTTCCCACCTGCACACTTCCCGAAACATACAACCTATCTAGCCTAGCCCCGTATCCCCGCCTGACAAAAGTGTGCTCACTCACACCCCCCACCCCAACGACATCCCTCAATCCCGCACTCCCCAACAAGTCCCTCAGTTCCACCAACACGCAACCCGCACCCCTAGGCTCCACATCCTTCCTTCTGATCACGCAGTTGTAATCTCCCCCTACAACTGCCACACCCGGTAAATCCCTAAATGCAAACACCATTGAGTCCCGCACAAATTCCTTCTTTACCTTCCCTGATCTGTCAGCTGGCATGTACACCCCCATAAAACAGACGCGAACCCCACCCCAATCCCCTTCCACCCTGACAATCCTACCCCCCCCCGCATCCTCCCATGCCATTAGTCGAAAAGGGCTGGACTCCGCCACTGCCACTGCCGACCCACCCTTTAATTTCCCTGATGACCCCGCATATACTCTGTATCCTTTCAAACTCAGCTCCCTTCCACACCGAAAATTGTGTTCCTGTATGAATGCTACAGTCACTCCATACCTACGTAATGTACCCTCCACCCATGCTCGTTTAATTTCATCCCGCAATCCATTCACATTTATAGTTAAACAATGGAAATCACTTGTGAGGGTTTGTCCTTTGACCTCGGTGGATGCTGCGATGAAGCCTTCCCCTTACTCCTTGCTTTACTCGCTATTTTTCCACCCCTGTCCTTCCCCTTATCCTTCATCAAGTCTAAATCCTTCCTCGCAACATCCACCAAAGGTTTTTTACATGTCCTCTGTGCAGGAGTTAGTACGTCATCACTGTCCGAAATTGTACCCGACCTCTTTCGAGTCCCAGTCACCACATGCATAGTACTCTCTTCTGCTGAGCGGTGCACCTCCACTCTCACCTGCTCAGTCTCCATGAATCCCTTCCCTGTGTCCTCCTGGACCATACTTTCCACCAGCTTCACTGCCTCATTTAATTCAGCACTCACCTCCCCACTTAATACAGGCAAAGGTTCCTCCAATAAGCCTTGCAACACCTCCTCCAGTGGCTCCTCCTGACTCACACACTCTGCATCCCCACATCCACCAGTAACCTCCTTCTGCCCAGACCCCTGAGGCAATGTATAACATCTCTCCTCAGGGCCCTCCACTATTTCACTCCACAACTTTGTACGCCTCTCTGTGACTACTGTTCCCTCGTTCTTACGATGCTCCTCTTGTGCCATCTGCCCCTGTTGTCCTGCATCAGTCCTCTGATGCGATCGCCTCATACAGTCAGCGGCTATGTGACCGTAAGACCCACACAGCCTGCACGTTCGTTGTTGGCCCACATAAGTCACATAAACTTGTGTGTGGAACTCAGGCAGGATGACATATGAAGGTATCGGTCTCTTCAGTGTCATCTTCAGTGAGAAAGACCCTTCAAACAGGCCCACCATGGGCCCCTCACTCCATGTCCCTGTTGTTACAGCATGTATCGTCCCGTAGTCGCTGAAAACCTTGCTGATGTCCATCTGGTCAGACTCGAACGGCACGTTCTTAATCTTAACCCAAGTGTAGGTTCTTGAAACATCCTTCAATCTCACTTGTAGGCCGGTGCGCACAGTATACACCCGATCCTGATGCCGGTCGACCAACCTCTCATAAACGTCAGCTGTGAGAAATTTCACAAACACCCTGGTCATGCCGTTCATTGCCACGCCGTACAAATCTGCCACCTCAATGTTGTAGACGTCCTTCAGGATACCTGGAAGTACAGTGGCTGCCGTGGCAGGCTGCAGTACTCCTGTGACCATGTCGATGCAGACTGTGTTCACTCTTCTTCTGCCGGCCGACGCCATTGTTGACTGAAAACCAAGTTGGCTCAGAGCGTCACCAGGGGTCAGCACCAGCGCAGAGAACCACCTCACCCCACTAAGGCTGGGTGACGAATGTATTTGACATTTACAGAGGTTGTGTATGTCGTGAAACACTAGATCTTGGTTGTGTATGTCGTAAAACACTAGATATTTGGTCCAGAGTTCAACTCTCGACCTACAGTGTTGTGGCATCTACGCACTCTCGTAGTTGCCTGAACTCAGTTTCAGTAATAAGGGAGTTTTATGCCTTTGGTGTAGGATCTGTTGAAGGTCCACAGTTAGAATCGTTTTCGGTCTCCTTGATTCCTTAACCTGACGCTGTGTTGTTTACTGCGGCTTCGAACGTTATTGATGTTTGGTGAATGGATCATCATATTGTTCAAGCAAGCTGTTTGATTTCCTCGATGGTTCAGAAGTTACCTTATTTAGGGAGTTGTTTTGTCACTCACATTTAAAGTCTATGTCGAGTCAATCTGAGCACATACACAAACACATCTCATCGTAGCAACGTATCAGAGGGTACATATTAAGAGTAGTACAGTATTTTATATGTGCCCTTAGCACCATATGATTATTTGAGACATAAGTGTAATATACTCCAAGAGTTGTGTAGGAGGTTATCTCCTTAATTATTCAAGTTGCATTAACTGTAATTATTACCACCTAGACACCTTTGTTATTAAAGATTTCAACCTTTATTTAGTTCGTTTGTATTCATCCAGTTGGAGTCCAAAAAGGGCTATTGAAAAGCCATTTAATTTTACGGGACAACTAGACTAGAATACTCTGACAAATTGCTACAAAATTAGAAACAGGCTGGAGGCTTCAGGGGGATCAATATGTTGACCTGATGTTCTCTGTGGATATCTTCACTTAGTGGATGTCGCGTTTTGTAAGATGCATCTTAATGTAGAGAATGGAAGAAGGGCATGACCACGGCACTTTCTAATATAGATGCCAATCATTCTAAATATGGAAAAAAAGAGTCCTGGTTAGTAGTAATCTAAAGCCAAGACAATACACTAGAGTTCGCAATAAAGCTAAATGAATTATTGGCATCTTTTCAAGGAGAATAAATTACACGAGTCCTCAGATTATACTTCAACTTTATGTATCCTTGTTAAGTCCTCATTAAGATTATAATCCACAGTTCTGGTCTCCACATTAAAGAATGGACATAAATAAGCTAGGAAACAGAGAAGGATGGCAAAGTTGATGCTACGAGGACAGAATGGGACACTGAACCTCCACTCTGGGTAACTGGGGAAGATAGGAAGTGCACAAATGGAAGGTAGGAATAAATAAAGAGGATATAAATAACGCGCTGAAAAGTGTGTTAAAGACTCACGAAATCGTAATAACACGATTGTTAACAAATCAGGGAACGGTTGGGGTTTGAACCCATGGCAAGTGAGTCTTAAAACTCACAGGCCAGTGCGCTAACCACTGGGCCACCTGGCTCTAATAAGATCCATCCAACTAGGTATATTTCTATACACCAAGAGGAAGTTAGCATGGGCCACCACTGTGACCACAAATGCAGGTTCTTACAGACGAATCCCATCCAGTTGTGACGTGCTCTAGCTCAAGTCCCTTCAAAGCCGCCATCATGACTCACGAGTGGTTAACACACTGGCCTGTGAGTTTTAAAACTCACTTGCCATGGGTTCAAGTCCCACCCGTTCCGTGATCTAACCTTGTCAGTATTCACAGGTTAAATCTCCAAAAAAAAATAGATTTAAAAGAGAGATATAGGAAAGCAGTGGTTTAGCAAGAGAGTTGTGGACGAGTCAGAAACTCCTGAGTAGCGTTATTGAAGCATAAACACTGCATAGTTTTACAAACAGGTTGGACAAGTACATGAGTGGGTGAGAGCTGGACTTGCCTAGCATGGGCCAGTAGGCCTGGCTGCAGTGCTCCTCCTTGTGTTCTCATGATATCTACAGGAAGGACGATCACTTCCTCTGACTTTGAGGTCCAGGAGAGTTTATACTTGAGTCACAACTACGGATTAAACTCTGAACTCTAATCTCCTGTAATATAAGGCCACAATTCGAGGGATATTTTACAAAATTCAACATTTAATAAGGAAAATGTTATTATTTTTATACAAACAGGGGAGTGCATATTTAATTTAGAGACTTAAAAGGATTATAATTTAGATCATAACACTACAGTCGACTGAAGAGAATCTCTCGCCATGACTGAACACTAATTCCTTAATGGATTCTAATTCAATTAAACATCAAACAGCAACTTAGTTTGTTTTTGATGTTATGCGACGTAATTCTGGTTTATCCAGGATAAATCTCCTTTACCCGTGTTTATCTTCAGTGGCACACAAGTGTCAGCACCACAGTGTCAGGTATGACTGGTATGGAAGTCAGCAGGGTGGCCAGTGTCAGCACCACAGTGTCAGGTATGACTGGTATGGGAGTCAGCAAGGTGGCCAGTGTCAGCACCAGTGTCAGGTATGACTGGTATGGGAGTCAGCAAGGTGGCCAGTGTCAGCACCACAGTGTCAGGTATGACTGGTATGGGAGTCAGCAGGGTGGCCAGCACGGCTGTCATTAATGATGCACTGGCTGGGTTGAAGAGTCTGGCTACCTGTTTTAAGGTTGCATGACTTCTCGTAGTGAGAGTGACATCATTACTTTATACACAATTCCCGATCAATTTCTAGGAGTACTTTTGGACACTTCCGCTGCCGTCCACAATGGCGTCTCTCCCTGTCTTGTACATAAATGGGATATATTATCAACAAGATGAAGAATTAGACACATGTGCAACATCTCGGTATCTGTTTGTAGACGTTTCGTCATCCAGTGGCTTTATAAATACATAGACATAATGTGAAGAATTATATACAAAAGATGAGGTAATCAGCCTTGCAGTTGGTGAGCAAAAGACATGATAATCACAATAGTAGACATGATAACCACAAAAGACATGAAAACCACAAAAGAAGGCATAGCAACAAGGGAAGACATAATTAAATGTAAGATCTTACAAAAAAAGACATGAACGAGGAGATAAAGAAGACATCTTAGTGTCTGCAAGACAGACAACAGGACGTCAGGATTGTAAGCAGAACAAGTGAAAGAAAGTGGAATTTCTTTGCTTAAAGTGTTGGTTCAGGAGAATATTTTTTTAGAGAGAGAGAAAATATCAAGAACAACAACAACCACTGGACATTAAACACAAGTTGATGATGGACACTGTTAAAGACGAAATACCACGAGCCTACACACACACACACACACACACACACACACACACACACACACACACACACAAACACACACACACACACACACAAGCACGTCAAGAAATTAGAGAAAGTGCAAAGGTTTGCGACAAGGTTAGTTCCAGAGCTAAGGGGAATGTCCTACGAAGAAAGGTTAAGGGAAATCGGCCTGACAACACTGCAGGACAGAAGGGTTAGAGGAGACATGATAACGACATACAAAATACTGAGGGGAATCGACAAGGTAGACAGTGACAGGATGTTCCAGAGAGGGAACACAGAAACAAGGGGACACAATTGGAAGTTGAAGACCCAGATGAGTCAAAGGGATGTTAGGAAGCATTTCTTCAGCCATAGAGTAGTCAGGAAGTGAAATAGTCTAGCAAATGATGTAGTGGAGGCAGGAACCATACATAGCTTTAAGACGAGGTATGATGAAGCTCATGGAGCAGGGAGAGAAGTGACCCAGTAGCGGACAGTGAAGAGGAGGGGCCAGGAGCTGAGTCTCGACCCCTGCAACCACAATTAGGTTAGTACAATTAGGTGAGTACACACTTAGAGCAGGGAGTGGACCTAATAGCGACTAGCGAAGAGGTGGGAGGCCAGGGGCTGCGACTCTACCCCTGCAATTACAAATAGGTGAGTACAAGTACGTGAATACACGTACACAAACACGCACTCACTCTCTCTCTTTCTCTCTAACGTATATAGCTCTCTTCATTAGGTGGTACACTAGGTTGTACACCTGGTGGTACACTATGTGGTACACCAGGTGGTACACTAGGTTGTACACCTGGTGGTACACTATGTGGTACACCAGGTGGTACACTAGGTGGTATACTAGCTTGTACACCCGGTGGTACACTAGGTTTAACATCAGGTTGTACATCAGATGGTACAACAGGTGGTACACCAGGTGGTACACTAGGTTTAACATCAGGTTGTACATCAGATGGTACAACAGGTGGTACACCAGGTGGTACACTAGGTTTAACATCAGGTTGTACATCAGATGGTACAACAGGTGGTACACCAGGTGGTACACTAGGTTTAACATCAGGTTGTACATCAGATGGTACAACAGGTGGTACACTAGGTGGTACACTAGGTTTAACATCAGGTTGTACATTAGATGGTACAACAGGTGGTACACTAGGTGGTACACTAGGTTTAACATCAGGTTGTACATTAGATGGTACAACAGGTGGTACACTAGGTGGTACACTAGGTTTAACATCAGGTTGTACATCAGATGGTACAACAGGTGGTACACCAGGTGGTACACTAGGTTTAACATCAGGTTGTACATCAGATGGTACAACAGGTGGTACAACAGGTGGTACACTAGGTTTAACATCAGGTTGTACATCAGATGGTACAACAGGTGGTGCACCAATTGTGACAATAAAATCGCTTGTGCTCTCAGGTCTGGAATATTGTTGTGTGTTGACGACTCCGTTCACTGTAGGAGAGATACCAGCTGGACAATGTTAACATCATTTACTGTCTATAAAACATTTAATATACTGGAAAATGCTGACCAAGGTACTGGGAATGTTCTCTGTGAGACGAAGGAAGATACCTGATTCATACATGTGTAAATACTGGAGCGCCTGGTTCCAGATCTACCTTAACAACGCACTGGATTGAGAGATGTGAGAAGAAATGTTAAATAAACCAAGTGAAAAGCAGGGCAGCCATCAGCACAGTAAGAGAACACTATGTCAACATCACTTGTTTTAAGATGAAACCTGATCACCACCTCCGCCAAGTGCCCAGATCCACCAGGCTGTGATGGCTAAGTATACCAGCGGGCCGCCAACATCAACAGCTTGGTTGAAAAGACAATCAGTAGCGAAGAAAGACTCAGGCTGGGCTTCGAGGCTTGACAAGCCCTCACAGGGCAGTGCTATCTGGCACACCACGAGAGGCCCAGCATTACAACTGCAAAGTTAAAAACTTAGTACACACACACACACACACACACACACACACACACACAAACACACACACACACACACACACACACACACACACACACACACACGCACACACACACACACACACACACACACACAGCCCAGATCAAACATTATATCTGACAGTGGCCAGCTTGTGCAAAGTGCAAAAGTAAGGTATGCAATTTTGAAAAGACTTCCGCGTGCAGCACAAAAGAAAACTCCTCGCCAGCTGTGACCAGCTGTGACCAGCTGTGACTAGCTGTAACCAGTCATGTTTCGGTCGGTGTAGAGCTTTACGAAGTCAAGTCTCTCTCAGTGTAGAGCTTTACGAAGTCGTGTCTCGCTCAGTGTAGAGCTTTACGAAGTCGTGTCTCGCTCAGTGTAGAGCTTTACGAAGTCGTGTCTCGCTCAGTGTAGAGCTTTACGAAGTCGTGTCTCGCTCAGTGTAGAGCTTTACGAAGTCGTGTCTCGCTCAGTGTAGAGCTTTACGAAGTCGTGTCTCGCTCAGTGTAGAGCTTTACGAAGTCGTGTCTCGCTTAGTGTAGAGCTTTACGAAGTCGTGTCTCGCTCAGTGTAGAGCTTTACGAAGTCGTGTCTCGCTCAGTGTAGAGCTTTACGAAGTCGTGTCTCTCTCAGTGTAGAGCTTTACGAAGTCGTGTCTCTCTCAGTGTAGAGCTTTACGAAGTCGTGTCTCTCTCAGTGTAGAGCTTTACGAAGTCGTGTCTCTCTCAGTGTAGAGCTTTACGAAGTCGTGTCTCTCTCAGTGTAGAGCTTTACGAAGTCGTGTCTCTCTCAGTGTAGAGCTTTACGAAGTCGTGTCTCGCTCGGTGTAGAGCTTTACGAAGTCGTGTCTCTCTCAGTGTAGAGCTTTACGAAGTCGTGTCTCTCTCAGTGTAGAGCTTTACGAAGTCGTATCTCGCTCAGTGTAGAGCTTTACGAAGTCGTGTCTCGCTCGGTGTAGAGCTTTACGAAGTCGTGTCTCGCTCGGTGTAGAGTTTGTTGAAAATTCTACGCAGTTTCGTCCTTATTTGCTCCTCTTGGCTCCTGTTTATCTCTGTCTGTTTTCTTCTGTTTGTTCCTCTCTGCTTTCTCCTGTTTGTTCCCGTTCGCTCGTATTATGGAATTAAACGGCCTTCAAGGATAGAACAAGATGAAGGGGTGGCTAGGTGCCCATTTTGACCTCTAGATCCAAGGCACAGGAGCTATCCTTCCAGTGTTATTCAGAAGGTTATGATGGTTAGAAGGGTCAAGTTTAACACCAATCTGGTATACCCGAATTTCTTGTATAAATCCAGGAATCTTTTCGTGTTGTTTTACTGACGTGTTTTAAAACCTGTAAATCTCGAATGTTGAATGTTGTACGTGTAAATCTTGAATCTTTGACGTGTAAATCTTGAATCTTTTACGTGTAAATTTTGAATCTTTTACGTGTAAATGTTGAATCTTTTACGTGTAAATTTTTGAATCTTTAATATGTAAATTTTGAATCTTTTACGTGTAAATTTTTGAATCTTTAATATGTAAATTTTGAATCTTTTATATGTGAATCTTGAAGGTTACATATGTAAATTTTTTAACTTGTATATGTAAATCTTCAATCTATATTTGTAAATCCTGAGTTTTACACGAGTAAATCTTGAGTTTTATATATGTAAATTGTGAATTTTATGTATCTGAATCTCAGAGAAGAAGATTAAGAGTAGCAACAGCTGATGGACTAATACTGTCCTGTGACTGTGGAAGGGAAGCCTGGTAAAAGTTGTGCACTCTGGAGGGCGTTCGAGTCTTCTCTCTCTGTGTGATGAACGTTCAGGTTGGCAGACAGGCAGATCTTACGCGCTTTCTGTGCCTGTAGTGTTTTGAACCTCTAAGGAGGCGTACGCACACACACACACACACACACACACACACACACACACACACACACACACACACACACACACACACACACGCACACACACACACACACAGCCGCTATGTGTACCACTAACAACAATATTTAACACATCTATCGAAACAGGGAGACTACCTGAGGTATGGAAGACAGAAAATGTTGTCCCAATTTTTAAAAAAGGAGACAGACATGAAGCACTAAACTACAGACCAGTGTCACTGACATGTATAGTATGCAAGGTCATGGAGAAGATTATCAGGAGAAGAGTGGAGGAGCACCTAGAAAGGAATGAGCTTATCAACGACAGCCAACACGGCTTCAGGGACGGGAAATCCTGTGTCACAAACCTACTGGAGTTCTATGACAGTGTGACAGCAGTAAGACAAGCGAGAGAGGGGTGGGTAGATTGCGCTTTCTTGGACTGCAAGGAGGCGTTTGAGATTAATGCATAAGCTGGAGGACCAGGCAGGGATAACAGGGAAGGCACTCCAATGGATCAGGGAATACCTGTCAGGAAGACAACAGCGAGTCATGGTACGTGGTGAGGTGTCAGAGTGGGCGCCGGTGACGAGTGGGGTTCCACAGGGGTCAGTCCTAGGACGGGTGCTGTTTCTGGTATTTGTGAACGACATGACGGAAGGAATAGACTCCGAAGTGTCCCTGTTTGCAGATGATGTGAAGTTGATGAGAAGAATTCAATCGGACAAGGACCAGGCAGAACTACAAAGGGATCTGGACAGGCTGCAGGTCTGGTCCAGCAACTGGCTCCTGGAGTTCAACTCCACCAAGTGCAAAGTCCTGAAGATTGGGGAAGAGCAAAGAAGACCACAAACGGAGTACAGTCTAGGGGGCCAGAGACTACAAACCTCACTCTATGAAAAGGATTTTGGTGTGAGTATAACACCGGGCACATCTCCTGAGGCGCACATCAACCAAATAACTGCTGCAGCATACGGGCGCCTTGCAAACCTAAGAACAGCATTCCGACATCTTAATAAGGAATCGTTCAGGACCCTGTACACTGTGTATGTTAGGCTCATACTGGAGTATGCAGCACCAGTTTGGAACCCACATCTAGCCAAGCACGTACGGAAACTAGAGAAAGTGCAAAGGTTTGCAATAAGACTGGTCCCGGAGCTAAGGAGCATGTCCTATGAGGAGAGATTAAGGGAAATCGACCTGACGACACTGGAAGACAGGAGAGATAGAGGGGATATGATAACGACATATAAAATACTGAGATGAATCGACAAGGTGGACAGAGACAGAATGTTCCAGAGATGGGACACAGCAACAAGGGGACACAGTTGGAAGTTGAAGACTCAGATGAATCACAGGGATGTTAGGAAGTATTTCTTCAGTCACAGAGTTTTCAGGAAGTGGAATAGTCTGGGAAGTGATGTAGTGGAGGCAGGATCCATACATAGCTTTAAGAAGAAGTATGATAAAGCTCATGGACTCATCAACTGCATCATCAGGACTCATCTTCAACTGCGCCATCAACAAGACTCATCAATCATCTTGAGTCGACCTTCTTAAAGTTAGTGCTGCCTCGTCTCTTAAGTTCATCTCAAGTGTTTGTTCAGCTGCTTAATTAAAGCAAGTGTCAAACACAATCTTAACTCTCTCTCTCTCTCTCTCTCTCTCTCTCTCTCTCTCTCTCTCTCTCTCTCTCTCTCTCTCTCTCTCTCTCTCCACATCATTTAATTAGCAATAATGGAAGAATAATAAGAGCAGGATATATACACCTAGAGGTGTATGTATCTAGTGTCTAGTGTATACACACTGATAATCTTGCAGTGACTTGTAGTAAACAGGTGACATGCAGCCTAATGACCTCGTGTAGTGACTTGGACCTCTGATGACTGGTGGACCTGTGTAGTGATGGGACCTGGTGACGGGACCTCGTGTAGTGACTGGTGGACCCTCGTGTAGTGACTGGTGGACCCTCGTGTAGTGACTGGTGGACCCTCGTGTAGTGACTGGTGGACCCTCGTGTAGTGACTGGTGGACCCTCGTGTAGTGACTGGTGGACCCTCGTGTAGTGACTGGTGGACCCTCGTGTAGTGACTGGTGGATAGAGACCTGGCTGAAGAATAAGTAACACAGAGTTTGCATTAATGGGATAAAATCAGAATGGAGACCAGTAACAAGTGGTGTTCCGCAGGCATCAGTAGTGGGCCTCTTGTTATTCATGAGTTACATAAATGACCTTCATGAGGAAATAAGTGAGCAAATTCATTGACGACACAAAAACAGTCAGAATAACAGATCTATATGAAGATACCACTGAGCTTTATTAAGATTAAGATAAGCTAATGTTATGCTCTGGAAAGTGGCATATGCAGTTCAGTGGAAATAAATGCAAAGTTCACCCAATACCCTTCACACATTACCCTTCACACATTACCCTTCAGTCATTACCCTTCAGTCATTACCCTTCAATCATTATCCTTCACTCATTGACCTTAACTAACTAATTACCCTTCAATCATTACCCTTCAATCATTACCCTTCAGTTATTACCCTTCAGTCATTACCCTTCATTCATTACCCTTCACTCAATACCCTTCACATATTATCCCTCACACATTACAACTCACTCATTACCCTACAATAATTACCCTTCAATCATTACCCTTCAATCATTACCCATCACTCACTACCCTTCACTCATTACCCTTCACTCATTATGTGTTGTGGGGTTCTTTTCATAGATTTGGTAATATTAACAGACGATGAGCTTGGTTTTTGGTAGCGTTTAATGAGGCGTTGGAATATATGGGAGCTGAGAGCCTATGCCTGTGTCCGCCGGCTAGGCCTACTCGGATGGTACTGACTACTAGGCTCGCACGGCACTGGGGCATTCAAAAGGCAGGCCTATGATTGGCTAATGCCAGATCACATGACCAGAGGTTGGAAATCACGTTGGAAATCACGGCTTAGCCGTTAGAAATACGAATCGTATAATTACCCTTCACTCATTACCCTTCACACATTACCCTTAACTCATTACCCTTCATTCATTACCCTTCACTCATTACCCTTCACTCATTACCCTTCACTCTTTACCCTTCACACATTGCCCTTCACTCATTACCCTTCACTCATTACCCTTCACTCATTACCCTTCACTCATTACCCTTCACTCATTACCCTTCACTCATTACCCTTCACACATTACCCTTCACACATTACCCTTCATCATTACCCTTCTTCATTACCCTTCATCATTACTCTTCACACATTACCCTTCATCATTACCCTCCACTCAACCCCTCGTCCCTAAGGCAGCTTAAAGTAGATAGATTTACACCTGTGCTACCAGCACCACCTGTACTACCAGCACCACATGTACTACCAGCACCACCTGTACTACCAGCACCACCTGTACTACCAGCACCACCTGTACTACCACCACCACATGTACTACCAGCACCACCTGTACTACCAGCACCACCTGTACTACCACCACCACATGTACTACCAGCACCACCTGTACTACCAGCACCACCTGTACTACCAGCACCACATGTACTACCAGCACCACCTGTACTACAAGCACCACCTGTACTACCAGCACCACCTGTACTACCAGCACCACCTGTACTACTAGCACCACCTCTACTACCAGCACCACCTGTACAACCAGCACTACCTGTACTACCAGCACTACCTGTACTACCAGCACCACCTGTACTACCAGCACCACCTGTACTACCGGCACCACCTTTACTACCAGCACCACCTGTATTACCAGCACTACCTGTACTACCAGCACTACCTGTACTACCAGCACCACCTGTACTACCAGCACCACCTGTACTACCAGCACTACCTGTACTACCACCACTACCTGTACTACCAGCACCACCTGTACTACCAGCACCACCTGTAATACCAGCACCACATGTAATACCAGCACCACCTACATTACCATCGTCACCTTTAATACCAGCACTACCTTTAATACCAGTACCACCTGTAAATCCAGCACCACCTGTAATACCAGCACCACCTGTAATACCAGCACCACCTATATTACCATCGTCACCTGTACTACCAGCACCATCTGTACTAACAGCACCAAATGTACTACCATCACTTATTCTATCTACCTGCACCACCTGTACTACATGCACCACCTGTCATCACATATTCTATGTACCAGCACCACCTGTTCTACCCAGCAATGTAGAAACAGTGTGAGGAAGGTAGACCTTTCTTATAATTAACAAGCAAGTAAATACAGTAATAACAGTGGGAATACAAGTATAGTCGTAGCAAAAACACTACAAAAACTCTACAAAATCACTACAATAACACAGCCTAGTAACTAGGTGAAGCGGGTACTACAGCATCTCACATTCCTACAGTACACACTACTGTGTACTCACCTTTATTTAAAGTTTTTCCTCATTAAGAAGAAACTGAAGACTGGGACACAGAGTACATTATTGTACTCAGTTACAATTTCTTAGTACTTATTCAACAATATATTTGGTTAAAGAGAAAGGGATCTGATATTAAGATAACTGGTGATGATACAGGATAATTGAGACTGGGGAATACAATAAACTGGACCTATATTGAATCTTCATTTAGAGTTCAGAGTCCTTGGGAACAGGTGACTCCTGGGAGACCAGCCAGTTTGCAGCCACAGGTCCCAAGACCTGACCTAGAGTGACACCTTTCCCAGAGTTCTCACACAGAGCTCCTTGCTCTGTGCCCAACCAAGGTGCTTCACCAGTCTCTAGCTCTGCACCCTGGCAAAGCTCTCACCTAAGTCCTCCTCTTAACTAAGCTAGGTTAAGTAAGGTTTGTCAGGAAACAGGACAAGTGTTTCCTGACGCGGGTCTTAGTCTTATACTGACCCACATCAGCAGCTTTTGGTTATCTGACCGAGTCCTTCAGCTCGCTTACCGGTCCACCCCTTTAAAAATTCTGGAAATAGATTCCTCTTAACTAATTTCTCTGCTTCCCCTCCTCCCCCATAACTACTGACCCAAGGTCACCTACCATGGGAACATCATCGCGTGACCTGGAATTCCCTGCTAGAATCAGGGTGTGAAATATGAGCAGCTAGGACTCCTATCTAGATTCTAGATTGATTCGCCGGAGTAGTCCCGGCCCGGGTATTGTCCGTGAGGTGACCCGGAGACTCCTATCTCCAGTGGCGGGTCATCATATGACTAAGACCCGCCTCAGGAAACACTTGACCTGTTTCCTGGCAAATCTTACCTAACCTCACCTGCTATCTTCACAAATGAGAGCCCAACACAGGTGTTCTCCCTGGAGCTTACAATGGCCTCCACACCCTCAAGAACTTCAGGCTAGAGGTCACCACTAGATACTGCGGTCACTACCAGGACACCTGCTCTCTCATCTCTTATTCAATTTCTCACAAACATCATATTAGATGGGCAGTGTCAATATACCACCTGGCATTATGTATTCTGCCTACCAGCACCATCTGCCATCATCTATTCTACCTAACAGTGTCATCTGCCATCATCTATTCTACCTACCAGGGAAGACCTGGAGGGTGAGTTAGGTAGGTAGGAGATAAGGGGGCTGTTAGGGGGGGGGTATGGCTAAATCACTCCTGACGGCTTTGGTACACCCACATCCAGACACACGAGCCGGTAACTGGTGGTGGCAGGTCATTAGACAGGCTAAGCCGTGATTTCCAACGTGATTTCCAACCTCTGGTCATGTGATCTGGCATTAGCCAATCATAGGCCTGCCTTTTGAATGCCCCAGTGCCGTGCGAGCCTAGTAGTCAGTACCATCCGAGTAGGCCTAGCCGGCGGACACAGGCATAGGCTCTCAGCTCCCATATATTCCAACGCCTCATTAAACGCTACCAAAAACCAAGCTCATCGTCTGTTAATATTACCAAATCTATGAAAAGAACCCCACAACACATAATGAGTGAAGGGTAATGAGTGAAGGGTAATGAGTGAAGGGTAATTATTGTAGGGTAATGAGTGAGTTGTAATGTGTGAGGAATAATATGTGAAGGGTATTGAGTGAAGGGTAATGAATGAAGGGTAATGACTGAAGGGTAATAACTGAAGGGTAATGATTGAAGGGTAATGATTGAAGGGTAATTAGTTAGTTAAGGTCAATGAGTGAAGGATAATGATTGAAGGGTAATGACTGAAGGGTAATGACTGAAGGGTAATGTGTGAAGGGCAATGTGTGAAGGGTATTGGGTGAACTTTGCATTTATTTCCACTGAACTGCATATGCCACTTTCCAGAGCATAACATTAGCTTATCTTAATCTTAATAAAGCTCAGTGGTATCTTCATATAGATCTGTTATTCTGACTGTTTTTGTGTCGTCAATGAATTTGCTCACTTATTTCCTCATGAAGGTCATTTATGTAACTCATGAATAACAAGAGGCCCACTACTGATGCCTGCGGAACACCACTTGTTACTGGTCTCCATTCTGATTTTATCCCATTAATGCAAACTCTGTGTTACTTATTCTTCAGCCAGGTCTCTATCCACCAGTCACTACACGAGGGTCCACCAGTCACTACACGAGGGTCCACCAGTCACTACACGAGGGTCCACCAGTCACTACACGAGGGTCCACCAGTCACTACACGAGGGTCCACCAGTCACTACACGAGGGTCATTAAGGCTGCATGTCACCTGTTTACCACAAGTCACTGCAAGATTATCAGTGTGTATACACTAGACACTAGATACATACACCTCTAGGTGTATATATCCTGCTCTTATTATTCTTCCATTATTGCTAATTAAATGATGTGAGAGAGAGAGAGAGAGAGAGAGAGAGAGAGAGAGAGAGAGAGAGAGAGAGAGAGAGAGAGAGTTAAGATTGTGTTTGACACTTGCTTTAATTAAGCAGCTGAACAAACACTTGAGATGAACTTAAGAGACGAGGCAGCACTAACTTTAAGAAGGTCGACTCAAGATGATTGATGAGTCTTGTTGATGGCGCAGTTGAAGATGAGTCCTGATGATGCAGTTGATGAGTCCATGAGCTTTATCATACTTCTTCTTAAAGCTATGTATGGATCCTGCCTCCACTACATCACTTCCCAGACTATTCCACTTCCTGAAAACTCTGTGACTGAAGAAATACTTCCTAACATCCCTGTGATTCATCTGAGTCTTCAACTTCCAACTGTGTCCCCTTGTTGCTGTGTCCCATCTCTGGAACATTCTGTCTCTGTCCACCTTGTCGATTCATCTCAGTATTTTATATGTCGTTATCATATCCCCCTATCTATCCTGTCTTCCAGTGTCGTCAGGTCGATTTCCCTTAATCTCTTCTCATAGGACATGCTCCTTAGCTCCGGGACCAGTCTTATTGCAAACCTTTGCACTTTCTCTAGTTTCCGTACGTGCTTGGCTAGATGTGGGTTCCAAACTGGTGCTGCATACTCCAATATGGGCCAATGTTTACCAGGTGTTACGACTACTGATGTTTACTAGGCTCCTGATCGGGTAAGCTGGCTTCAGTTGTTCCCAACAGTAGTTGACAACTTGAGGCCGGTAGCGCGCTTCTCATAGGCTCTGTTGGACGCTGTGGCCAAGGTTACTTCTGTGTCCTCAGGCAATAGGAGAGACCCAAAGAAAAATTTAAAGGATTAGCACACTCAAAAGCTCCTGTCATTTGCCTCTAGACTGAGCAGTATGATAGACGCTCTACCTTCCTAGGAATTTTGGACGTTCTTAGGCTCTAAGGATGGGATTTACAGAAATCTGTCTAGCCCGGATGGTGCACCGGACTCAGCATCAAGGAAGGGAAAGTCAAATGTTCCTTCCAGAGGCAGTCGTCTGACAGCCTACTTTAAAAGTCTGGGGACTAGACTTTTAAAGTAGCCCCTTCCTCTGAGAAACAAGAGGAACCACTCCGCGGAAGAACTGCCCCACTACAACTGTTTTGGATCTTTGGAGGATTGATACTTTACAGATTAAATAAATCTGTTACCAAGAGCCAGGCCACAAAAGTAACACAGACCGACACTGTTGGTACCATTTCCTTTATGGACGTTACCAGGAAGACGGCTAATTAAACATCTTTTGGCTGGATGTATTCTCTTGTGTCATGGAACTGTCAGAGCATTAAGCCCAATATTGGACTATGGCTTGGGTTCCAGGCTTGTACCTGTGCACTCTCTCCTAGGGGTGCAAAGGATGCTGCCCATTTGACTGTGCTCCTCCCTGCCGGCTCTGTGGCTCCTGGTGAGGTTTTAGGGAGGACCTGACAGTGTGCTCCTTGTACCTCCCTTTAGATTGAGTTTTAGATCGGTCTACTCTTGTTGATCCAGTACGAGAGCTAGCCTGCCCATTCTTCCTCCTGAGTGATTTTAATGCTCACCAACTTATGTGGGCTGTCAGTACCGGACCGGAGTGTTCTTTTGGGGTCCTTACGAACTCTAGAATGATGGGTCTGACCAATCACAGACGTCTCTGTTCCAGTTCTGTGTATCTGGACTTCAGGTTGTCTGTTCTCCCGAACAGCGATCATTATCCTCTCCTGGACTCCAGGAAAGGAATTATTATTATAATCATAATATTTCCTCCAGGAGAGGAATTATTATGATTATAATAATAATTCCTCTCCTAGAGTCTGCGGTATCCTCACCTCCAGTCTGCTCTCTGAGGTGGCAGCTGGTAGCTGCAGACTGGCAACTCTTTGAGGCTCAGACAGGGATCTCTTGTGACCGTGGTGATTGGCATGATGTGCAGGGAGTTAAGACCACATGGTTAGTGTTGGCGGCGGAGGCCAGCGTTCCTCTGGTGGAACAAGTACTGCGTGTACATCCTATCTGCGCCTCATGGATACTATTTGCTGGTTAATAAGCTGTTATACCAACGGGTGTGAGTCATCAAAATAGGGCGATCAGCAGTGCTAGTCATATGGTCTGAATCCGTCAGGTTAACTCCAATATTCCTCCCTGACGGATATAGAATAAGATAAAATTATCTGGGAAGTTCTTCCCGAGTCCAGTGCCCAGCCTTCTCTATCGAGTATAAGTGTCCAACACTCTTTTTCAGGCATCGGAAGCCATTGTCTCCTGATACATTATGGAAGACACCTGGGAGCTTGTGATCTGTTGTTTGGGATAGAGGAATTTGCGTCTGTCTTGTCAGCGTCGCCTTTTACGGCTCAGGGTCAGGATAGCGTCCATTATGACATGTGCGGCTTCTCTCTTCTCCTCTAGGGCTTTTATTGGCTATATTTAATTTTATCTAGACAGTTGCAGTGCTCTCCCAAAACTGGGCCAGCTGGCCCAGTGGCTAACGCGTCGGTCTAGAGTTTTACGACTCTAACCGTGGGTTCAAGCCCCGCCCGTGGATTTTTTTTTTTTTTCTACTCGAAAGACAGTGGCTCTTAATTTTACCTGGTGACGGGCTCGACCGCCAACCCTCCTACTACTGAGTGGGTTGCCTCTTATGAGCAGCAGG
Source organism: Cherax destructor (assembly GCA_009830355.1). NCBI lineage: Eukaryota > Metazoa > Arthropoda > Malacostraca > Decapoda > Parastacidae > Cherax > Cherax destructor. Next base: position 113,194 of record WNWK01002872.1, on the reverse strand, counting down.
TGGCAGTATTGGGGACGGTCTTGCATCGTCTCCTGACGTGGGCCTTCCATATAAAGAAGCTCAAAGTAGATGCTTGGTGGGTACTAGACATTCTAAAGGTGCTTTCTCACCGAACCAGAGGGGCAGACCAGTGGACAGTGCTCCGCCTGTATGCAGCATGTGCCATTTCCTATTGGAATATTGGTACCAGTTTTACTCTTCAGCCAGCTACTCCCGATGTGTTTGCTAAATCCCGTTCATCACTTTGAGATATGGCTTTGCCTCTTGTGATGAGTATGGTGAGTTTTCCCTAATTTCCATTGTGAGGAGCTGGGCCTCTTGTTGTACCTGTTCTGGGTTCGGCCTGGCTCTTGGTAACAGATTTATTTAATCTGTAAAGTATCAATCCTCCAAAGATCCAAAACAGTTGTAGTGGGGCAGTTCTTCCGCGGAGTGGTTCCTCTTGTTTCTCAGAGGAAGGGGCTACTTTAAAAGTCTAGTCCCCAGACTTTTAAAGTAGGCTGTCAGACGACTGCCTCTGGAAGGAACATTTGACTTTCCCTTCCTTGATGCTGAGTCCGGTGCACCATCCGGGCTAGACAGATTTCTGTAAATCCCATCCTTAGAGCCTAAGAACGTCCAAAATTCCTAGGAAGGTAGAGCGTCTATCATACTGCTCAGTCTAGAGGCAAATGACAGGAGCTTTTAAGTGTGCTAATCCTTTAAATTTTTCTTTGGGTCTCTCCTATTGCCTGAGGACACAGAAGTAACCTTGGGCACAGCGTCCAACAGAGCCTATGAGAAGCGCGCTACCGGCCTCAAGTTGTCAACTACTGTTGGGAACAACTGAAGCCAGCTTACCCGATCAGGAGCCTAGTAAACATCAGTAGTCGTAACACCTGGTAAACATTGGTCATAACAGTTTGCAACACTCCCCTGGCAAAGAGCGGCAGCAGCAACAGGAGCAGCAGAAGCACCAGAAGTACTAGTAGCAGCAGTAGAATCAGGAGTACTAGCAGGAGCAGTAGAAGCAGAAGCATTACTAGCAGCAGCAGTACTAGCAGCAGCAGCAGTACGAGCGGCAGCAACACTAACAGCAGCAGTACGAGCAGCAGCAACACTAACAGCAGCAGTACTAGCAGCAGCAACATTAACAGCAGCAGTACGAGCAGCTGCAACACTAACAGCAGCAGTACTAGCAGCAGCAACACTACCAGCAGCAGTACTAGCAGCAGCAACACTAGCAGTAGCAGTATTAACAGCAGCAGTACTAGCAGCAGCAACACTAACAGCAGCAGTACGAGCAGCAGCAACATTGACAGCAGCAATACTAACAGCAGCAGTACTAGCAGCAGCAACACTAACAGCAGCAGTACAAGCAGTAGCAACACTAACAGCAGCAGTATTAACAGCAGCAGTACTAGCAGCAGCAACACTAACAGCAGCAGTACTAGCAGCAGCAGTACTAGCAGCAGCAACACTAACAGCAGCAGTATTAACAGCAGTAGTACTATCAGCAGCAACACTAACAGTAGCAGTACGAGCAGCAGCAAAATTAACAGCAGCAACACTAACAGCAGCAGTACTAGCAGCAGCAACACTAACAGCAGCAGTACTAGCAGTAGCAACACTAACAGCAGCAGTATTAACAGCAGCAGTACTAGCAGCAGCAACACTAACAGCAGCAGTATAACCAGCAGCAGTACTAGCAGCAGCAACACTAACAGCAGCAGTACGAGCAGCAGCAACATTAACAGCAGCAACACTAACAGCAGCAGTACTAGCAGCAGCAACACTAACAGCAGCAGTACTAGCAGCAGCAACATTAACATCAGCAACACTAACAGCAGCAGTACTAACAGCAGCAACACTAACAGCAGCAGTACTAGCAGCAGCAACACTAACAGCAGCAGTACTAGCAGCAGCAACATTAACAGCAGCAGTACTAGCAGCAGCAACAATAACAGCAGCAGTACTAGCAGCAGAAACATTAACAGCAGCAACACTAACAGCAGCAGTACTAGCAGCAGCAACACTAACATCAGCAGTACAAGCAGTAGCAACACTAACAGCAGCAGTATTAACAGCAGCAGTACTAGCAGCAGCAACACTAACAGCAGCAGTATTAACAGCAGTAGTACTATCAGCAGCAACACTAACAGCAGCAGTACGAGCAGCAGCAACATTAACAGCAGCAACACTAACAGAAGCAGTACTGGCAGCAGCAACACTAACAGCAGCAGTACTAGCAGCAGCAACACTAACAGCAGCAGTACTAGCAGCAGCAACATTAACAGCAGCAGTACTAGCAGCAGCAACACTAAGAGCAGCAGTACGAGCAGCAGCAACACTAACAGCAGCAGTACTAGCAGCAGCAACACTAGCAGCAGCAGTATTAACAGCAGCAGTACTAGCAGCAGCAACACTAACAGAAGCAGTAATAGCATCAGCAACTATTAACAGCAGCAGTACTAGCAGCAGCAACACTAACAACAGCAGTACTAGCAGCAGCAACACTAACAGCAGCAGTACTAGCAGCAGCAACACTAACAGCAGCAGTACTAGCAGCAGCAACACTAACAGCAGCAGTACTATCAGCAGCAACACTAGCAGCAGCAGTATTAACAGCAGCAGTACTAGCAGCAGCAACACTAACAGCAGCAGTACGAGCAGCAGCAACATTAACAGCAGCAACACTAACAGCAGCAGTACTAGCAGCAGCAACACTAACAGCAGCAGTACTAGCAGCAGCAACAATAACAGCAGCAGTACTAGCAGCAGCAACACTAACAGCAGCAGTAATAGCAGCAGTAACAATAACAGCAACAGTACTAGCAGCAGCAACAATAACAGCAGCAGTACTAGCAGCAGCAACACTAACAGCAGCAATACTAGCAGCAGCAAAACTAACAGCAGCAGTACTAGCAGCAGCAGTACTAACAGCAGCAACACTAACAGCAGCAGTACTAGCAGCAGCAACACTAACAGCAGCAGTACTAGCAGCAGCAACAATAACAGCAGCAGTACTAGCAGCAGCACCACTAACAGCAGCAGTACTAGCAGCAGCAACACTAACAGCAGCAGTACTAGCAGCAGTAACAATAACAGCAGCAGTACGAGCAGCAGCAACACTAACAGCAGCAGTACTAGCAGCAGCAACACTAACAGCAGCAGTACTAACAGCAGCAGTACTAGCAGCAGCAACACTAGCAGCAGCTACACTAACAGCAGCAGTACTAGCCGCAGCAACACTAACAGCAGCAGTACTAGCAGCAGCAACACTAACAGCAGCAATACTAGCAGCAGCAACACTAGCAGCAGCAACACTAACAGCAGCAGTACTAGCAGCAGCAACACTAACAGCAGCAGTACTAGCAGCAGCAAAACTAACAGCAGCAGTACTAGCAGCAGCAACACTAACAGCAGCAGTAATAACAGCAGCAGTACTAGCAACAGCAACACTAGCAGCAGCAACACTAACAGCAGCAGTACTAGCAGCAGCAACACTAACAGCAGCAGTACTAGCAGCAGTAACAATAACAGCAGCAGTACGAGCAGCAGCAACACTAACAGCAGCAGTACTAGCAGCAGCAACAATAACAGCAGCAGTACTAGCAGCAGCAACATTAACAACAGCAGTACTAGCAGCAGCAACACTAACAGAAGCAGTATTAACAGCAGAAGTATTAACAGCAGCAGTACTAGCAGCAGCAACACTAACAGCAGCAGTACTAGCAGCAGCAACACTAACAGCAGCAGTACTAGCAGCAGCAGTACTAGCAGCAGCAGTACTAGCAGCAGCAACACTAGCAGCAGCAACACTAGCAGCAGCAACACTAACAGAAGACACTTCACCAACACTCGCCTCTACAATAAACATGTAAACATTCTATAATTTTCTCCTGGACAATTGTTTTACAACAATTGCAAGTTGAGAGAAAAAAAACACACATTGTCATGTGTCTCCAAACATTGCCAGAGTTGTGTGTTTTAAACAAGCGACACCAAACATTTTTTAAAAGTAGTTATGGTGAAGAAACAAAAGCGGTTCCAGCAATGCTAGGTGGGCGGAAGGGCGGGTAAAACTGTCCTTACCAAGGACAGTTTAATCCATTCGACCCACTACTGCTGTTGTTACTACTGTTGCTACTGCTGTTGTCGTTGCTGGTGTTGTTGTTGCTATTGTTGTTGCTGCTGCTGCTGCTGTAGTTGCTGCTGCTGCTGTTGCTACTGCTGTTGATGCTGGTGTTGCGTGTGATGCTGCTGTTGCTGTTATTACTGATCTTTCTACTGTTGGTGCTATTGTTGCTGCTACTGTTTTGGCTACTGCTATTTCAGTTCCTGTTGTTACTGCGAGTCCTGCTACTACCGCTGCTGTTACTGCTGGCACCGTTGTTGCTACTGCAGTTCTTGTTGCTAATCTTATTTTGCTTCCGTTACGTTGCAGCTGTTGCTTCTACTGCTCCATCTGTTGATGCTGCTACTGCCACCGACTGTCACCGACAGTCTACATCAAGTTTTCCCAAATACTGTTGTTTAATGTATAAATATATATATATTGGAAAAGCTCTTTACGGCACAGTTCTACGTAGGAACCTCACCCTTGGTAAACTTTCTTCTGGCCGAGGAAGAACCATTGTAGTGTATTATTGAACAACCAGCTCCCCGGTCCCGTCCTACACCCACTCGCGGCCACAGTTGAAATCTTGCGTCCGCGTCTCACAAAAGGACTCGGGGCCGATTTTGGAATGACTGGAGTCAAGGGTATTGGCTGCAGGTCAATCTCACACAGCACTTGACTCGTTAGCTGGTAAACCAGCTCAACGGTAAACTCCTAGCTAAGCAGTAAAGTACTGATCACTGTCACCCTAAGTAAGATTGTAGAGTAAAGTGGCTCTCTTAAATTCAGTCAAACACAAGATTTCCTTATCAGTAACGTAACAAATGCCACAAATCTTCAACGGACATTCCACCCTGGTAACCATTAGACACTCTCCAATCTCTCCTACTGTGCCATTCACCCAGTCTCAGAATCTTAGACATCCCTACGTTCACCTTTAACCTAGTCGACTCGCTGTCGAGGTAACCCATAACCGCTGGTAATACCTTTGCTCCGACCCTCAAGGCTCCACCCACAACTCTGTCGCCACTCATCCTGGAAAATGAGTCCTGGACGTAACCAAAAATCACGAGACTGAGAACACTTTCCTCAAACTCTTGTCCTGCTTAACAATGATTCTCAATTGAACACTATCACGAGCGCGAGTACTTTCATTGAACCTGCAGTACTTTCACTGGACCTGCAGTACTTTCACTGGACCTGCAGTACTTTCACTGGGCCCTGGAGTACTTTCACTGAACCTGCAGTACTTTCACTGGGCCCTGGAGTACTTTCACTGGGCCCTGGAGTACTTTCACTGGGCCCTGGAGTACTTTCACTGGGCCCTGCAGTAAATTCACAGGGCCCTGGAGTACTTTCACTGGGCCCTGCAGTACTTTCACTGGGCCCTGGAGTACTTTCACTGGGCTCTGCAGTACTTTCACTGGGCCCTGGAGTACTTTCACTGGGCCCTGCAGTAAATTCACAGGGCCCTGGAGTACTTTCACTGGGCCCTGGAGTACTTTCACTGGGCCCTGCAGTAAATTCACAGGGCCCTGGAGTACTTTCACTGTGCCCTGGAGTACTTTCACTGGGCTCTGCAGTACTTTCACTGGGCCCTGGAGTACTTTCACTGGGCCCTGGAGTACTTTCACTGGGCTCTGCAGTACTTTCACTGGGCTCTGCAGTACTTTCACTGGGCCCTGGAGTACTTTCACTGGGACCTGCAGTACTTTCACTGGGCCCTGGAGTACTTTCACTGGGCCCTGGAGTACTTTCAACGGCTGATAGCGAGTCAGTAAAGCAATCAGAGATATGGAATAAAGTACACACCAGAACATGGTTGAACATTTATTCCCAACACCAGAATGAATTTACGAATATTAACACTCTGTACAGTGGGTAAGGACCATTTAAATCAAATAACAGTGAACAGAGTCTGAAGAAGTGAAGAACGCAACTCTGAGAACACTCAGGCTGCTACAGCTAATGTGCAAGTCGTCTCCAGGAAGACGAGGTTCTGAAGGTCTGGCCTGCACCTGCATGCCACACACACACACACACACACACACCCACACCCACACCCACACACCCACACCCACACACCACAGCCTCCCCATTCATTAAACTCCACCACTCATCCGTTACAGTAATATTATCAGAGCGCAGAATCATCCAACCAATTTTGAATTAATTCTCTTCATCCAAGGTGATCCACTTGATCTAAGGTGATCCAAGCTAATCCAGCATGATCCAGTATGATCCACCTGGATCCACTCAGACTCTTCTCTTCCCTGAGACTCATACAGCCAGCGGAGGAGTGTGGGAGACAGTGGTGGAGTGTGGGAGACAGTGGTGGTGGAGTGTGGGAGACAGTGGTGGAGTGTGGGAGACAGTGGTGGTGGAGTGTGGGAGACAGTGGTGGAGTGTGGGAGACAGTGGTGGAGTGTGGGAGACAGTGGTGGAGTGTGGGAGACAGTGGTGGAGTGTGGGAGACAGTGGTGGAGTGTGGGAGACAGTGGTGGGGGAGTGTGGGAGACAGTGGTGGAGGAGTGTGGGAGACAGTGGTGGAGGAGTGTGGGAGACACATATACTATCCGGGATTTTCACTCTGTACTACCTGCTGTCTGGGGGTCTCTATGTTTTATAATTACCAGCTGTGGAGTCTTTTTTCTTTATTATTACCAGCTGTGGGGGTCTTTATGTTTTATAATTACCAACTCTGGGGGTCTTTATGCTTTATTACCAGCTGTGGTTTTTATGCTTTGTTACCAGCTGCGAGTGTCTTTATGTTATACAATTACCAACTGTGGAGGTCTTCACTCATTATTACCAGCTGCGGGAATCTTCATTGTTTATTACCAGATGCGAGATTCTTCTGTCTTTATTGTTACCAGCTGCGAGAGTCTTCAGTCTTTATTATTACCAGCTGTGGGAGTCTTCACTGTTTACTATTACCATCTGTAGGGATCTTCACTCTTTATTACCAGCTGGGTGTTTACACTTTATTTTCACGACTGCTGGGAGTCTTCACGACTGCTGGGAGTCTTCACGACTGCTGGGAGTCTTCACGACTGCTGGGAGTCTTCACGACTGCTGGGAGTCTTCACGACTGCTGGGAGTCTTCACGACTGCTGGGAGTCTTCACGACTGCTGGGAGTCTTCACGACTGCTGGGAGTCTTCACGACTGCTGGGAGTCTTCACGACTGCTGGGAGTCTTCACGACTGCTGGGAGTCTTCACGGCTGCTGGGAGTCTTCACGGCTGCTGGGAGTCTTCACCAAAACAAAGACACGAGATGAAGAAGCATTTATTGTGACACTTTCACTCTGTGTAGAATTTTATCCACTCATGTAGAGGTCAGAGTTTACGCACACGCACACGCCCGCCCACACACACACACACACACACACACACACACACACACACACACACACACACACGCACACACACACAGAAGGGATAGACTCAGAAGTGTCTATGTTCGCAGATGATGTGAAGTTAATGAGGAGAATTAAATCAGACGAGGATCAGGCAGGACTTCAAAGAGACCTGGACATGCTGGACACCTGGTCCAGCAACTGGCTTCTCGAATTTAACCCCGCTAAATGCAAAGTCATGAAGATCGGAGAAGGGCAAAGAAGACCGCAGACAGAGAATAGCCTAGGTGGCCAAAGACTGCAAACCTCACTCAAGGAGAAAGATCTTGGGGTGAGTATAACACCGAATACGTCTCCGGAAGCACACTCAACCAGATAACTGCTGCAGCATATGGGCGACTGGCAAACCTGAGAATAGCGTTCCGATACCTTAGTAAGGAATCGTTCAAGACACTGTACACCGTGTACGTCAGGCTCATACTAGAGTATGCAGCACCAGTTTGGAACCCACACCTGGTCAAGCACGTCAAGAAATTAGAGAAAGTGCAAAGGTTTGCGACAAGATTAGTTCCAGAGCTAAGGGGAAAGTCCTACGAAGAAAGGTTAAGGGAAATCGGCCTGACAACACTGGAGAACAGGAGGGTTAGGCTAGACATGATAACGACATACAAAATACTGCGTGGAATAGACAAGGTGGATAGAGACAGGATATTCCAGAGAGGGGACACAGAAACAAGGAGTCACAATTGGAAGTTGAAGACTCAGATGAGTCAAATTGATGTTAGGAAGTATTTCTTCAGCCATAGAGCAGTCAGAAAGTGGAATAGTCTAGCAAGTGATGTAGTGGAGGCAGGAACCATAACCCTGCTCATGGAGCAGGGAGAGAGAGGACCCAGTAGCAATCAGTGAAGAGTCGGGGCCAGGAGATGAGTCTCGACCCCTGCAACCACAATTAGGTGAGTACACACACACTCGCTCACACACACATACACACAGGAGAGGTTTGTACCCAAGGACAACAGAAATAATGAGAAGGCCAGGACAAGTCCGTAGTTCACTCAAAGGTGTAGGAGGCCAAAACTAAGTGCGCTAGAGAATGGAAGTGTTGAAGGCAAAGAACCCAGGAAAATAAGGAGATTAGTCAGAGAGTCAGAAATGAATATGCACAGATAAGGAGAGATGCCCAGCGATAATACGAAAATGCCATAGCAGTGAAAGCCCGAAGCTGTTGTACAGTCACATCAGGAGGAAAACAACAGTCAAGGACCAGGTGATCAGGCTGATGAAAGGAAGAAGTTTACAAGAAACGAGCGAGAAGTATGTGAAGAGCTCAACAAAAGATTTGAAGAAGTATTTACAAGGGAGACAGAAAGGACTCCAGAAAGCCGGAGTGGTGGGGTACACCACCAGGTGCTGGACACATTACATACAACCGAGGAGGAGGTGAAGAGGCTGCTATGTGAACTAGATACCTCAAAGGCGATGGGTCTGGATAACATCCCTTCGTGGGTCCTGATAGAGGAAGCAGAGATGCTCTGAGTAGCACTAACAACAATCTTCAACATATCGAAACAGGGGGACTACCTGAGGTGTGGAAGACAACAAATGTAGTCCTGACATGTATAGTAAGCAAAGTCATGGAGAAGATTATCATTAGATGAGTGGTGGAGCACCTAGAAAGGAATGAGCTTATTCACGCCTACCAGCACGGTTTCAGAGAACGGAAATCCTGTGTCACAAACCTATTGGAGTTCTATGACAAGGTGACGGCGGTAAGACAAGAGAACGAGAGTGTGGAGCACAGAGGGGTGGGTAGACTGCTTTTTCTTGGACTGTAAGAAGGTTTTTGACAAAGTTTCACACAAGAGATTAGTGCAAAAGTTGGAGGACCAGGCAGGTATAACAGGGAAGACACTGCAGTGGATCAGAGAATTCCTGACAGTAAGGCAACAGCGAGTCATGGTACGTGACGAGGTGTCGGAGTGGGCGCCTGTGACGAGCGGGGTTCCTAGGACCGTTGCTGTTTCTGGTATATGTGAATGACATGACAAAAGGGATAAACAGAGCACTATCTAAGGGGCCAAAGACTGCAAACCTCACTCAAGGAAAAGGATCTTGTGGTGAGCATAATACCGAGCACATCTGAGGCGCACATCAACCAAATAACTGCTGCAGCATATGGGCGCCTGGCAAAACTAAGAATAGCTTTCCAACACCTCAGTAAGGAATCGTTCAGGATTCTGTACACAGTGTACATCAGGCCCATACTGGGCAGACAGCTGAGGCAGGAGGCATCAGAGACAGCTGAGGCAGGAGGCATCACGAACAGCTGAGGCAGCTGCTCTCAGTTCAGTGGTGCTCCTCTAAATTTAAGCGCATGCATAAAAACAAATGAACGCTGCGTTGTAGCGAGAGTATCGAAGCTCTCTCTCTCTCTCCTCTCTCTCTCTCTCTCTCTCTCTCTCTCTCCTCCCTTCTCTCTCTCTCTCTCTTTCCTCTCTCTCTCTCCTCTCTCTCTCCTCCTCTCTCCTCTCTCTCTCTCTCTCTCTCTCTCTCTCTCTCTCTCTCTCTCTCTCTCTCTCTCTCTCTCTCTCATGTCACGATGCATAGAAAGAAGTCAGGTATCATCACTGCTTGATAGTGTAACATTCACAATAAACCCTTGCATGTTTAACGCTTTATAAACAATAATAATAATAATAATATCATTATTATTATTATTATTATTATTATTATTAATAATAATAAATTAATAATAATAATAATTACTACTATTACTACTACTACTACTACTACTAATAATAATAATAGGTAATTATGATTTAAGTGAAAGAAGAGTGAAGGCTCGTTCCTCCGTCACATGTGGCTGAACGAACACCACATAACTTCACTTACCAATTTTTCCAGTACGTCAAAATAGGTAAAAAATCGTTGTCTATATCAAAGTTCGGCAAGTGCTTGAAATATACAGAGAAAGACAAGGGAGACATGATTACGACATGCAAAGTCCTTAAAGGAACTGATAGGGCACATAGGAAGACACTGAATTAAGAGGACCACACTCAAGGGGACACAGGTGGAACCTGAAGACACAGTTGAACCTTAGTGTTGTAAGGAAGTATTTCTTAAGTCTGAGTGTGGATGAAATGTGGAGTGACTTGGATGAGGCGGTGGTGGAGGCAGACTCAATACACAGCTTTAAGAACAGATGTGATAAGGCTCAGGAGGAGAGAAATTAGTGTGCTTCAAAATAATCTAGGATGCAGGGTCATGTGCAGAGTCCCGACCCCCAGCAAACACATCTCGTAGAGTACAATGCGAGGCTTCAGAGAGACCTTGTACTGCGTCTCCAGGCAAGTCTGGAACCCCTGCCTATATCTTTATGCATGTCTTAAGCCTATACGTGTCTCCAGCCAAGTCTGGAACCCTTGCCTGTGTCTTTATGCATATCTTCAGCCTGTCTGTATCTCCAGGCAAGTTTGGAACCTGTGTGTGTCTTCATGCATATTTCTGGAACCTTTGTCTGTGTCATCATACATGTCTGGAACTTGTGTCGGTCAACAGGCATGTCTGGAACCTGTGTATGTCTTCATAAATGTCTGTAACCTGTGTCTGTGTCTTCATGAATGTCTGTAACCTGTGTCTGTGTCTTCATGCATATCTGCAACACGTCGCTCCATTAAACACATTTCCAAGACATGTTAGTGTGCAGAGAGTCGAATTCACTTGGCGTGATTGACCAGGAGTGATACTCGCTTGATTACTGCTAAATTATACACAAAAGAGTGTACCATGACACTCCCTGATGATCAGCGATGCAAGACTCTCACATATTGTGTAATAATATAGTAGCAGGAAATGCAGGGAGAGAGAGAGAGAGAGAGAGGGTTTCGGGGGTCAACGCCCCCGTGGCACGGTCTGAGACCAGGCCTCAAAGAGATTTTATCTTTAATGCAATTATCTTTTTTCCAACTAAATAAGTGCACTAATTAAAATGACCACAAAGTGTGGTGGCCTAAAAGTGCATGGATGAAAATGTGAAATTCTGTCCACTGCTAACATAGGTAAGTCATAGGTCTCTCATATACCCTTCAACATGTTTTATCTATCTGTCAATCATAATCTACTAGTACTCGGCTAGGGTTATATAGATTTTGTAAATGAAGTACAATTTTGTTAAACAACCAGGTGAGAGAGTAATTAATTGTAGTAGGGGACTAAATGCTAAAATAGGAGAAACGGATATAGAGGGCGTAGTAAGAAAGTTTGGGGTGCGAGGGGGTAAATGATAATGGTGGGCCTTTGATTGATCTTTGTATAGGTTTGGTGACAGGTGATGCGTATTAATAAAAAGAGGATGAATAAATAAACGAGATATGACATAGGGGATAATGACAGCAGTTTGATGGTTTATGTATTGGTGGATAAAAGGCTGATGGGTAGACATCGTGACGTGCATATTCATAGAGGGGCACCAGTTATATTAGATCATTATTTAGTTGTAGTTACATTGAGAGTTAGAGGTAGATGGGGTATATGGAGAATGAAAACAGCGAATAAGAGAGAAGTGAAAGTTTGTAAACCAGAGGAGGAGGAAGTTGGGCTACGATATAAACAACTGTTAGGAGAAAGATGGGGTAGTGGGAGAATAAGTAATGAGGAGGTATATGTAAGACATGGGAGGGTAGTTGTGGGAGGGAAGGAAAGCGATTAGTGGAAAGGTGAGGTAAAGAGAATGGTAAGAGAGAAACAATTAGCATAGGAGAGGTTTTTACAAAGCAGAAGTGATATAAGGGAGGAGGAGTATATGGAGAGTAAAAGAGAGGTTAAAAGAGTGGCGAGGGAATGTAAAAGAAGAGTAAATGAGAGTGGGGGACTTTCTGTCAAAGAGAAAGCCTAGGGAACTAATAGATATGACAACTAAAAAGAGAAGAAGGGAGTTATTAGACTGGAAGCTGGATTTATTGAAAAGATAGTGGGAATATTTTGAGGAACTGTTAAATGTTAATGAAGATAAGGAGGCTGTGATTTCGTGCACTGGCCAGGGAGGTATAATATATTTTAGGAGTGAGGAAGTGTGGAGGAGGTGCGTGAGGCTGTGGGTAAAATGAAAGTTGGTAAGGCAGCAGGGAATGATAGGATTAAGACAGAAACGTGATTGGTGCTTTTATTCAATAAATGTATGAAAAAGGTAAATATACTAAAGGGTTGGCAGAAACCATGCATAGTCCATTTGTATAAAGGCAAAGGGGACAAAAGAGAGTATATAAGAATTATAGGGAAATGGGCGTGTTGAGTATACCTGGTAAGGTGTATGGTGGAGTTATTATTGAAAGAATTAAGAGCAAGACGGAGAGTAGGATCACAGATGAACAAGGAGGCTTTAGGAAGGGTAGGAGATGTGAAGACCAAATATTTATATTTTATCTTTATATAGTCGAACAATATATAGATAAATGTAAGGAAGTTGTCGTTGCGTTTATGGATTTGGAAAAGGCATATGATGGGATGGACAGAGGAGTAATGTGGCAGATGTTACAAGTGAGGCTCAGGTTAGAGTATGTAGGAGAGAGGGAGATTATTTCCCAATAAAAGTAGGCCTTAGACAGGGATGCGTGCAATAGCCATGGTTGTTAATATATTTATAGATGGGGTTGTAGAAGAAGCGAATGCTAAGGTGTTGGGGAGAGGTGGGGGATTGAAAGATAAAAAATCAAATATAATGTGGGAGTTGTCATAGTTGCTTTAGTCGATGACACTGTGATTTTGAGAGATTCTGAAGAGAAGTTGCAAAGGTTAGTGGACGAATTTGTTAGGGTGTGTAATTGAAGGGAATTGAAAGTGAACATAAGAAAAAGCAAGGTGATGGGGGTAGCAACAAATTTAGGTAACGAAAGATTAGATATTAGATTGGAGGGCGTATGGAGGAAGTGAATGTATTCAGATATTTGGGAGTTGACTTGTCAGCAGATGGATCTATGAAAGACGAGATGATCCAAAGAATTGATGAAGAGAAAAAAAGCGAGTTTTGCTATGTGGGATCTGAGGAGATAAAGAACATAACCATAAAGACAGAAAAGGGGAATGTATGAAAGTATAGTGGTACCAACACTCTTAAATGGATGTGAAGCATGGGTGGTAAATATTGCAGTAAGGAGGAGGCTGGAGGCAGTGTGAGGGCAAAGTGTGGTCTGAATATCATGCGGAGAATTCGTAGCTTGGAGATTAGGAGAAGCGGGTTACTAAATGTATTATCCAGAGGGCTGAAGAGGGTTGTTGAGGTGCTTTGAACATTTAGAGATGTTGGAGCAAAATAGGATGACTTGGAGGGTGTATAAATCTACATTGGAGGGAAGGCGGGGTAGGGGTGTCCCTAGGAGAGAGAGAGGGTAAAGGAGGTTTTGCAAGCGAGGGGCTCAGACATCCAGCAGGCACGTGTCAGATTATTGGGAGTGGTAAGCCAGACTTGAGTCCTGGAGGTGAGGAGTACAGTGCCTGCGCTCTGAAGAAGGGGTGGGAATACTTGTAGTTTAGAGGGGTATCTGTACTGTGGAATCGGCGCACCTCTGACAAGACAGTGATGGTGAAAGCGTTTCTTCTATTTCGAGTTATTCTGCCTGGGTAAGAGATGGCCAGTGAACTTTCTCTCTCTCTCTCTCTCTCTCTCTCTCTTTCCCTTCCTTCCCTTTTCCTTCTCTCTCTCCTCTCTCTATATATATATATATATATATATATATATATATATATATATATATATATATATATATATATATATATATATATATATATATATATATATATATATATATATATATATATATATATATATATAGAGAGAGAGAGAGAGAGAGAGAGAGAGATGAGAGAGAGAGAGACTGGTATTTGAATGTAGCAGAGGACGGCAGGGCCGCTAAAACACTCCCTCCAACACTAGTAAATCCTTCTTGCTAGACTGGATCCTCCCTAACTGAGTTGAAATAATCAACCAGCTGCTTTTAGCTGAATCTGAACCTTTGAATTAGAATTTCTAATCAGTTTTGACTCGCGCCTCAGCACCGCTTTCCATGCAAACGACCCGACAAACACGGCCCGGGGGCCACTGACCCGGGGGCCACTGGCCCTGAGCCCTGAAAAACTGGTGTTGGACTTTGTGCATGTACTGACAGCTACAGTGTAACACTGTACTGACAGCTACAGTGTAACACTGTACTGACAGCTACAGTGGAACACTGTACTGACAGCTACAGTGTAACACTGTACTGACAGCTACAGTGTAACACTGTACTGACAGCTACAGTGTAACACTGTACTGACAGCTACAGTGTAACACTGTACTGAAGCCATGTAACCTGTACTGAGTTCAGTGTAACACTGTACTGACAGCTCAGTGAACACTGTACTGACAGCTACAGTGTAACATGTACTGACAGCTACAGTGTAACACTGTACTGACAGCTACGTAACACTGTACGTATACTGAACATGTACTGACAGCTAGTAATTACTAAACTAGTAACACTGTACTGACAGCTACAGTGTAACACTACTGACTGACATGATGACTACAGTGTAACACTGTACTGACAGTACAGTGAAACCCTGTACTGACAAAGGCAGACAGTGTAACACTGTACTGACAGTTACAGTGTAAACTGTACTGACAGCTACAGTGTAACACTGTACAGGCAGCTACAGTGTAAACTGTACTGACAGCTACAGTGTAACACTGACTGCAAGACTACACTGTAAATATACTGACAGTTACAATATAACACTGTACTGAAGTACAGTGTAACACTTATGAAGTTACAGTGTAACACTGTACTGCAGCTAAGTGAACACTGTACATGAAATACAGTGTAACACTGTACTGAAGCTCAGTGTAACCTGACTGACATACAGTGACACTGCTGAAGCTACAGTGTAACACTGTACTGACAGCTACAGTGTAACACTGTTGACAGTACATGTAACACTGTACTGACAGCTACAGTGTAACACTGTACTGACAGCTACAGTGTAACACTGTACTGAAGCTACAGTGTAACACTGTACTGACAGCTACAGTGTAACACTGTACTGACAGCTACAGTGTAACACTGTACTGACAGCTACAGTGTAACACTGTACTGACAGCTACAGTGTAACACTGTACTGACAGCTACAGTGTAACACTTACTGACATACACGTGTAACACTGTACTGACAGCTACAGTGTAACACTGTACTGACAGCTACAGTGTAACACTGTACTGACAGCTACAGTGTAACACTGTACTGACAGCTACAGTGTAACACTGTACTGACAGCTACAGTGTAACACTGTACTGACAGCTACGTTGCAGCTACAGTGAACACTGTACTGACAGCTACAGTGTAACACTGTACTGAGCTACAGTGTAACACTGTACTACAGTACAGTGTAACACTGTACTGACAGCTACAGTGTAACACTGTACTGACAGCTACATGTAACACTGTACTGACAGCTACATGTAACACTGTACTGATAGCTACAGTGTAACACTGTACTGACAGCTACAGTGTAACACTGTACTGACAGCTACAGTTAACACTGTACTGACAGCTACAGTGTAACACTGTACGACAGCTACAGTGTAACACTGTACTGACAGCTAGTGTAACAATGTACTGACAGCTACAGTGTAACACTGTACTGACAGCTACAGTGTAACACTGTACTGACAGCTACAGTGTAACACTGTACTGACAGCTACAGTGTAACACTGTACTGACAGCTACAGTGTAACACTGTACTGACAGCTACAGTGTAACACTGTACTGACAGCTACAGTGTAACACTGTACTGACAGCTGCTACAGTGTAACACTGTACTGACAGCTACAGTGTAACACTGTACTGACAGCTACAGTGTAACACTGTACTGACAGCTACAGTGTAACACTGCAGTACTGACAGCTACAGTGTAACACTGTACTGACAGCTACAGTGTAACACTGTACTGACAGCTACAGTGTAACACTGTACTGACAGCTACGTGTAACACTGTACTGACAGCTACAGTGTAACACTGTACTGACAGCTACAGTGTAACACTGTACTGACAGCTACAGTGTAACACTGTACTGACAGCTACAGTGTAACACTATACTGACAGTTACAGTGTAGCACTGTACTGACAGCTAGTGTAACAATGTACTGACAGCTACAGTGTAACACTGTACTGACAGCTACAGTGTAACACTGTACTGACAGCTACAGTGTAACACTGTACTGACAGCTACAGTGTAACACTGTACTGACAGCTACAGTGTAACACTGTACTGACAGCTACAGTGTAACACTGTACTGACACACGTGTAACACTGTACTGACAGCTACAGTGTAACACTGTACTGACAGCTACAGTGTAACACTGTACTGACAGCTACAGTGTAACACTGTACTGACAGCTACAGTGTAACACTGTACTGACAGCTACAGTGTAACACTGTACTGACAGCTACTGTGTAACACTGTACTGACAGCTACAGTGTAACACTGTACTGACAGCTACAGTGTAACACTGTACTGACAGCTACAGTGTAACACTGTACTGACAGCTACTGTAACACTGTCTGACAGCACAGTGTAACACTGTACTGACAGCTACAGTGTAACACTGTACTGACAGCTACAGTGTAACACTGTACTGACAGCACATTTAACCTGTACACACTAGTGTAACACTGTACTGACAGCTACAGTGTAACACTGTACTGACAGCTACAGTGTAACACTGTACTGACAGCTACAGTGTAACACTGTGCTGACTGACTGACAGCTACGTGTAACACTGTACTGACAGCTACATGTAACACTGTCTGACAGCTACAGTGTAACACTGTACTGACAGCTACGTGTAACACTGTACTGACAGCTACAGTACACGTGAACATGTAACCTGTACTGACAGCTACAGTGTAACACTGTACTGACAGCTACAGTGTAACACTGTACTGACAGCTACATTGTAACACTGTACTGACAGCTACATTGTAACACTGTACTGACAGCTACAGTGTAACACTGTACTGACAGCTACAGTGTAACACTGTACTGACAGCTACAGTGTAACACTGTACTGACAGCTACAGTGTAACACTGTACTGACAGCTACTGTGTAACACTGTACTGACAGCTACAGTGTAACACTGTACTGACAGCTACAGTGTAACACTGTACTGACAGCTACAGTGTAACACTGTACTGACAGCTACAGTGTAACACTGTACTGACAGCTACAGTGTAACACTGTACTGACAGCTACAGTGTAACATGTAAACATCAACGAGCGTGCCGTAGAAAGGTTGAAGCAGCACAGGTCGTTGTAGTTCTCACGCACTTGTACAACCACACTCTTTGGGGTAATGTGCTGTGCAGAGCCACTATACAGTGTGCTGTGCAGAGCCACTATACAATGTGCTGTGCAGAGCCACTATACAGTGTGCTGTGCAGAGCTACTATACAATGTGCTGTGCAGAGCCACTATACAATGTGCTGTGCAGAGCCACTATACAATGTGCTGTGCAGAGCCACTATACAATGTGCTGTGCAGAGCCACTATACAATGTGCTGTGCAGAGCCACTATACAATGTGCTGTGCAGAGCTACTATACAATGTGCTATGCAGAGCCACTATACAATGTGCTATGCAGAGACACTATACAATGTGCTGTGCAGAGCCACTATACAATATGCTGTGCAGAGCCACTATACAATGTGCTATGCAGAGCCACTATACAATGTGCTGTGCAGAGCCACTATACAATGTGCTGTGCAGAGCTACTATATAATGTGCTGTGCAGAGCCACTATACAATGTGCTGTGCAGAGCCACTATACAATGTGCTATGCAGAGCCACTATACAATGTGCTGTGCAGAGCCTCTATACAATGTGCTGTGCAGAGCCACTATACAATGTACTGTGCAGAGCCACTATACAATGTGCTGTGCAGAGCCACTATACAATGTGCTGTGCAGAGCCACTTTACAATGTGCTGTGCAGAGCCACTATACAATGTGCTGTGCAGAGCCACTATACAATGTGCTGTGCAGAGCCACTATACAATGTGCTGTGCAGAACCACTATACAATGTGCTGTGCAGAGCCACTATACAATGTGCTGTGCAGAGCCACTATACAATGTGCTGTGCAGAGCCACTATACAATGTGCTGTGCAGAGCCACTATACAATGTGCTGTGCAAAGCCACTATACAATGTTTCGCTCTGTGGACAGGTTTATCATGCCAGTGACTGATCGAAACAGCGACAACAGCTGTGCTGCACATTTTACACTACATAAGATGTTGTGGCCATGAGACTAACAACAACAACAACAGTGAACCTTAACGTTAAAACAAAAGTGTACATTAACGTTAAAACAAAAGTGTACATTAACGTCAAAACAAAAGTGTACATTAACGTTAAAACAAAAGTGTACATTAACGTCAAAACAAAAGTGTACATTAACGTTAAAACAAAAGTGTACATTAACGTTAAAACAAAAGTGTACATTAACGTTAAAACAAAAGTGTACATTAACGTTAAAACAAAAGTGTACATTAACGTTAAAACAAAAGTGTACATTAACGTTAAAACAAAAGTGTACATTAACGTTAAAACAAAAGTGTACATTAACGTTAAAACAAAAGTGTACATTAACGTCAAAACAAAAGTGTACATTAACGTTAAAACAAAAGTGTACTTTAACGTTAAAACAAAAGTGTACTTTAACGTTAAAACAAAGAATTACCTTAACGTCAAAACAAAAGCGTATATTTACGTCAAAACAAAAGCGTACATTAACGTCAAAACAAAAGCGTATATTAACGTCAAAACAAAAGCGTATATAAACGTCAAAACAAAAGCGTATATTAACGTCAAAACAAAAGCGTGCTTACTTCACACAAACAAACGCAGAGCTGTTATTCTCATTGCTTACCTGGAAAAAAAAAACATATATTAATACTGATTAAGGATTACTCTGGGTTACACTGTATAAACTAGAGGTTAGACTATACTGAAATTACAATAAACTGACCTGGGAATGCATTAGCCTGACGGGGACTACAGTAAACTATCACACTGAACAAGACTATACATTAAGGTCTCGAGGGTTGTGTGTATACATTTTTTTGGGTGGGATGCTTAATATACAAGACCTTAATGTGAGGCTAATGAGTGTTGGGAATCATCTTAGTCTTGAAAATGAATTTATAGAAGCAGCTCTGATGGTTTATCTCCAGCACCACCCCGGAGGCTGGTGCTGTACTCACCTAATTGTGGTTGCAGGGGTCGAGACTCAGCTCCTGGCCCCGCCTCTTCGCTGTCCGCTACTGGGTCTCTGCTCTCCCTGCTCCATGAGCTCTATCATACCTCGTCTTAAAACTATGTGTGTGTGTGTGTGTGTGTGTGTGTGTGTGTGTGTGTGTGTGTGTGTGTGTGTGTGTGTGTGTGTGTGTGTATTACAAGGGCATGTTGTGTGTAAATTTATCGGTAAAGACAGATGACATATCCGCTTCTTTCATTTTTAGTTCTTACATTCATTATAGGCAATTACTTTTATTATAAGAAGTTCCTACTATCATTATAGACAGTTCCTACTATCATTATAGACAGTTCCTACTATCATTATAGTCACTTCATATTTTTGTACTTCAGGTACTGGGGAAGATCCAGCAATACACAGAGACGATATTTAAGTTCCAAGCACACATCTGACCCCACACAGATGACATCTGAAGATGACACCTGAAGTTGACACCTAAAGATAGCATCTGAAGATGATACCTGAAGATGACACCTGGAGATGACACCTGGAGATGACACATGGAGATGACACCTGGAGATGACACCTGAAAATGACAGCTAACGATGACACCTGCATATGACAGCTGAAGATGACACCTGAACCTTACCTACCTCCTGGCACTACTAATTCCTTACCTGCCACCACAAGATATGTGTAACCGGAATTAGACAAAGTCTAACCTTCCATGATATACTCTCTTAACCATCCATGGAGGGCGGCGGTACCTCCCTGGATGGTTACTCTAGCACGCTTCATAAACTTGAGATGACCTCGCCAGATCTTCCAGCATCTTAAACACAGTATTTAAGAAGACCTCACTAGATCTTCCAGCATCTTAGACACAATATTTAAGAAGACCTCGCCAGATCTTCCAGCATCTAAGACACAGGTGTTGGTATCCCTGAAGGGAAACTTTTAAGTAGTCGCCAAGAGTTTTTTTCTCTCCTTTCTTTTCTCTTCTTCTATTGAATCTTCGTTTTTATTTCTCTCTCATCCCACCGGCTTGAAAATTTTCAAGGCTTATGTAGAGTAACTAAGGCAAGATTCTAGACACAATTGGTCCCCGCGGCGTGGTCACGGACCAGGCCGCGGGGACCTTGAATACTCCAGGTATGTGCAAGTCCCCTTTGACCAGAGTCGTAGGGCCCATTCCCAGCATCCTGGGAGGGCTCTGATACCCTCCAAAACTCTCAGGCGCGTGGCGTCAAGCTGTCAGTAAAGTCGCCTCTTAATTCAGCGATGGAGGAGAGAGTGAAACGTAAACGTTCATGTCTGCCAATTTTATTTGTAAAATAATGGAAGGTTTTCAATCCCCTTAAATCACGTTCAGTATTCTCTTGCCTCTTCTGAGTGCTTTTAATATTTAACGACTGATACATTTTATGGCCAGGATGCAAATTAAGTTTAGTTTGGGTGCGGGAAAATTTGTCAAAGCATTTATTTTGTCTACAACACTTGGAATTGGTGGAATTCGTGCCATAAGTAGATCGGCTACAACTTTCATCCCAGGTGTGTCGGAGAGCAAGACTCGCAGTGTTATTGCGCTCAAATAAGTCCCAATTTGCCAATTTTATTAAACAGAGATGTTGAATTCTATTAAATAAGTAAAGAATGCTTCATCTTATCGGCTTCAAACCATTAAACCTGAAGTATAACATAGCGAAGACATTCTGTACTTCTAAGTTTACACTATTTAGGAGCAAAGTTGAAATTTTAATTAAAAAAAAAACTTAGAATCTTTGTAATCAGAGTAATTACTGCAGAACGTCTTTTTTGATACGCTACGAACTTTTAGACACATGTGCAACACAGTGGCTTCGTTATGCATGACCTACTTCCACCTGTGGATTTGTCCAAGGTGACACCGCCCACGACTGCTTCACCTCACCTGTCTACAGTATATAAGCTCGTTCATCGTGCGTATGTTGCATTCTTATCAAGACTGATGGATTGATTACATCGCCTCCAGGCTGAGGGACTGATCACCTCAAACTCCTTCTGATCTTCACCATTCTTCTTTGTATAGGACTGATGACGCCACTGGGCGAAACGTTCCTAAATTAAAGATACCCAAGTGTTGCATATGTGACTAATTTATCAACTTGTCGGTTCCCTCAACCATTTATCTATTAAAATAAAGATTGGCTTTCACTTTTAGATAAAAAAAAATTAAAATGTAATTTTATTAACTAAATTAGTTTCCATGTGATAACTAGAGAACGCTTCTTCTGGTCGGCCTCAAACTTTTCGGCACTGTGTATCTTAATTAAAAGTATTTTTGTATTTAATTTTTAAGTGCCAGTTTGCCAAATTTATACATTTTTCATTGGACAATTTTTTTTTCTCTTAGAGGACTGTAGAGGAATCTAAATATGAGAGTGAGAAATACACAACACTTAGATTTTTAATTATAACGAGTTTCTTGTGCCCTTAAGTACTGCACGACGTGATGTCAGAGCCGGTCCATTGACTTCCTCCAAATTTTTCACTCCTGGTCAGTTGTTACTGTGTGGAGGTTCAGAACATCAACACTGGTGTATACCACTTAGAAGAACACTGTTACTGTACTGTATAGGCGACAACTTGCCACTTATAAGACAGGATTATGCTACACTAGCATCAAGGTGCCTCCCTAGAGGTGGTGGTGGTGGGGTTGATGGTGAGATCTTGATGCCGGTCAGGGACATTTCATCAAGGAACTGGACTTATTCTTTGCTTCCTTGGATCGAGTCTGAATACCTATTCCACAGGCGCTATATGACCCTTACGGGTTTACCACTTTAAAATGGCTTAAAAGAAAAAAGAAATCTTATAAGTTATCAATCTTCAATGGCTGACGCGACGTCTGAAATGGATGAAAAGTCTTCTGGGTTATAGACAGTGTGACTGAGAATTTCCCTGGATTCGGCTCAGTAACTGAAGAATGCGTCTTCAGGTTGTCATCAAACTATTATTGCTGACGTGTGTTCCTCAAGGACAGCTTCGCCTTGATTTTAGATTGTGTAAGCTTTAAAGTATCGATCTAATTAATCAACTTGGTCTGTCTGATACAACTGGAGAAATAAGTCACAGTTTGAGACTCGACTCGGTTATTCTTGGTTAAATTTAATGTACAGGGTGTTTCAAAGATATGGACCCAATTTCAAATTGGGTCCATATTTTTGAAACACCCTGTACTTTTATGTGCCCAAAAACATGTGTGTTCCCTCACGACCAGTGTAAACAATGTGTGTGTCATGTCCCTAAAGCTTATATAAAACTTACTTATTAACGTACTTAAGCATTAATTTCTGACCAGTCTTTCTCAGAGTAAAGTTTGGATTGACTGTGGTCTATAAAGGTCAAAATTTGCCTTATTTTATGCAATAAATTGGGAAAAGTGAAGCACTGTTTTTCATGCGATAATTTCTGAATGCCTCATCCGATTGGCTTCAACCTTATAAGGTTGATGACTCGATAATACAGCTTCTGAGAGACTTCAAACTTAACGTGCTGGTGTATTTTAGGATATTAATCTCAGAGATAACAAGAAAATGCCTCTTCAGTTGACCTTGAGAGCCGATGTTTCGTAGTGTAGAAGTGTGCATTACATTTGGGTTAGGCAGGTCCTAATTTGCAGTTTTGTTTTCTTATCGAATAAATTGCAGTATATTAGTTTCCATGTGATAACTTGTGAATATTTCAGATCTACAGCGCCGATGTTTAGCTGCGCTGCAAACGTAAGCGCATCCTGCAGTAGTCCTATCGCATGCACTGAGATACAAAGGACTGGGGATATGCAATATGGGGATTCGTGTCTCAGATCCCGTAGCGACCCAAATATATCTTCTTGAAGAAGAACCAAGACCTCAGCACATCCTGCTCCATCTTTCTCCATCTTCGACACAGCATTCAAGCAGCAGCAGCAGCAGCAGCAGCAGCAGCAACACTCGACACACTTTCATTCAGTGGCACCCCACACACTATCTCTTCCTCAAAGCCTGCTCCTCCCTCTACAGAAATCTTCTTTAGAGCCTTTTATCTCCTCGTAGAGCCCGTTCCGTGATTTCTTTTAGCAGCAAAGCCAAGAAATATACATTTCAGAGGCAGGGGTCAGGGATAGGACGGCCTTGAGAGGACCTGAGAGACCATGAGAGGCCACGAGAGGTCCTGAGAAGCCCTGAGAGGCCTTGAGAGGGCCTACCGTATCAGAGGTAGGGTCAGGGAGGTGCCCCGAGAGGTCTTAGAGTTCTTGAGATATCCTAAAAGGTTCTAAGAGGTCATTTGAGATCTTGAGAGGCCCTGAGAAATGCTGAAAAGCCCTGGGAGGCCTGAGAGACTCTTAGAAGTTTTGTGATATCTTGAGAGGCTATGGAAAGTCAAGAGAGACCACGTAAGGTCCTAAAGGGCTCTGACAGAGAGACCGAGAAGTTCTGATGTACCCTGAGAGGTCAGGAAAGACCCTAAATGTTCCTGAATGACCCTGAGATTCCCTAAGAGTCATTGAGTGACCATGAGAAGCGACCCCGGTCTCGGTCTTAGTCCACAGTGAATCACACTGGAATATCATCTATGGTTTACGAGAGAGTTCTCTTGCTAAGGTTTATATATGTGGCGACCTCTGTCAGTCTTCAGCCGAAACCCGACCAAAACAACAAACAAAAAGCCAAACAGCCAGCCATGAAGCCAAGAAGCCAGCCAGCCAAAAGGCCAGACAAACAGCCAGCCATGAAGCCAAGAAGCCAACCAGAGAGGCAAGAAACTAACAAAATAGCCATGTATCCAGCCCAGAAAGTAAAGAAGATAGCAATGAAGCCAAGAAGTCAGCCGGACAGTAAAGAAGACAGCTAAACAGCAAAGAAGACAGTCAGACAGCAAAGAAGACAGCCAGACAGCAAAGAAGACAGCCAGACATCAAAGAAGACAGTCAAACAGCAAAGAAGACAGCCAGACAGCAAAGAAGACAGCCAGGCAGCAAAAGAAAACAGTCCGACAGTAAAAAAGACAGTAAGACAACAAAGAAGACAGTCAAATAGCAAAGAAAACAGCCAGACAGGAAAGAAGACAGTCAGACAGCAAAGAAGACAGCCAGACAGCAAAGAAGACAGTCAGACAGCAGAGAAGACAGTCAGACAGCAAAGAAGACAGTCAGACAGCAAAAAAGACAGTCAGACAACAAAGAAAACAGTCAAACAGCAAATAAAACAGCTAGACAGCAAAAAAGACAGTCCGACAGCAAAAAAGACAGTCCGACAGCAAAAAAGACAGTCAGATAACAAAACAAAGAAGACAGTCAAACAGCCAGACAGCAAAAAGACAGCCAGACAGCAAACAAGACAGCCAGAAAGCAAAGAAAACAGTCAGACATCCAAAAAAATAAAACAGACAGCAAAGAAGACAGCCAGATAGCAAAGAAGACAGACAGCCAGTCAAGAAGTCAACCAACCCACCTAGAAAAAATGCCAGCCATTTACCTGAATTGCCAGCCTGCCACGAAGCAAGGCAGGCAGGCAGGCTGGCAGGCAGGCAGGCAGGCAGGCAGGCAGGCAGGCAGGCAGGCAGGCAGGCAGGCAGGCAGGCAGGCAGGCAGGCAGGCAGCACACATGTACGCCTGTCAACCTGCCAGTCAGGCAAATCCGTTGGCAATGAAATCTGTGTTGGTATAACAAATGCAGACTGTTATTGGCTGAGATGAAAAGACCGAAGTAACTGCCAGGGAAGATTGGTGAAACGTGGATCAAAACGTGCGGAGCTTGCTGGGGCAGGAGTGTCAGGTAGGGAGGGAGGGAGAGGGTTTGTGAAGAATATTGGATGTATGTGAGAGAAAGATTGAGAGTTTGTGAGAGTAGGAGTTTGTGAGAAAGATTGAGAGTTTGTGAGAAAGACTGAGGATTTGTGAGAAAGACAGAGAGTTTGTGAGAAAGACAAAGTTTGTGAGAATGATTGAGAGTTTGTGAGAAAGATTGAGAGTTTGTGAGAAAGACTGAGAGTTTGTGAGAAAGATTGAGAGTTTGTGAGAAAGACTGAGAGTTTGTGAGAAAGACTGAGAGTTTGTGAGAAAGATTGAGTTTGTGAAAGAGTGAGAGTTTGAGAGAAAGACAAAGTTTGTGAGAAAGACAGAGTTTGTGAGAAAGACTGAGAGTTTGTGAGAAAGATTGAGAGTTTGTGAGAAAGATTGAGAGTTTGTGAGAAAGACTGAGAGTTTGTGAGAAAGATTGAGAGTTTGTGAGAAAGATTGAGAGTTTGAAAGACGAGTGAGAAAGACAAGTTTGTGAGATTGAGAGTTTGTGAGAAAGACTGAGAGTTTGTGAGAAAGATTGAGAGTTTGTGAGAAAGACTGAGAGTTTGTGAGAAAGACTGAGAGTTTGTGAGAAAGATTGAGTTTGTGAAAGAGTGAGAGTTTGAGAGAAAGACAAAGTTTGTGAGAAAGACAGAGTTTGTGAGAAAGACTGAGAGTTTGTGAGAAAGATTGAGAGTTTGTGAGAAAGATTGAGAGTTTGTGAGAAAGACTGAGAGTTTATGAGAAAGACTGAGAGTTTGTGAGAAAGACTGAGAGTTTGTGAGAAAGACTGAGAGTTTGTGAGAAAGACTGAGAGTTTGTGAAAGAGTGAGAGTTTGTGAGAAAGATTGAGAGTTTGTGAGAAAGTCTGAGAGTTTGTGAGAAAGATTGAGAGTTTGTGAGAAAGACAGAGTTTGTGAGAAAGACTGAGAGTTTGTGAGAAAGGCAGAGTTTGTGAGAAAGATTAAGTTTGTGAGAAAGCCTGAGAGTTTGTGAGAAAGACTGAGAGTTTGTGAGAAAGATTGAGAGTTTGTGAAAGAGTGAGAGTTTGTGAGAAAGACAAAGTTTGTGAGAGAGACTGAGAGTTTGAAAGAAAGACAGAGTTTGAGAGAAAGACAAAGTTTGTGAGAGAGAATGAGAGTTTGTGAGAAAGACTGAGAGTTTGTGAGAAAGATTGAGAGTTTGTGAAAGAGTGAGAGTTTGTGAGAAAGATTGATAGTTTGTGAGAAAGACTGAGAGTTTGTGAGAAAGACTGAGAGTTTGTGAGAAAGACTGAGAGTTTGTGAGAAAGACTGAGAGTTTGTGAGAAAGACTGAGAGTTTGTGAGAAAGACTGAGAGTTTGTGAGAAAGACTGAGAGTTGAGAAAGACTGATAATTTGTGAGAAAGATTGAGAGTTTGTGAAAGAGTGAGAGTTTGTGAGAAAGACTGAGAGTTTGTGAGAAAGACTGAGAGTTTGTGAGAAAGACAGAGTTTGTGAGAAAGAGTGAGAGTTTGTGAGAAAGATTGACTGTGTGAGAAAATTTGAGTGTGAAAAATATTGGTCGTGTTTGTAAAGAAGATTGAGTGTGACGAAGACTGAGTGTTTGCGAGGAAAAACGGTGTTTGTTTTCCAAGAAACACTGAGTGTTTTATGAAGGAAACTTTGTGTTTATGAAGGAAACTTTGTGTTTTATGGTGGAAATTGGTTGTTCCAGTAACAGTAATGTGCCTTTTAATTCTGCAGGAAAATATTAGAAAGCTGCAGAAATATACTAGAAAGTTTAAAGAAAATATGAGAAAGCTCCAAGAAAATATTAGAAAGCTCCAACAAAGAGAAAACTGGAGCAGAACACAGTGCTCGTGCGCTTTCAGCTGACACTGTGCAACACAGAGGTCAGACGAAACGTTTCGTCTGTGCAACAGACTTCTTCAATCAGTAAAGATGTGATTACAATGCAAGAGACGATTAAAGTATTAGAGAGGTGGTGGAAGATGGTGGTGGTGGAAGTGATGGAGTGGTGGTGGAAGTGATGGAGTGGTGGTGGAAGTGATGGAGTGGTGGGGAGTGATGGAGTGGTGGTGAAGTGATGAGTGTGTGGAAGTGTGGAGTGGTGGTGGAAGTGATGGAGTGGTGGTGGAAGTGGTGGTGGAGTGGTGGTGAAAGTGGTGGAGTGGTGATGGAAGTGATGGAGTGGTGGTGGGAGTGATGGAGTGGTGGTGGGAGTGATGGAGTGGTGGTGGAAATGGTGGAGTGGTTGTGGAAGTGATGGTGGAAGTGGTGGAGTGGTGGTGGAAGTGGTGGTGGTGGAAGTGATGGAGTGGTGGTGGAAGTGATGGAGTGGTGGTGGAAGTGATGGAGTGGTGGTGGAAGTGGTGGCGTGGTGGTGGGAGTGGTGGAGTGGTGGTGGGAGTGGTGGTAAGTGACGGGTGGTGGTGAAGTGACGGAGTGGTGGTGGAAGTGACGAGGGTGGTGGAAGTGACGGAGTGGTGGTGGAAGTGACGGAGTGGTGGTGGAAGTGACGGAGTGGTGGTGGAAGTGACGGAGTGGTGGTGGAAGTTATGGAGTGGTGATGGAGTGGTGGTGGAAGTGAAGGAGTGGTGGTGGAAGTGATGGAGTGGTGGTGGAAGTGACGGAGTGGTGGTGGAAGTGATGGAGTGGTGGTGGAAGTGATGGAGTGGTGGTGGAAGTGATGGAGTGGTGGTGGAAGTGATGGAGTGGTGGTGGAAGTGATGGAGTGGTGGTGGAAGTGATGGAGTGGTGGTGGAAGTGATGGAGTGGTGGTGGAAGTGATGGAGTGGTGGTGGAAGTGATGGAGTGGTGGTGGAAGTGACGGAGTGGTGGTGGAAGTGATGGAGTGATGGTGGAAGGGGTGGTGGAAGTGATGGAGTGGTGGTGGAAGTGATGGGGTGGTGGTGGAAATGATGGAGTGGTGGTGGAAGTGACGGAGTGGTGGTGGAAGTGATGGAGTGGTGGTGGTTAAGCTGATCAGACAAACTCTCTATAACTTCCATAATATAGATGCCACTGCTATATACTTCTCTATAAATATATACCTCCTATATACCACCAGTATATAACACTGATTTATAAAACATAAATCTTTGCCAACATTTCTGCAAATCTGTGAATCCCTTGACAAATATATTCTTTCTCCAGGGTAAAGTGTGCCAGAATAGAGGCCCCCCCTCTCTCTCTCTCTCTCGTTCCCAGGCATGCAGATGACACCAGCTGCCCTCCGGCTCTTTCTCACCAGCTGGCCTAGAGCGCCACCTTCACCTACCAGCTGGCCTCCTACCCCTCCTCCTAGAGCAGCTGGGGCCACATCAGCCTCTCACAGCTGGTTCACACACACACCCTCAGGCACCAGCCAACACCGCAGTGGACGAACAAATATGCAAAAGGTAGGTCTGGCTGGCTGACTGACTGACTGGTTGGTTGACTAACTGACTGGTTGGCTGACTGGCTGGCTGGCTGGCTGCTGGCTGACTGACTGACTGGCTGACTGGCTGGGTGACTACAAAATGAATTCCAGAGGTGAAAAATGCAAGTAGTTAACTTACACAGACCGGTTTAATACCACAAGTGATGAAGTCAAACTTTTGCCAATGTGCAAAGAAAGTCATAATTTACTTATTGTGTTTTGTACAAACCACCAGATACAACTTATTGTGTTTGTGAACAAACCACCAGATACAACTTATTGTGTTTGTGTACAAACCACCAGATACAACTTATTGTGTTTGTGTACAAACCACCAGATACAACTTATTGTGTTTGTGTACAAACCACCAGATACAACTTATTGTGTTTGTGTACATAACCACCAGATACAAATTGCTACCAGTTCAAGAATCGAATATTGAAAATCAAACACAGTCTTGAAATATTTCAAACCCGACCCAAAACATCCGGTTGCTGGGTGATTTCAATTCAAAGCAGGAAAAATGGGAGACTGTGCCAGATTCCGTAACAGCAAAGAAAGTGCCAGGAGGCACCACCAGTGAAACAAAAAATCGCTAACAAATGAATTATTTAGATTCTGGGAAGTATTCGCCTCTAGTCAGCAATAGAGGAAGCAGCCAGACTAGAAAACACCTTTGATCTTACAGTGGCATATTAAACTCAGAGCACAGTCTAACTGAAGTGGGGAGCAGCGTGTAGACTGGTCCTGAGCAACCACACAGTCATGAGGGTAGACTGGTCCTGAGCACCTCACAGCATGGCTCTACTGCTCCTGAGCAGCCACACAGTCATGAGGGTTCGAGCAACACAGTGCACCTGAGCAACCCAGAGTCATGAGGTAGTCTCAGCCCGCATGGGGCTAGACTGGTCCTGACAACCACACGTCTGAGGGTGCTGGCTCCTGGCACCACACAGTCATGAGCTGTAGACTGCACAACCACCAAGTCTGAGGTAGACTTCCGACAACCACACAGTCATGAGGTAACTTCCTGAGAAACAAGTTGAGTGCTGTCCTGACAACCACCGTCATGAGTGCTGAACCACCATCATGAGGTGTGTAACCACAATCATAGGTTTCCTGAGCAAACCACACAGTCATGAGGGTAGCTGGTTGACAAACACAGTCTAGTGACTGGTCTGGCAACCACACAGTCATGAGGGTAGACTGGTGACCCTGACAACTCCGAGCACAAGTCATGAGTGTGCTCTACAGACAAGTGAGGAGCCAGAACCACCATGAAGACTGCCTGAGCTACCTACACAGTCATAGAGGCACTGCCTCCAGTGAGCAACCACCACATATTCTGAGCAGCTGGGGCCTGACACACAGTCATGAGTACTGCTTGACACACAGATAACTGTCCAGCACACACTCTAAGACACCAGCAACACACGTCTAGTGACTGTTGAGCAACCATATGAGGTAGCTGGTCTAAACCTAGTCATGAGGTGCTGGTCTGACAGTCAAGAACTGGTTGAGCAATCACACAGTCTGAGGTGACTGGTCTGGCAAACCTCGAGCTGTCTGACAAACACATCATGGCTGGAGCTGTCCTGCAACACAGTCAGGGTGAGCTGTCCGAGAACCAACAGCATGAAGACTGGTCCTGAGCAACCACACAGTATGAAGAAAGCAATGTGCTAAAGAACCACAAAGTCATGGTGTAGACGTCCTAGCAGACACACATGAGGGTGCTGTCTGACAACCACCAGTATATAGTGGTCTGACAACCACACAGTCATGAGGTGACTGTTGTGTGTGAGCAACCACACAGTCATGAGTGTAGCTGTCTGAGCAACCACACAGTCATGAGTGTAGACTGGTCCTGAGCAACCACAATCATGAGTGTAGACTGTCCTGAGCAACCACACAGTCATGAGGTAGACTGTCCTGAGCAACCACACAGTCATGAGGGTAGACTGTCCTGAGCAACCACACAGTCATGAGGGTAGACTGTCCTGAGCAACCACACAGTCAGAGGGTAGACTGCCTGACAACCAACACATCATGAGGTAGACTGTCTGAGCAACCACACAGTCATGAGGTAGACTGCTCCTGACAACCACACAGTCATGATGGTAGACTGGTCCTGAGCAACCACACAGTCATGAGTGTAGACTGGTCCTGAGCAACCACACAGTCATGAGGGTAGACTGGTCCTGAGCAACCACACAGTCATGAGGTAGACTGGTCCTGAGCAACCACACAGTCATGAGGGTAGACTGGTCCTGAGCAACCACACAGTCATGAGGGTAGACTGGTCCTGAGCAACCACACAGTCATGAGGGTAGACTGCTCCTGAGCAACCACACAGTCATGAGGGTAGACTGGTCCTGAGCAACCACACAGTCATGAGGGTAGACTGGTCCTGAGCAACCACACAGTCATGAGGGTAGACTGGTCCTGAGCAACCACACAGTCATGAGGGTAGACTGTCCTGAGCAACCACACAGTCATGAGGGTAGACTGTCCTGAGCAACCACACAGTCATGAGGGTAGACTGTCCTGAGCAACCACACAGTCATGAGGGTAGACTGGTCCTGAGCAACCACACAGTCATGAGGGTAGACTGGTCCTGAGCAACCACACAGTCATGAGGGTAGACTGGTCCTGAGCAACCACACAGTCATGAGGGTAGACTGGTCCTGAGCAACCACACAGTCATGAGGGTAGACTGCTCCTGAGCAACCACACAGTCATGAGTGTAGACTGCTCCTGAGCAACCACACAGTCATGAGTGTAGACTGGTCCTGAGCAACCACACAGTCATGAGGGTAGACTGGTCCTGAGCAACCACACAGTCATGAGGGTAGACTGTCCTGAGCAACCACACAGTCATGAGGGTAGACTGGTCCTGAGCAACCACACAGTCATGAGGTAGACTGCCTGAGCAACCACACAGTCATGAGGGTAGACTGGTCCTGAGCAACCACACAGTCATGAGGTAGACTGTCCTGAGCAACCACACAGATAAGGTAGACTGTCCTGACAACCACACGTCATGAGGTAGACTGTCCTGAGCAACCACACAGTCATGAGGTAGACTGTCCTGAGCAACCACACAGTCATGAGGAGACTGGTCCTGAGCAACCACACAGTCATGAGGGTAGACTGGTCCTGAGCAACCACAATCAAGCATGAGAGGTAGACTGGTCCTGAGCAACCACACAGTCATGAGGGTAGACTGGTCCTGAGCAACCACACAGTCATGAGGGTAGACTGGTCCTGAGCAACCACACAGTCATGAGTGTAGACTGGTCCTGAGCAACCACACAGTCATGAGGGTAGACTGGTCCTGAGCAACCACACAGTCATGAGGGTAGACTGGTCCTGAGCAACCACACAGTCATGAGGGTAGACTGCTCCTGAGCAACCACACAGTCATGAGTGTAGACTGGTCCTGAGCAACCACACAGTCATGAGGGTAGACTGGTCCTGAGCAACCACACAGTCATGAGGGTAGACTGGTCCTGAGCAACCACACAGTCATGAGGGTAGACTGGTCCTGAGCAACCACACAGTCATGAGGGTAGACTGGTCCTGAGCAACCACACAGTCATGAGGGTAGACTGGTCCTGAGCAACCACACAGTCATGAGGGTAGACTGGTCCTGAGCAACCACAAGTCATGAGGGTAGACTGGTCCTGAGCAACCACACAGCATGAGGGTAGACTGGTCCTGAGCAACCACACAGTCATGAGGGTAGACCTGGTCCTGAGCAACCACACAGTCATGAGGGTAGACTGGTCCTGAGCAACCACACAGTCATGAGGTAGACTGTCCTAGCAACCACAGTCATGGGGTGACTGTCCTGAGCAACCACACAGCATGAGGGTAGACTGTCCTGAGCAACCACACAGTCAGAGGTAACTGTCCTGAGCAACCACACAGTCATGAGGTAGACTGTCCTAGCAACCACACAGTCATGAGAACTGTCACAGCAACCACCACTGTACTGTCCTAGCAACCACCTATCCATACAGTCCAACTGTTCTCCACAACCACACGCATTACTCCAACACAACCACACACTACACAGACACTACGTACCATCACAACCACTACTCCATGAACACCACGAGCACCACCACAGCACTCACGACTGCTACCAGCAACCACCACACCACACAGCCACAACCACCGTTACTCACAACACCACACAGACTACACCACCGAAACTAGCCACAGATACACCACAACCACCACTACACAAACACCGTACACACTCCATCACCACGCAACCACCACCACCACCCGATACCACCCACAACCACACACATAACCACCTGCACAACCACCAGTCATGACTAACCACCACAACACACCACATCACACTACTACTACACACAACAACCTACCGTTACTACTCACAGCAACCACCATACCACCACACGCAACCACCACAACCACCATCACCACCTCCTACCACCACAACAACCACTGCCTCTACTCACCACAACAACCACCTCACTACCACCACAACAACCACTCATCCACCATACCACCACAACAACCACCATCACATCCACTACCACCACAACAACCACACCACTCCACTACCACCACAACAACCACTACCTCCTACTACCACCACAACAACCACCTACTACCACAACCACCACCACCACAACACTACCTCACTACCACCACACAACCACTACCCCTCCACTACCACCACAACACCACTCACTCCACTACCACCACAACAACCACACCCACTACCACCACAACAACCACCTACCTCCACTACCACCACACACCACTACCTCCACTACCACCACAACAACCACTACCTCCACTACCACCACAACAACCACTCACCCACCTACCACCACAACACCACTACACTCCACTACCACCACAACAACCACTACACTCCACTACCACCACAACAACCACTACCTCCACTACCATCACAACAACCACCATCACCAATACCACCACAACAACCACCATCACTACCACCACTACCACCACAACAACCACTACCTCCACTACCACCACAACAACCACTACCTCCACTACCACCACAACAACCACTACCTCCACTACCACCACAACAACCACACCTCCACTACCACCACAACAACCACTACTCCACTACCACCACAACAACCACTACCATCACACTACCATACCACAACAACCACTACCTCCACTACCACCACAACAACCACTACCTCCACTACCACCACAACAACCACTACCTCCACTACCACCACAACAACCACTACCTCCACTACCACCACAACAACCACTACCTCCACTACCACCACAACAACCACTACCTCCACTACCACCACAACAACCACTACCTCCACTACCACCACAACAACCACTACCTCCACTACCACCACAACAACCACTACCCCACTACCACCATTACTACCACTACCACCACAACAACCACTACCACCACTACCACCACAACAACCACTACCACCACAACAACCACTACCACCACTACCACCACTACCACCACAACAACCACTACCTCCACTACCACCACAACAACCACTACCTCCACTACCACCACAACAACCACTACCTCCACTACCACCACAACAACCACTACCTCCACTACCACCACAACAACCACTACCTCCACTACCACCACAACACACCACTACCACCACTACCCCATTACCACCACTACCCACTACCACCACAACAACCACTACCACCACTACCACCAACACACACCACTACCACCACAACAACCACTACCACCACTACCACCACTACCACCACAACCAACCACTACCCCACTACCACCACAACAACCACTACCTCCACTACCACCACAACAACCACTACCTCCACTACCACCACAACAACCACTACCTCCACTACCACCACAACAACCACTACCTCCACTACCACCACAACAACCACTACCTCCACTACCACCACAACAACCACTACCTCCACTACCACCACAACAACCACTACCTCCACTACCACCACAACAACCACTACCTCCACTACCACCACAACAACCACTACCACCACTACCACCACAACAACCACTACCACCACAACAACCACTACCACCACTACCACCACTACCACCACAACAACCACTACAGTACGAAAACATTTCCATTTCAGGTAGAAACAGATTTCGACTATAAATTGCGGCACAAAATTTAGGCGTCTAGGACTTCATATTGGGCCCGGTACCAATTGAGCCGGTTCCTTGAGGGCCCGGTATCATCACTCTGAGGGCCCGGTACATCACTCTGAGGGCCCGGTACCATCACTTGAGGGCCCGGTACCATCACTCTGAGGGCCCGGTACCATCACTCTGAGGGCCCGGTACCATCACTCTGAGGGCCCGGTACCATCACTCTGAGGGCCCGGTACCATCACTCTGAGGGCCCGGTACCATCTCTCTGAGGGCCCGGTACCATCACTCTGAGGGCCCGGTACCATCACTCTGAGGGCCCGGTACCATCACTCTGAGGGCCCGATACCATCACTCTGAAGGACCGGTACCATCACTCTGAGGGCCCGGTACCATCACTCTGAGGGCCCGGTACCATCACTCTGAGGCCCGGTACCATCACTCTGAGGGCTCGGTACCATCACTCTGAGGGCCCGGTACCATCACTCATGGCCCGGTACCATCACTCTGAAGCCGGTACCATCACTCTGAGGGCTCGGTACCATCACTCTGAGGGCCCGGTATCATCACTTTGAGGGCCCGGTACCATCACTCTGAGGGCCCGGTACCATCACTCTGAGGGCCCGGTACCATCACTCTGAGGTCCCGGTACCATCACTCTGAGCGCCCGGTACCATCACTCTGAGGGCCCGGTACCATCACTCTGAGAGCCTGGTACCATCACTCTGAGGGCCCGGTACCATCACTCTGAGGGCCCGGTACCATCACTCTGATGGCCCGGTACCATCACTCTGATGGCCCGGTACCATCACTCTGAGAGCCCGGTACCATCACACTGAGGGCCCGGTACCATCACTCTAAGGGCCCGGTACCATCACTCCGAGGGCCCGGTACCATCACTCTGAGGGCCCGGTACCATCACTCTGAGGGCCCGGTACCATCACTCTGAGGCCCCGGTACCATCACTCTGAGGGCCCGGTACCATCACTCTGAGGGCCCGGCACCATCACTCTGAGGGCCCGGTACCATCACTCTGAGGGCCCAGTACCATCACTCTGAGGGCCCGGTACCATCACTCTGAGGGCCCGGTACCATCACTCTGAGGGCCCAGTACCATCACTCTGAGGGCCCGGTACCATCACTCTGAGGGCAAAGTATCATCACTCTGAAGGACCGGTACCATCACTCTTAAGGACCGGTATCAACACTCTGAGGGCCCGGCACCCTCACTCTGAGGGCCTCGTATCATCACTCTGAGAGCCCGCTACAATCAATCTTAGGACCCGGTATCATCACTCTGAGGGCTCTAAACTGCCTGTCAGGGGTCCCAGTACCAGTACCTGGTCTATCTTAGGAAGTGCAAAGTAATTGCAACGAGTGATCTTACTTTGCTCTCTCACTCAACGTCTTGTTGCTATAATGTATTTTGTAGTGTAAATATTGTAGAAGGTAATATGGCAGTACTCAATAACTATCTATCCTCTGTGTTTTATTTGTTTGAATATTGTTCCTTGTCTGGAGACTAGATTTACAGCGAGGTACAAGAGGCCAAGTCTCGTGCAACTGTGTTGGTAATATCCACACAAGTAACATGGGAGCCTGGTGTTTGAGGGGTAATATCCACACAAGTAACATGGGAGCCTGGTGTTTGAGGGGTAATATCCACACAGTAAGCGAGGTACAAGAGGAGCCTGGTGTTTGAGGGTAATATCCACACAAGTAACATGGGAGCCTGGTGTTTGAGGGGTAATATCCACACAAGTAACATGGGAGCCTGGTGTTTGAGGGGTAATATCCACACAAGTAACATGGGAGCCTGGTGTTTGAGGGGTAATATCCACACAAGTAACATGGGAGCCTGGTGTTTGAGGGGTAATATCCACACAGGTAACATGGTAGCCTGGTGTTTGAGGGGTAATATCCACACAGGTAACATGGTAGCCTGGTGTTTGAGGGGTAATATCCACACAGGTAACATGGGAGCCTGGTGTTTGAGGGGTAATATCCACACAGGTAACATGGTAGCCTGGTGTTTGAGGGGTAAATACTGGCGAAAGTAGTCACAGGTATATCACAGGTGCTAGGCTGTCTCAGCCTTCACCACTGATTTTAATGGTAATGTGATGACTCAAAGCTGTGTTTGAAGGATCCTCTGGACCTGAAAGATCCTCTGGATCTGAAGAATCCTCTGAACCTGAAGGATCCCTGGACCTGAAGGATCCTCTGGATCTGCATGCCTGCTTGTGATCTTGAAGCAGTCTCTGCATGCCTGCTTGTGACCTTGAAGCAGTCCCTGCATGCCTGCTTGTGACCTTGAAGCAGTCCCTACATGCCTGCTTGTGACCTTGAACAGTCCTACATGCCTGCTTGCCTTGACATCATGCCTGCTTGTGACCTTGAAGCAGTCCCTACATGCCTGCTTGTGACCTTGAAGCAGTCCCTACATGCCTGCTTGTGACCTTGAAGCAGTCCCTACATGCCTGCTTGTGACCTTGAAGCAGTCCCTACATGCCTGCTTGTGACCTTGAAGCAGTCCCTACATGCCTGCTTGTGACCTTGAAGCAGTCCCTACATGCCTGCTTGTGACCTTGAAGCAGTCAAGATGGATTTTGTACGACCCCTGCTTAGAACGCTATACACCCCAGCTGTGTTTACGGCTTTGTTTTAGTTATTAGTTTCTAAAAATTTCTAAATTGCTTTTGTGGTAGGAAGAGTTATACCAGTGCTGTGTTTATGGTGAAGAGAAGGGAAAAGCGATTGTAACCACCGTAAATCCTTTGGGAAGATCCAGCAGCCGGTCTAGGCTTGTTAAAATGTAAAGTTTTGTGTGTCTACACAAGGGGTTAAATTCCATATGCAAGGAGAATGAAGCCTATGATTGCACCTCTGTTTTTAGGTCTATATATGAATAATGATTCATTACCTCAAGTGGATTTTCTATAAACTTTGCATTTCAGGACCTAACCATAAAAAAAATTATCATCTTTCTCTTGTTGGTCTGGGAATTCAGGTTAGGTTGAATTTTTGTGGTACCATGACCCAGGTATCTTCAGATGTTAGTCAGGTGATGTGTCATGTGGTCCCAGGATGACTCGAGTCTGGCACATTTTCGTACAGCATAGTGACATCAAGGAAATAAAGTCAGCTGACCAAATGAAACCACTGGCCCACAGATGGCTCCAACTTCCTTCTGTTCCGTGTATGTATGTCTCGTAACACTCATAAGGCTTTCAGATTAACTGATGTAGTAACAACTCTTAGCTTTTAAATAAATGTAGAAACTCGCAACCAAACCTCGTAAAATTGAGTGTGTGTGTGTGTGTGTGTGTGTGTGTGTGTGTGAGAGAGAGAGAGAGAGAGAGAGAGAGAGAGAGAGAGAGAGAGAGAGAGAGAGAGAGAGAGAGAGAGAGATTGAGAGAGAGACAGACATACAGAGACAGAGTGATACTACTACTACAAATTCGTGTAATACTGTCCATTCATAATATCAGAAAAGTCCAAGGAGACAAAATAACCCATAGGAACACACAAACGCACACACACACACACACACACACACACACACACACACACACACACACACACACACACACACACACACACACTCCTCTCTCTCTCTCTCTCTCTCTCTCTCACACACACACACAGAGGAAAAAACAACATAGCAATATATATGTATGTTTTAGTATGTGGGGATCTGCACTCCCCTCCCCTTCCCTCTCCTCGCCTTCCCTTGGCTCCCCTCGCCTCGCCTACCCTCCCCTCGCTTTCCAAACACCACCAAATTCTCTTCCCTCTTCAACATTCCTCTAATATTGAAAACGAAACACCGAAATCTGTTTTTAGTTAACGTGAAGATTCAAATGAGTTTCAGGGATTACTAGTTGCAAGGCAACATTTCACTCTGTGTAGAGCTTTAAGCCATGACTTGACAAAGCTCTAAACCGAGCGAAACGTTGTCCCAATAGAAGCTAGTTCCTCAAGTCACATACAGAGGTGCAGCAGCACCTACAAGCAGTGAAGGTTCTGTGTTCGATCCCCAATCGACAGAGAATGTTGTTGAAGGAGAAGGGTCAAGCACCCACGTCCTGTGGAACCCTATATAAATTGTTGCTTGTCTGTAGGGCCCACCTGGCCTGCCAATTGCCTAGGTCATATGCATGTATGTGACTCATGGAGTCACTGTTGAGGCAGATGGCTGATGTAGAAAGAAGCAGAAACGACAGCCTTTGCCTCGGTATTCATTCGTTAGCCTTCATTTCCTGCGACCCAGAAATCCCAGAGACCTACAGAATTCCACGATCTTTTGGCAACAGCTCCGTATTCATTGACTTATTGTAGATTTTTGTTTGGCAGTTTGGACCCTGCCTCTGCACCCTCTCTAACAATCCATGGCGACTACCAAGTCCTGCTACCTGTGATGTATGTTCCAGGACCTGATGATGCACCCTTGTCCTTTATACTCTCTGGTGTTCCATCTGTTTTACTAAGAACATCTGATAGTCCTTGTTTAACTCCTCCCAAACATTTTTGTCGTTTCTCACAAGCTCCCCGTCCTTCTTAAGTCTTGTTTCCTACTCTTTTTGGCACTTGTCTTCTCTCTGACGTCGCTGTCTATCAGTCTTACATATTTATTTTTGTTTCTTCCGTTCGCTTCTCTGTTTTCGCCTTGATTCCTTTGGGTTTAGTGATGACGCGACCCTCTAAAATCGTGCTGTTGACCTACATTACTATTTCAGAGCATAAAGTATGAAAATGTACTTTCCTGTCTATATTTTTTTCCATGATCTTATACTTTTGTTTTCATCTTCCATGAAAGCAAAGGTTGTTTTCGTTCTTGATTGTGCCACATCTTCTAGGTAGAAAGTCTTACTCAACCTGCCAACACTTTTCAACTTGGTACTTGATCATCTCGGTCACTTACTTTCCTCTTAGTTTCCAATCCAAATGCGCATCATTCAGGAATTTCCTCATCCCTGCAGAGTCTTTCTCCTGAAATCTGTTTTTTTTAATCTCATACCTGTTCTTCTACCCTCAGTGTCGACTTTCACAAGGTAACTGAAAATGTACTATTGTTAGTGGTCAGAGGCCACTTGTTATATTTTGCCAGCATCACATGCACTTAAGGTAAACACTAGGACCAGTCTTGCTGGTTTATCCCCTTCTCTCTCTCTTGTTGTGTCCCTGACATGCTGACACAGTTTTCCACCACCACCTCCATCATCATAGCTCCACAGTCCCTGTGGGGGTCTCGGTTCTTCCATTCTATTTGATACTGAAACCATGTGAGTTCTTTTTGCTGCTTCTACTATGGTGTCAATCACTGTTTTGTCATCTTTGCATTCCTGTCTTAATCTCCTGCTGTTTGGTGGTGGGTTGTCAAATATTGTAACTACTACTTTGGGTTTCTCAGTCTTGAATGTCCCCACTGTGAAGACACATGACTTACTTCTGTTTATTCTCATTACGTCTTTATAACTCCACTGATTTCTCATTGGTGGTGCTTTTCCTTCTCTTCCCTTTATTCTTCCTTCTTTCCTTCTACTGGACATATTCCATCTGTTATCATTCCAGTTACTTTCATTTGTGTAAGAGCTTGGTTGTCTGGTGCTGCCTCAGCAATTCGTATTTTCAATTCATCATTCTTCCCTGATATTCCATCTGCATTCGTGTACAATACTTTAAGCTTTTTACGGTTGCTAAGCTCTGGCTTTGTCGTGTCCTACCTCTCATTTCCTTGCCTATACAGTATGCCATTTAATTTCCTGTACAGTATGTCAGGAGGGTGAGGGGTGGGGCTGGGAATGGTGTGTGCATAGTTATAGAGGAATGGGCTAGTTATAGTTGTAAATGAGGGAAACAGGAGTAAGGTTGTAGGTTGTGTTGAGTTATTGTACTGGAGGGGAACACAGAGAATGGGGATGGGGGTCTAGAAATGGACCTGTTGTTAGACTGAGATAGAGCCTGGGAGGAAGAGACGAACCTGGGAGGAAGAGACGAACCTGGGAGAAAGAGACGAGCTTGGGAGAAAGAGACGAGCTTGGGAGGGAGAGACGAGCAGCCTGGGAGGGAGAGATATAGGTGTAAAGACAGATTAAGGAATTAAAACCTCGGCATTCGTCAAAGTTGAAAGGGAGCCGGAGAGTGTTCAGTGTTTCCTAACTGAGTACAACGCAAGGCAGTGATGGAGAGTACAGTGAAGAGTACACACTGGTAGAGTACACACTGCTGGATTAACAGTGGTGTACACAGTGGTGGATTAACAGCGGTGTACACAGTAGTGGATTACACAGTGGTGGTGCAGTGGGGTACATGAGGATATAGTATGTGGTGATGGAGTGACAGTGATGGAATGCTAAGAGATGGAGTACATAGTGGAGTGCATAGTTATTAAACAGTGATGGAATATACAGTGATGGTTTAAAATGTGATGGAGTATAGAGTGATGGAGAATAGAGTAATGGAAGGAAGTGATGGAGTATAAAGTGATGGAGTATGCAGTGTTGGAGTATACAGTGATGGAGTATACAGTGATGGAGTATACAGTGATGGAGTATACAGTGATGGAGTAT
Organism: Cherax destructor; assembly: GCA_009830355.1. Lineage (NCBI taxonomy): Eukaryota > Metazoa > Arthropoda > Malacostraca > Decapoda > Parastacidae > Cherax > Cherax destructor. The sequence goes on along the minus strand of WNWK01002872.1, from coordinate 71,499 downwards.
ACAGTGATGGAGTATACAGTGATGGAGTATCAAGTGATGGAGTATCAACCAAGTTATGGGGGAAGTTACAGAGTAGCGCAACAGTCTGGGACTCGGTCTTGTGATGCCACAGTGACCCGTGTAAACACACTGTGTGACTCAGTCTTGTGATGCCACAGTGACCCGTGTAAACACACTGTGTGACTCAGTCTTGTGATGCCACAGTGACCCGTGTACACACACTGTGTGACTCAGTCTTGTGATGCCACAGTGACCCGTGTAGACACACTGTGTGACTCAGTCTTGTGATGCCACAGTGACCCGTGTAGACACACTGTGTGACTCAGTCTTGTGATGCCACAGTGACCCGTGTAGACACACTGTGTGACTCAGTCTTGTGATGCCACAGTGACCCGTGTACACACACTGTGTGACTCAGTCTTGTGATGCCACAGTGACCCGTGTAGACACACTCTGTGACTCAGTCTTGTGATGCCACAGTGACCCGTGTACACACTGTTGACTCAGTCTTGTGATGCCACAGTGACCCGTGTAGACACACTGTGTGACTCAGTCTTGTGATGCCACAGTGACCCGTGTAACAACTGTGTGACTCAGTCTTGTGATGCCACAGTGACCCGTGTAGACACACTGTGTGACTCAGTCTTGTGATGCCACAGTGACCCGTGTACACACACTGTGTGACTCAGTCTTGTGATGCCACAGTGACTCGCGTAGACACACTGTGTGACTCAGTCTTGTGATGCCACAGTGACCCGTGTACACACACTGTGTGACTCAGTCTTGTGATGCCACAGTGACCCGTGTAGACACACTGTGTGACTCAGTCTTGTGATGCCACAGTGACCCGTGTACACACACTGTTTGACTCAGTCTTGTGATGCCACAGTGACCCGTGTAGACACACTGTGTGACTAAGTCTTGTGATGCCATAGTGACCCGTGTAGACACACTGTGTGACTCAGTCTTGTGATGCCACAGTGACACGTGTAGACACACTGTGGACTCGGTCTTGTGATGCACAGTGACCCGTGTAGACACACTGTGTGACTCAGTCTTGTGATGCCACAGTGACCCGTGTAGACACACTGTGTGACTCAGTCTTGTGATGCCACAGTGACCCGTGTAGACACACTGTGTGACTCAGTCTTGTGATGCCACAGTGACCCGTGTAGACACACTGTGTGACTCAGTCTTGTGATGCCACAGTGACCCGTGTAGACACACTGTGTGACTCAGTCTTGTGATGCCTACAGTGACCCGTGTAGACACACTGTGTGACTCAGTCTTGTGATGCACAGTGACCCGTGTAGACACACTGTGGACTCAGTCTTGTGATGCCTCAGTGACCCGTGTACACACACTGTGTGACTCAGTCTTGTGATGCCACAGTGACCCGTGTAGACACACTGTGGGACTCAGTCTTGTGATGCCACAGTGACCCGTGTAGACACACTGTGACTCAGTCTTGTGATGCCACAGTGACCCGTGTAGACACACTGTGGACTCAGTCTTGTGATGCCACAGTGACCCGCGTAGACACACTGTGTGACTCAGTCTTGTGATGCCACAGTGACCCGTGTAGACACACTGTGTGACTCAGTCTTGTGATGCCACAGTGACCCGTGTAGTGACACTGTGGGACTCAGTCTTGTGATGCCACAGTGACCCGTGTAGACACACTGTGTGACTCAGTCTTGTGATGCCACAGTGACCCGTGTAGACACACTGTGACTCAGTCTTGTGATGGTACAGTGACCTGCGTAGACACACTGTGTGACTCAGTCTTGTGATGCCACAGTGACCCGTGTAGACACACTGTGTGACTCAGTCTTGTGATGCCACAGTGACCCGTGTACACACACTGTGTGACTCAGTCTTGTGATGGTACAGTGACCCGCGTAGACACACTGTGTGACTCAGTCTTGTGATGCCACAGTGACCCGTGTAGACACACTGTGGGACTCAGTCTTGTGATTCCACAGTGACCCGTGTAGACATACTGTGACTCAGTCTTGTAATGCCACAGTGACCCGTGTAGACACACTGTGACTCAGTCTTGTGATGCCACAGTGACCCGTGTAGACACACTGTGTGACTCAGTCTTGTGATGCCACAGTGACACGTGTAGACACACTGTGGGACTCGGTCTTGTGATGCCACAGTGACCCGTGTAGACACACTGTGTGACCCAGTCTTGTGATGCCACAGTGACCCGTGTAGACACACTGTTTGACTCAGTCTTGTGATGCCACAGTGACCCGTGTAGACACACTGTGGGACTCAGTCTTGTGATTCCACAGTGACCCGTGTAGACACACTGTGACTCAGTCTTGTGATGCCACAGTGACCCGTGTAGACACACTGTGACTCAGTCTTGTGATGCAACAGTGACCCGTGTAGACACACTGTGTGACTCAGTCTTGTGATTCCACAGTGACCCTTGTAGACACACTGTGTGACCCAGTCTTGTGATGCCACAGTGGCCCGTGTAGACACACTGTGTGACTCAGTCTTGTGATGCCACAGTGACCCGTGTAGACACACTGTGGGACTCAGTCTTGTGATTCCACAGTGACCCGTGTAGACACCCTGTGACTCAGTCTTGTGATGCCACAGTGACCCGTGAGACACACTGTGACTCAGTCTTGTGATGCCACAGTGACCCGTGTAGACACACTGTGGGACTCAGTCTTGTGATGTCACAGTGACCCGTGTAGACACACTGTGACTCAGGGAAGTACCAGTGTCTTGTGACTGATTTCGATTCATTTTGAATTTTGTTAGTCTTTACTTAAGTTTATTGTATTGGTCTTATTTACCATATTGAAATTATTGTATTGAACTTATTTCTCTCTAATCTGGAATCAGTCTCAGGGGTAACTTTTGCAATTGCATACTAAGTAGTGAGGGAACTTTGTCTCTGAGCGAATGGTATCCACACACACACACACACACACACACACACACACACACACACACACACACACACACACACACACCTAAGAAGAGGTATGATAAAGCTCCTGGAGCAGGGAGAGAGAGTGGACCAAGTAACGACCAGTGAAGAGGCGGGGCCAGGGACTATGAATGGACCCCTGCAACCACAATTAGGTGAGTACACACATTCACTATGATAGCTTATGGTCGTGAGCTAGAGTTGCACATCTTGGTGAGCGTCTTAAGAAAATTGCCATGATGTAACCTTCGACTGATTAATCCAGTAAGGGATTAATCATTCGTGGGTTGATTAACTTGCACATGACATGTGGATTGACAGACTCGAAATTGAATATAACTTCAGTTATGTTCTATACTGTGACTATCGTCTGTCAAGCAAACTAAATGTATTAGTACAATGTGTTTTATACAGCCAAGACAGATGCATAATACACTGTCAAATGGCGAAGCTGGTGAATATAAGATGTTGTTTACAGCCATGTTTACATACACCAATTCCAGGTTTGGAAGCCGAGTCAAACACATCTTATGCTGATGGAGTACACTGTGATGGAGTACACGGTGATGGAGTACACGGTGATGGAGTACACGGTGATGGAGTACACGGTGATGGAGTACACTGTGATGGAGTACACTGTGATGGAGTACACAGTGATGGAGTACACTGTGATGGAGTACACGGTGATGGAGTACACGGTGATGGAGTACACTGTGATGGAGTACACGGTGATGGAGTACACTGTGATGGAGTACACTGTGATGGAGTACACTGTGATGGAGTACACGGTGATGGAGTACACTGTGATGGAGCACACTGTGATGGAGTACACTGTGATGGAGTGCACTGTGATGGAGTACACGGTGATGGAGTACACTGTGATGGAGTACACTGTGATGGAGTACACGGTGATGGAGTACACTGTGATGGAGTACACTGTGATGGAGTACACGGTGATGGAGTACACTGTGATGGAGTACACTGTGATGGAGTACACTGTGATGGAGTACACTGTGATGGAGTACACTGTGATGGAGTACACTGTGATGGAGTACACGGTGATGGAGTACACTGTGATGGAGTACACGGTGATGGAGTACACTGTGATGGAGTACACTGTGATGGAGTACACGGTGATGGAGTACACTGTGATGGAGTACACGGTGATGGAGTACACGGTGATGGAGTACACGGTGATGGAGTAGACGGTGATGGAGTACACGGTGATGGAGTACACTGTGATGGAGTACACGGTGATGGAGTACACGGTGATGGAGTACACGGTGATGGAGTACACGATGATGGAGTACACGGTGATGGAGTACACGGTGATGGAGTACACGGTGATGGAGTACACGGTGATGGAGTACACGGTGATGGAGTACACGGTGATGGAGTACACGGTGATGGAGTACACGATGATGGAGTACACGGTGATGGAGTACACGGTGATGGAGTACACGATGATGGAGTACACGGTGATGGAGTACACGGTGATGGAGGTATCCAAAAAACACTCAAGGGAGAATCATTAAGGTTGCTCTGGGGAGCGCTCAAGCGCTGAGGTCTTGAAGAAGTGATAAGAATTTTTCGTGAGGCTGAAAAATTTATGTTTTGAGTGTTACTAATAGACATGTTGAGTGTTACTAGTAGACATGTTGAGTGTTACTAGTAGACATGTTGAGTGTTACTAATAGACATGTTGAGTGTTACTAGTAGACATGTTGAGTGTTACTAGTAGACATGTTGAGTGTTACTAATAGACATGTTGAGTGTTACTAGTAGACATGTTGAGTGTTACTAGTAGACATGTTGAGTGTTACTAGTAGACATGTTGAGTATTACTAGTAGACATGTTGAGTGTTACTAGTAGACATGTTGAGTGTTACTAGTAGACATGTTGAGTGTTACTAGTAGACATGTTGAGTGTTACTAGTAGACATGTTGAGTGTTACTAGTAGACATGTTGAGTGTTACTAGTAGACATGTTGAGTGTTACTAGTAGACATGTTGAGTGTTACTAGTAGACATGTTGAGTGTTACTAGTAGACATGTTGAGTGTTACTAGTAGACATGTTGAGTGTTACTAGTAGACATGTTGAGTGTTACTAGTAGACATGTTGAGTATTACTAGTAGACATGTTGAGTGTTACTAGTAGACATGTTGAGTGTTACTAGTAGACATGTTGAGTGTTACTAGTAGACATGTTGAGTATTACTAGTAGACATGTTGAGTATTACTAGTAGATATGTTGAGTATTACTCGTAGACATGTTGAGTGTTACTAGTACACATGTTGAGTGTTACTAGTACACATATTGAGTGTTACTAGTATACATGTTGAGTGTTACTAGTACACATGTTGAGTGTTACTAGTATACATGTTGAGTGTTACTAGTATGCGTATTGAGTGTTTCTAGTACATAAATGGTTAAGAGAATCGACAAGTTGATAAATTAGACACATGTGCAACACTTGGGTATCTTTATTGTGGAAACGTTTCGCAACACAGTGGCTTCATCAGTCCAATACAGAGAAGAATGGTGAAGATCAGAAGACGTTTGAGGTAATCAGTCCCTCAGTCTTGATAAGAATATAGCATATGCCTGAAAAAACTTTCAGTTACCAGTTCACATCTAAAATAAACAAGTGATGCCACCTAGATTCCTAAGTGCCATCTAACCTCCTAGGTACGACTTAGCCTTGTAGATGTCATCTAACCTCCTAGGTGGAACCTAGCCTTCTAGGTGCCATCTAACCTCCTAGGTGCCATCTAACCTCCTAGGTGGAACCTAGCCTCCTAGGTCCCAACTAACTTCCTAAGTACAGCCTATAATTTGCACTGTTTCACTTTATTAATACCAAGATGAGAACATGTTGATGATCAAACAGAAAACGGGGAAACACCACCAGGCTGAACAGAAAACGGGGAAACACCACCAGGCTGAACAGAAAACGGGGAAACACCACCAGGCTGAACAGAAAACGGGGAAACACCACCAGGCTGAACAGAAAACGGGGAAACACCACCAGGCTGAACAGAAAACGGGGAAACACCACCAGGCTGAACAGAAAACGGGGAAACACCACCAGGCTGAACAGAAAACGGGGAAACACCACCAGGCTGAACAGAAAACGGGGAAACACCACCAGGCTGAACAGAAAACGGGGAAACAAAACCAGACTGAACAGAAAACGGGGAAACACAACCAAGCTGAACAGAAAACGGGGAAGCACCTGGACTTAAACAAAAAAGTCAATGTTTCAGTCTTCCCATCTCCGTCGTTTTTTTCACGATCTTAAGTCATGGCATTATTTTTTTTTGTTCATTATGAACTGCCTGAATAAATGACAGAAATACCGCCTCAAAATTAAAAAAATGGGAAGAGCTAAAAATATTGAATTTTCAGGCGTGACTTAGGGAGTCTGGTGCTCCAGCTAATTTGAACAATTATATAGCAGATTAATGTAAATGGCTGCACGATTTTGTTATATATTCTTTTTCTTGTGCCGGGTTTTCGTTGCTACTTCGCTTGTAACTCGAGAATGCTTCATCCGATCGGCTTCAAATTTCCAAGGTTTGTGTACGGTAGCTAGGGTCACATTACTGGAACAGTGATACAGTGTTGATCTGAATAACACTGTTGGGATACAGTGATCTGAATTACACTGCCGTAATACAGTGTTGATCTGAATAAAAGTGTTGCGATACAGTGATCTGAATAACGGTGTTGCGATACAGTGATCTGAATAACACTGCTGTAATACAGTGTTGATCTCAACAACACTGTAAAACAATGTTGGTACAACACCGTAGCAATACAGTGTTTGCGTAAAATATAATTCCACAAGTAGCAGTATGTCGGCTCCGTATAAAACACAGACTAACACAAACATAAGTGAGTAACCGGATAAAACAAGGAACAAGAGTAGACAGAGACAACTTTACTTCTAACAAGTTAAAAGCTGCTTTTAACTTGTTAGAAGTAAAGTTGTCTCTATCTACTCTTGTTCCTTGTGCTGCTTTTAACTTGTTAGAAGTAAAGTTGTCTCTGTCTACTCTTGTTAAAAGTTAAAAGCAGCATACTATAACTGACAGTCGGTTAACTGAAATATGTAAACTTCATTATAGATCTCTGTTATGCAGAGCATTATACACTCTGTTGGATATACAGAAGTGTGAAACACTGGGTGAGAAAGGAACAGTGTATAAACGGGTTTTAACAGGTAGTGTTGTAACAAAACAGGTAGTGTTGTAACAAAACATGTAGTGTTGCAACAAAACATGTAGTGTTGTAACAAAACATGTAGTGTTGTAACAAAACATGTAGTGTTGCAACAAAACATGTAGTGTTGTAACAAAACATGTAGTGTTGTAACAAAACATGTAGTGTTGTAACAAAACAGGTAGTGTTGTAACAAAACAGATAGTGTTGTAACAAAACATGTAGTGGTATAACAAAACAGTTAGTAGTATAACAAAACAGGGAGTGGTATAACAAAACAGGTAGTGGTATAACAAAACAGGTAGTGGTATAACAAAACAGGTAGTGTTGTAACAAAACAGGTAGTGTTGTAACAAAACAGGTAGTGGTATAACAAAACAGGTAGTGTTGTAACAAAACATGTAGTGTTGTAACAAAACAGGCAGTGGTGTAACAAAACAGGTAGTGGTATAACAAAACAGGTAATGTTGTAACAAAACAGGTAGTGGTATAACAAAACAGGTAGGGTTGTAACAAAACAGGTAGTGTTGTAACAAAACAGGTAGTGGTGTAACAAAACAGGTAATGGTATAACAAAACATGTAGTGTTGTAACAAAACAGGTAGTGGTATAACAAAACATGTAGTGTTGTAACAAAACACGTAATGGTGTAACAAATCAGGTAGTGTTGTAACAAAACAGGTAGTGTTGTAACAAAACAAATAGTGGTGTAACAAAACAGGTAGTGTTGTAACAAAACAGGTAGTGGTGTAACAAAACAGGTAGTGGTGTAACAAAACAGGTAGTGTTATAACAAAGCAGGTAGTGGCATAAAAAAGCAGGTAGTGGCATAACAAAACAGGTAGTGGTATAGCAAAACAGGTAGTGGTGTAACAAAAACAGGTAGTGTTGTAACAGAACAGGTAGTGGTATAACGAAACAGGTAGTGGTGTAACAAAACAGGTAGTGTTGTAACAAAACAGGTAGCGATATAACAAAACAGGTAGTGGTAAAACAAAACAGGTTGTGATATAACAAAACAGGCAGTGGTATAACAAAACAGGTAGTGGTATAACAAAACAGGTAGTGGTGTAACGATAAGGAATTATAGGACAGGATATGGCAGGAAATATTGTAGAGTATTTACGAGAAAGGCTGAGGTATACCATGAACAATATATAATGTTTTATAATGTAAGTCTGTTTGGGAAGTACAGTGTTGCGGTAACATTGTTGAAACACAACGCTGGGAGACCAATTTGAGTTGCTCGTCAACACTATATTACTCGCCTTCAGCGCCTCCGTAAAAATTACCTCGTGTTTAAGAAAAATATTGTTGGTAATGTACCTGTTTGATCCAGTGACCAGCACCACCACTACTACCAGCACCACCACTACTACCAGCACCACCACTACTACCAGCACCACCACTACTACCAGCACCACCACTACTACCAGCACCACCACTACTACCAGCACCACCAACACTACCATCACTACTACCAGCACCACTAACACTACTATCAGCACCACCAACACTACCACCACTACTACTAGCACTACCACCAGCATTGCCACCAACACCACCACCAGCACCACCACTACTACTACCACCACTACTACCACCACCATCACCACTACTACCAGCACCCCTAACACTACCACCACTACTACTACCACCAACACTACTACCAGCACCACCAACACTACCACCACCACTACTATCAGCACCACCACCACCACCACTACTATCAGCACTACCAGCACCACCAGCACCTCCAGTAGCTTGCTGTAGTTGTCACTACGTCTACAGTAACTGCCTCATGGCAGCCATACGTCACCTTAGTGGCAACCCAGTTACAAAGTCAAGGAAAATCCTCTTCTCTTCCTCTTAGATCTCCTCTTTCTCTTTCTTTACATCTCCCACTTCTCCTTCTCTTCTCTTAATCACATTTGTTTCCTTGTTTCCCGCTTTTCCTCCATTGTTTTCTCCTTTTTCTCATTATCATCCACTTCTCTCTTCTTTCTCTTTTCAGTTTCGTCTTCCTTATGTCTCCTCTTTCTACTCTTCTGCTCTCCTCTTATTCTCTCTCCCGGGCAGGTGTGTGTGTGTGTGTGTGTGTGTGTGTGTGTGTGTGTGTGTGTGTGTGTGTGTGTACTCACCTAGTTGTGGTTGCAGGGGTCGAGTCAAAGCTCCTGTGTGTGTGAGTGTGTGTGTGAGTGTGTGTGTGTGTGTGTGTGTGTGTGTGTGTGTGTGTGTGTGTACGTGCTCACCTATTGGTACTTATTTGTTTTTGTTTGCAGGAGTCGATTCGTAGCTCCTGGCCCCTCCTCTTGACAGGTCGCTACTCGGTCCACTCTCTCCCTGCTCCATGAGCTTTATCCTATCTCTTCTTAAAGCTTTGTATGGATCCTGCCTCCACTACATCGCTCTCCGGATTGTTCCACTTCCTGACAACTCTATGACTGAAGAAATACTTCCTAACATCCCTGTGACTCATCTGAATTTTCGATTTCAGGTTATGACTCCTTGATGCTGTGTCCCATCTCTGAAACATTCTGTCCTTATCCACCTATCAATTCCTCTCAGTATTTTATATGTTATCATGTCCCTTCTATCCTTCCGGTCCTCCAGTGTCGACAGGTTGATTTCCCTTAACCTCTCCTCGTAGGACCTACCCCTCAGCTCCGGGACTAGTCTTGTTGCAAATATTTGAACTTTTCCTAATTTCTTGACGTACTTGACCAGGTGTGGGTTCCATACTGGTGTTGAATACTCTAATGTAGGGGTTCCCGAGGGCAGGCAATAACAACAACGAAGCACAGGCAACAACAATAACGCAACGCAGGCAACAACAATAACGCAACGCATGCAACACCAGCACAATGCACTTAACAACAGCACAACGCAGGCAACAACACAACGCAGGCAACAACAACACAACAGAGACAATAACTACACAACGCAGGCAACAGCAGCACAACATAGACAATAACAACACAACGCAGGCAACAAGACAACACAGGCAACAACACAACAGAGACAATAACAACACAACGCAGGCAAAAACAACACAACGCAGGCAGCAACAACACAACAGAGGCAACAGCAACAAAACGCAGTCAGCAACAACACAACGCAGGAAACAACAATATCACAACACAGGCAACAACAATAACACAACACAAGCAACAACAACACAACACAGGCAACAACAATAACACAACACAGGCAACAACAACACAACAGAGGCAATAACAACACAACGCAGGCAACCACAACACAACGCAGGCAACAACAACACAATAGAGGCAACAACAATACAATAGAGGCAACTACAACACAATAGAGGCAACAACAACACAACGCAGGCAACACCAGCACAACGCAGGCAACAACAGCACAACACAGGCAACAACAACACAACACAGACAATAACAGCACAACACAGGCAACAACAGCTCAACGCAGGCAACAACAGCACAACACAGGCAACAAGAACACAACACAGGCAACAACAACACAACACAGGCAACAACACCACAATGCAGGCAACAACAGCACAACGCAGGCAACAACAGCACAACAGAGGCAAGAACAACACAACACAGGCAACAACACAACACAGGCAATAACAGCACAACGCAGGCAACAACAACACAATGCAGGTAAGAACAACAAAATACAGACAACAACAGCACTACGCAGGCAATAACAGACAACGCAGGCAAAAGCAGCACTATGCAGGCAACAACAGCACTACGCAGGCAACAACAGCACTACGCAGACAACAACTGCACTACGCATGCAACAACAGCACTACGCAGGCAACAACAGCACTACGCAGGCAACAACAGCTCTACGCAGACAACAACAGCACTACGCAGGCAACAACTGCACTACGCATGCAACAACAGCACTACGCAGGCAACAACAGCACTACGCAGACAACAACAGCACTACGCAGGCAACAACAGCACTACGCAGGCAACAACAGCACTACGCAGGCAATAACAGACAATGCAGGCAACAACAGCACTACCCAGGCAACAACAGCACTACGCAGGCAACAACAGCACTACGCAGGCAATAACAGACAACGCAGGCAACAACAGCACTACGCAGGCAACAACAGCGCTATGCAGGCAACAACTGCACTTTGCAGGCAACAACAGCACTACCCAGGCAACAACAGCACTACGCAGGCAATAACAGACAACGCAGGCAACAACAGCACTACGTATTCAACAACAGCACTACGCAGGCAACAAATAATAACAGTCTTAACTCGTGGTGGAAATACAAGCAGAAGTAAAGATCTTCACTACTATAAATATATTGTATTATTTAACGTCAGAGCCACAGGTGGCCCTAATGTAGGAGGTGCCTTGGGGACAGGTGGCACCTAGGAGAGGCGGCACCTAGCCAGTGTGGATTACCCTAGAGGTAGACTTAGCACATGTTTCTGTCACTCAACAAGCACCAAACACACACACACACACACACACACACACACACACACACACACACACACACACACACACACACACACACACACACACACACACACACACGTGTGTGTCTGTCTTTCCGGGGATCAAATGAGACATTTAGATCACTGCAAAAGGAATATTTCTTGTGCTGGTTTGAGTTTGTGGCTAAGATCCCCATTTTTAAGAGGCCGAGTCTCAAAATATGTGTTCAGGGTCAAAGTAACCCATGAATAATGATCCAAGACAGTATGTGATGAACTCGTTAGTGTAGTGAGTGACAAAGGTTGATGTAAATAGTGCCAGCCAGGAGGCTTCAGTTTGTGTGTGGAATCTACACTTGTCTTTTAACTATTATTCAGTAGAGTAGAGTATTAAGATGTCTCCAACACACGGAACTCTAACTGAACGTTTAATAACATGCCTCAGTTTTAAAGGCAACACTGGGGAATATATGACAAATCTAGTACTGTGTTATCTGTGCCAAGTTTGTTGAATAAATTTCTAAAAATGGATAAATCGGTGTTATGATGACCCTGCCGTCATACCAGAACGTTGTGAAGAAATGCGGCAGAATATTGTAAAATTGAACAAAATATTTCATATTCACGCTATGTGATGCCCACACTCTCAGTCTTGCTCTCCCAGCCCGTCCTCTTAACAACAGACATCATGGCACTGTTGGAAAAACAGTCAAAGAGGTTACTGTCGACGGTGCCTTGAGCTGCTGAAGTTGAAATAATGACTGTTTTATTGCAGCCGCGCACAGTAGGTGGCAGTTTCCTGTTCCTGCGACAGACTTGTTTTTATCCACTAAAATATTTATAAAAATATGTTATAAACTGTATGTGAAGAAGTGACCTTGCTGCTAGGAGGATCTAGTACTCAGCAGCGACAGCTGGTGGAATCCCAGAGTCTTGCTTAGATTGTGGAGGCTCGGTCCACGACCAGGCCTCCCGGTGGATCAGGGCCTGATCAATCAGACTGTTATTGCTGGTCGCACGTAGTCCAACGTACGAACCACAGCCCGGCTGATCCGGCACCGACTTTAAGTATCTGTCCAGCTCCCTCTTGAAGGCAGTCAGGGTCACAGCTCTATACCAGTCACAAGAGTAAGAAACTAAATGAGAAAAAAGATTGGATTTGAAAATATGTGGAGACTCTCAATCATCTTCAGACTGGTCTCACATTGAGGAAAGATATGAAAATAATTGAAAATATATCTTGTCTGATACTGACGTCAAAGAGGCCTAATTCCGCATCTGAATCAGGAATAACAAGGTAATTGATGTCAGTGAACCAAAAATACCATTGAGACCAATTTCGCGTCTCTGCTTATTAAGTTATAGTTGACTCACTTGAAGCTCACATGAGGAGGAGAGGGAAAGTCTGCACGGAAGTATCAAGTAGATGTTTTATCGTAAAAATATTCCAAAAATTCCCAAAGGCTTGTTGACTCTTGCCCTGCTGACTTCAACACAATTTTCAACCATAATTTTTAAAGGGACTGGACAGGTAAGCCAGTGGAAGGCCTCGGTCAGATGACGTAAAGCTCCAGCTGAGGATCATCATATGACTAAGACCCGCATCAGGAAACACACTATACATTTTTCTAACACTGGTGGTAAATAAATGCTCCTCTGAACATTTGATCTCAGCTGAAAAGAATAAAAAAAATGGTCTACAGAGAACAGCACTGAGTTAGGACAGACTTGATTAGTTTCCCCCACTGTGTATTAGTTTTCCCCACTGTGTATTAGTTTTCCCCACTGTGTATGCACCTGACATGCTTCGTCTAGTCGGCTTTCAACTTATTTAGAATTTTCCAGTCAGAAAATCTAGAAAGAAACTATTTTAGTTTGAACGTAAACGCAAGTTTTTCGAGTTATTTAAAAGATATATTATTTTATTTTACGGTTTTGTGTTATCTTTATTTTGAATTACATGTGGGAGGCACCCAAAAAAAAAAAGTGCTTTCGACCTGCTAATGGTGTTAATGTGGTCCTGAACCTAAGACCAGCAACAAGCATAGACACCCAAATCATCTACGTCTCTCTCCTCCAGTATGTTTACCTACCCCTCTATACTTCACATCACATTAAAATACCTTATCTTCTGCCCCTCTTGCCGTAGCTCTGGCGCCTCCAACTTTGACCTACAATTACATTTCCCTTCACTTTTCCAAATCTCTTAGAATAAATCAAATAATAATAATAATAATATCTTTATTTACTACAAGTACATGTACAAGGTATACAGGCCTAACTGACATCAGTGACATACTACTATATAGAAAGCCTCTTGTTATGCTGAGCATTTCCCGCAAATTAGGTCAATTTTGTCCCCAGGATGCGACCCACACCAGTCGACTAACACTCAGGAACCTGGTTGATCACCATGCCCAGCCCTTCTAGGGCAGGGTAGGTGCCAAAGCTTGAGCTTGCTACCATCTGCGGCTCGCAAGCCTGCCCTTCCCGTCAGCCTCCTTGGGGTGGGGAAGGTGGCAGACCAGAGTGGCCTAGCGTTTATCTACCTACCTGCCTCGTGCTGGTGGGGAAATGTGGCTAGGCCTGGGGCCTGTTGGTCCCACCGCTGAGGGGTACCCCCTCCCATGAGAGACATAGGTCTCTGATACTCCCTCGCCAGGGAGCCGGAGCCGGGTCGCCATCTGGTAAAGACCCGGGCCGGGAGAATTCCCGGTGAATCAACACCTCCTCCTATTTTACTGATGGGTGAACAGGGACAACTGGTGTAAGGAAACAAGCCCAGTGTTTCCACCCTTGCCTGGAATCGAACCCGGGAATTTAGCGTGTGAAGCAAGAGCTTTGCATCAAGGCCACGAGACACCTTCAAGGAAAGATAAACAAAAGTTTTAAAATATCTGAAATATTGATCAGTTATGAAGGATCAAGAAATGTTGAGTAAGGAATCGCAGGAAAAACTAGTGGAAGAATGACTCACTAGATCGTGTTAACACAATCGTAAACAAACCACAGAACGGGTGAGGTTTGAACCCATGGCGCGGGAGTCCTCACACACTGACCTGTGAGATTTAGGTCTCCCTTGTCAGGGGTCCAAGCCTCACCTGTCTCATGAATATTAAAAGAATGTGTGAGAGACGTAAAAAAATGTAGAATAAAAGCACAAGAAAACATCATAGATAGAGGTAATGAGAAATTGAAATGGCGATACAATATGAGAAAGCTAAATGAAAATGAGAAGAAAAACTTAATATAAACTTTATACTATATAAGAATTTAGTGCCCCCTCACCATTGCAATAAGAAAATGGGGGAGAGGGAAAGATCAATAAAAAATTTTGGCTTAGCAGAAACAAAAAAAGAAGATTCGACATAAAAAAAGAAAGTTATATGGAAATAACAACTGAGAGAAAAGTTGTCAAGGTTAAAGAAAACGTAACTTGAGAGGAACTGGAAAACAGAAGACGGAAATAGACCCCCCCCTCCCTGCCAAGGTGAAAGTTCCAAATGACACAGAGAAGAACTGCGGCAAACATCAGAGTTCCTGAGGGGGAAACACAGGAGAGTAAGAGCGAGAACACCACGCAAGAGTAGAAATGTCTCGCCACACAGTGGCTTCATCAGTCCAAAACAAAGAAGAATGGTTGAAGGTCAGAAGGTGTTTGAGGTAATCAGTCCCTCAGCCTGGAGTAAATGTAATCAGTCCCTCAGCCTGGAGTCGATGTAATCAGTCCCTCAGTCTTGATAAGAATACAACATACGCACGATGAACGAGCTTATATACTGTAGACAGGTGTGGTGAAGCAGTCGTAGGTGGTGTCACCTTGATATAGATTAGACAAGCATAGAATTCTCAGCATCAAGGAACCCTTCACCAGCATCAAGGAGTCCTTCACCAGCATCAAGGAGTCCTTCACCAGCATCAAAGAGTTCTTCACCAGCATCAAAGAGTCCTTCACCAGCATCAAGGAGTCCTTCACCAGCATCAAGGAGTTCTTCACCAGCATCAAAGAGTTCTTCACCAGCATCAAAGAGTCCTTCACCAGCATCAAGGAGTTCTTCACCAGCATCAAGGAGTTCTTCACCAGCATCAAAGAGTCCTTCACCAGCATCAAAGAGTTCTTCACCAGCATCAAAGAGTTCTTCACCAGCATCAAAGAGTCCTTCAGCACCAAGGAGTCCTTCACCAGGATCAAGGAGCCCTTCATCAACATCAAGGAGTCCTTCACCAGCATCAAGGAATCCTTCACCAGCATCAAAGAACCCTTCACCAGCATCAAGGAGTCCTTCACCAGCATCAAGGAGTCCTTCACCAGCATCAAGGAGTCCTTCATCAGCATCAAAGAACCCTTCACCAGCATCAAGGAGTCCTTCAGCACCAAGGAGTCCTTCACCAGCATCAAGGAGTCATTCACCAGCATCAAGGAGCCCTTCACCAGCATCAAGGAGTCCTTCACCAGCATCAAGGAGTCATTCACCAGCATCAAGGAGTCCTTCACCAGCATCAAGGAGTCCTTCACCAGCATCAAGGAGTCCTTCACCAGCATCTAAGCAGGAGTCTACTGGCAGGGCTGCATCTGCTCTTGTCACCACCCTGGTTAAGAACGATAACAACTTTGTTGAACTAGGCATAACAATTAACAACTGGGAGTCTACACTGCAAACAATTGTTTACCATCTTAATGGCGCTAAATCTAACTTATGACACTAAGCTTGACTCTATCATCATTACAGACTCTATGTCATCACTGAAGACTCTTGACTCACATAATGACTCTAATAACATGCTCATTAGAGAAGCCAGGTATAGATACTCAAAAATCCGGGAAAAGGGAATTAATGTACAATTGTTATGGATCCCATCACACACTGGATTACTCCTTCATATATCTGTGTCTAGCATTAGGAATAATATTAGGAAAGAAATAAATTAAAATTTCTATTTCAAGTAAATAATGAAAATGATTGTTATAGGAATGCAGTTAGAAGCCTGAGTAGATCTATAACCCAGTATGATAACATGAACGTAGATAAGTATGTTTATGGAGCAACTTGCAATGTGAACAGACTGACTGATGTTGTAGTGGCCAGGCTTAGGCTTGGCTACAAGTACTTCTGGCAGTTTGGGAGACACACAGATGATGATCAAACTAAATGCAAAGTATGTGCTTAATTGTCCACTTATTGATATAGAGACAATATAACAACCTATGTGACATGTCAAAGTATCTTATTAATGAAAATAAGATGCCAGATATATTAAGCAAATTTCCCAAATTTCCACAAATAACCCACACATAACAGAAAGGAGCTTACGTCGATGTTTAGGTCCGACTTTGACCATTTACAAAGACACACAGTGTGTGTTTATAAATGGTCCAAGTGGGACCGAAACGTCGTGGTAACCTCCTCTCTCCTATGTGCGGGTTATTTGTGTGTTGTTCCAGTAACAGTATTGTGCCTTCTTGTAACTAAAATTACCCTGTAACAGATAGTGAACTGTAGATATAAATCCAGATGTACTCCTGTTAACCCTTTTGGGGCCTAGCTCCTGGGCCTTCTGTGTATCCATATGTTCTTGCGCTACCATCCATAGGATTTAGGATGCATAATAGACTAGCCACTCAGAAGAACAGTGAGGAAACATAAACAGTTGATAATGAATAAAATAGAAATAAAAGAGAATTGATCTGTTTAACGTAAACAGACGATATATATGTATATATATATATATATATATATATATATATATATATATATATATATATATATATATATATATATATATATATATATATATATATATATATATATATATATATATATATATATCGTGCCGATTAGGTAAAACTGGTCAATTAGCAAGAACTCATTTAAAATTAAGTCCTTTCTAAAAATTTCTCTTATACGTTTAAAGATATATTTTTTTCATTTATGTTAATGTAAGAATTTATAATTTTGTACCAAGAGAAACTTTGAAAACCTACCTAACCTTATTACAACAAGCACAATTTAATTTAGCCTAACCCAACTAAATATATTTTAGATACATTAACATTAATTTAATAATAAACAAACACAATGAAATATATTTTTTTCGTTATGTTCAGAATGATTTTGGCGAAATTATTGCATACACAATTTTTCACTTGTCTTATATGGCAAGGTGAGCGTTGCTATTTAAGCCAAAATCGCAAGTTTTACCTAATCGGCACGACAATATATATATATATATATATATATATATATATATATATATATATATATATATATATATATATATATATATATATATGCTAAGTAGGGTCATGGAAGCTAAATCGCTACGTAGCTTTAAAATTAGGCTATAAAGATACATTGTACCTGCAGATCATGGGTTAGTCGGGTTAAAGTCTAAGCTTTGGGTAGTTTTAAGAAAGAGTTGGACCAATATTTGAGTGAAAGTGGTTTGATTGGTGAAGAATCTTCGAAGAATGAGGGAGTGGGCCTGTTACAGGACCCCAGTGGAAATAAGTCACTCTGTCTGCCTTTTTGGGTTATACTAGGTTCTCTACACATATGCTGATATGTATGAAACTCTATGTAAACGTTTTTGTATATACATGAATAAACTTGCTTACTTACAACAACACTGTCACGTGCCATCATAAGAAGTATAACAACAACAACAACACCAACACTGCCGTGTGTGTCATCATAACAAGAAGTATAACAACACTAACACTGCTGGTTGGTGTAATTGCAGCCAGGCTGTTCCAGACGACCTCGTCTCCCCACACAAAATATATATATATATATATATATATATATATATATATATATATATATATATATATACAAATATAAATAGGACAGAGGGGGAAAAAAGTTACCCTTAATGGATGTTACGAAGAGAAAATGAACAATAAAAATATAGTAATTTAGACGGAGATTGAATTGAAGATGTGAAATGAGTTTTTTAATTGTTGTATAGGGAAAAACAATTGAAAAAAAAGAGAAGTGCAACAGCAACACCAGGTCCACAGCAACACCAGTGCCACAGCAACACCAGTGCCACAGCAACACAAGTGCCACAGCAACACAAGTGCCACAGCAACACAAGTGCCACAGCAACACCAGTGCCACAGCAACACCAGTGCCACAGCAACACAAGTGCCACAGCAACACAAGTGCCACAGCAACACCAGTGTAACATGTGTGGCAACCTACCGATATTAAATTTCAAAATACATATAAAGTTGATATTTTACAAATGGAAGTATGTCAGTGCTTACCTTTATTGCGCTACCCTTGGTGCAATGTATGTACCATTGTTGCTGCCTCCAACATATATGTGGTCCCATAACCATTGGAAAATCATTTATTAATTTTTCACTCTTGTGAAAAATGAATATATATATATATATATATATATATATATATATATATATATATATATATATATATATATATATATATAAACAGAGTAGGGAGTTAGTAGATGGGGAGCTGGAGGTATTGGGTAGATGGCGGGAATATTTTGAGGAACTTTTAAATGTCGATGAAAAAAGGGAGGCGGTAATTTCGTGCACTGGCCAGGGAGGTACAACATCGTTTAGGAGTGAAGAAGAGCAGGATGTGAGTGTGAGGGAGGTGCGTGAGGCATTACGTAGAATGAAAGGGGGTAAAGCAGCTGGAACTGACGGGATCATGACAGAAATGTTTAAAGCAGCGGACGGGATATAGTGCTGGAGTGGTTGGTATTTTTGTTTAATAAATGTATGAAAGAGGGGAAGGTACCTAGGGATTGGCAGCGAGCATGTATAGTTCCTTTATATAAAGGGAAGGGGGATAAAAGAGAGTATAAGAATTATAGGGGAATAAGTTTACTGAGTATACCAGGTAAAGTGTATGGCAGGGTTATTATTGAAACAATTAGAGGTAAAACAGAGAGTAGGATTGCAGATGAGCAAGGAGGCTTTAGAGTGGGTAGGGGATGTGTAGATCAAGTGTTTACAGTGAAGCATATATGTGAACAGTAATTAGATAAAGGTAGAGAAGTTTTCATTGCATTTATGGATTTAGAAAAGGCATATGATAGAGTATATAGGGAAGCAATGTAGCAAATGTTGCAAGTGTATGGAATAGGTAGTAAGTTACTGAAGGCTGTAAAGAGTTTTATGAGGATAGTGAGGCTCAGGTTAGGGTGTGTAGGAGAGAGGGAGATTACTTCCCGGTAAAAGTAGGTCTTAGACAGGGATGTGTAATGTCACCATGGTTGTTTAATATATTTATAGATGGGGTTGTAAAAGAAGTAAATGCTAGGGTGTTGGGTAGAGGGGTGGGATTAAATTATGGGGAATTAAATGCAAAATGGGAGTTGGCAAAGTTACGTTTTGCTGATGATACTGTGCTTATGGGAGATTCTAAAGAAAAGTTGCAAAGGTTAGTGGACGAGTTTGGGAGAGTGTGTAAAGGTAGAAAGTTAAAAGTGAACATAGATAAGAGTAAGGTGATGAGGGTATCAAACGATTTAAATAAAGAAAAAATGGATATCACATTGGAGAGAGGGATTATGGAAGAAGTAAATGTTTTCAGATATTTGGGAGTTGACGTGTCAGCGGATGGGTTTATGAAGGATGAGGTTAACCATAGAATTGATGAAGGAAAAAAGTGAGTGGTGCGTTGAGGTATCTGTGGAGACAAAAAACGTTATCCATGGAGGCAAAGAAGGGAATGTACGAAAGTATAGTGGTACCGACACTCTTATATGGGTGTGAAGCATGGGTTGCAAATGCTGCAGCGAGGAGGAGGCTGGAGGCAGTGGAGATGTCCTGTCTAAGGGCAATGTGTGGTGTAAATATTATGCAGAAAATTCGGAATGTGGAAATTAGGAGAAGGTGTGGAGTTACTAAAAGTATTTGTCAGAGGGCTGAAGAGGGGTTGTTGAGGTGGTTTGGTCATTTAGAGAGAATGGATCAAAGTAGAATGACTTGGAGAGCGTATAAATCTGTAGGGGAAGGAAGGCGGGGTAGGGGTCGTCCTAGAAAAGGTTGGAGGGAAGGGGTAAAGGAGGTTTTGTGGGCGAGGGGCTTGGACTTCCAGCAAGCATGTGTGAGCGTGTTAGATAGGAGTGAATGGAGACGAATGGTTTTGGGACATGACGATCTGTTGGAGTGTGAGCAGGGTAACATTTTGTGAAGGGATTCAGGGAAACCAGTTAATTGATTTAGTTGGACTTGAGTCCTGGAAATGGGAAGTACAATGCCTGCACTTTAAAGGAGGGGTCTGGGATAGTGACAGCTGGGAGGGACTATTCTCAGCTGTCGTATCTGAACTCCTCTGCAAAGACAGTGATTATGTATGAGTGTGGTGAAAGTGTTGAATGATGATGAAAGTATTTTCTTTTGGGGATTTTCTTTCTTTTTGGGTCACCCTGCCTCGGTGGGAGACGGCCGACTTGTTGAAAAAAAAGAATATATATATATATATATATATATATATATATATATATATATATATATATATATATATATATATATATATATATATATATATATATATATATATCAGTTGTTTTCGAGTGGCATTGAGTATAGTATCGCTGGCTGGTGAGGTCAGAACATACAGGAGGAGAAGGAAATACCTGGCGACCGTGCTTGAGGCTCACTGATGTGCCAGGCGTTAGGAAGAAACATGACTCGTAGTCCAGAAAGCTTCCTAACATTATGAGGTCAATGGTCACTAGAGGTCATACCTGTCCTGAGCTCTTTTTGGGGAATTAGTGTGGCTTGCTTCTGGATAGGGTCTTAGAGTATAAGTTCAAGGTGTTGAAGGAGCAGGTTCTACTTCTCAAGGGGGAAAATAAGAAGGTGAAAATTCGCCTGGATAAGCATATAAATTAATGTGAGATGGTTGAAGTTAGTGAAGGGAAACTGGTTACCAGCAGTGAGGAATTGATTGGCAGCCGTCACAATTGGGCAGAAGTTTAAAGTAAAGAAAGAAAAAACATCAAAGTGACGAAGGTTAAAAAAAACCACATAATTGAAGGAAGGAAATCGCTTCTCTGTTCTCCCGGCGAGTGTACTTCAGTGGTCAGTGAGGAGAAAAATACCACTAACCCCCCTGCTAATAAAGGTGAGAATATCCTTGTGGTCGGTGACTTACAGGTAAGATATATGGTCTGTGCTTTTTATAACAGAGACAGGAAGGTGAGACAGAGCGTGTGTTTCCCAGGAGCTGATGTTGGTGACATAGTCAACAGGTTGGATAATATCACGTCAGATAATGGGAACAAGTCCATTATCTGTATCAGTGCTGGTGGAAACGATATTAGGAAGGGCAGGAGACAGGAGTTGCTAGATAAGTGCAAGGCAACTGTAGATTTAATTAGGTCTAAGAGACCTGGTTCAACCTGAAAAAATATAGAAATGCCTTCTGAATGCCACATAAAGGCTATAAATTATTCCACACTGATAGGGTCAATAGGAAGGGTAGTGTAATGGCGATTCAGGACAGAGATAATTTAAATTGCTGCATTAGATAAGATATATAATTAGATGCGACTGAGGCCTGGTCACAGGCCGGGCCGCAGGGGCGTTGACCCCCAGAATCCTCTCCAGGCATACACTGAATTTGTTTGGCTACAGTTTCTGGAAGGGCGTGAAAAACTAATTTTGGGTGTGATTTACAAGCCCCCAAATCTCGATGGGGAACGTGGTCAACTTCTATGGGACGATGTTTATAAAACATTTAGATACGAAAATGTTGTATTATTGAGAGAGTTTAAAGTTACACAAATTGATTGGAGTAATTTGACAGGAAATTTTGAGTCTAGCGACTTTCTTGATACGGTCCAGGATTTTTTAAATAAGTTTGTGACGGAACCAACTAGAGGAAACAACCTGCTTGACTTGGTTCTTGCCAACAAGGAATCAATAATTAATAATTTTGAGGTATATGATGAGCTTGGGAAAAGTGATCACAAAATCAAAATATCATAAAATTACCCCACTAACCACAACTATGTAATATAGACACCTATACTGCTTTTGGTTAACACATTTGCTTCCTCATTAGTGTGCTGCCACCTTGTTCTTATATGATAGTTACATAGCGTAAACAATGGCTAGATATGTTTTCCTGTCATATTCCGTTACACATGATGGGTTACATACACATTGTTCAGATCTGTCTGCCTGAATTAGGGGACCTAACTAGGGTAATTAGTATATCGTCAAGTATTCTGCTAAGATTTCAGTAGGTACGACAGCAGAATTAAACGTATCGTTCCATCACAGCTGAGTTACTGTCGTTCCATCACAGCTGAGTTACTGTCGATCCATCACAACTGAGTTACTGTCGATCCATCACAACTGAGTTACTGTCGATCCATCACAACTGAGTTACTGTCGATCCATCACAACTGAGTTACTGTCGATCCATCACAACTGAGTTACTGTCGATCCATCACAACTGAGTTACTGTCGATCCATCACAACTGAGTTACTGTCGATCCATCACAACTGAGTTACTGTCGATCCATCACAACTGAGTTACTGTCGATCCATCACAACTGAGTTACTGTCGATCCATAACAAATGAGTTACTGTTACCTGGGAATTGCCATCTCAAGATGGCTGACCCACACACACATGAGAAGCGTATTTTTTTATGAAAATATCTCAATCATCACAGAGCAAGACAATAACAACAAAGGAAGGGGAAAAAAGAGTGCGGTGGGGAAATTTTTGATTACATTATAAATTTTAGAATACAGAGGGGGACGAGCAAATTAAATTCATTTTTGCAATAGTCTCCCGACATTTTAAAACTATGCACCTACGAATACTCAATAGATAATGGAGATTCATTATTGCAGCAGCCTAGTTACAAGCAGCCTCACTTGTACTAGGTACTGGAGTCTCTTACACACAGGACCAGAGTGATGTCTTACTCAGATTGAGACATTTAAGCAAGACACACACAGGACTGGATGATTTCTTACATAGGACATGATATTCCATCAGGTACCAGAGTTTTCTAACTGGACGCGACCCACAACAGTGGGCTAACACACAGGTACTTGTTTTCACCACTACGTGGGTAGGGGTACCATGGGTGTGAAGAAACTTGTCCAAGATTCTCCGTGCCAGAGAATCGTACAGGAGACCAGTAAACCATCAAGGAAGGTACCTTGATACTAATGCAAGGCTCTTGATGCAAGCAGTTGTAGGTACCGTCACTCTCCTGGGGCAACTGATATTGTTTATATGGTGGTACGTTGGTGGGGTATTGGTTACATGATGGTACGTTGGTACGTTGGTATTGGTTACGTGATGGTACGATGGTACGTTGGTGGGGTATTGGTTACATGATGGTACGATGGTACGTTGATGGGGTATTCGTTACATGATGGTACGTTGGTACGTTGGTGGGGTATTGGTTACATGATGGTACGTTGGTGGGGTATTGGTTACATGATGGTACGTTGGTGGGGTATTGGTTACATGATGGTACGTTGGTGGGGTATTGGTTACATGATGGTACATTGGTACGTTGGCGGGGTATTAGTTACATGTTGGTACGTTGGTGAGATATTAGTTACATGTTGGTACGTTGGTGGGATATTAGTTACATGATGGTACGTGGGTACGTTGGTGGGGTAGTGTTTACGAGGTGCTACATTGGAACGTTGGAGGGGGTGGGGTATTAACTACACATTTAACTAGTATTTACACCCAAACTAACTTTATTGTGTGTGAATTAACAAATGAATGTCACCCTTAATGACAGAAAAGCTTTTGAGAGATATTCCTGTGAATGACCGAGCGTGTGGTGCCTACTGCCTGTGTCTCCCTCACCTCAACCCACACTCTCCCACCTTGCCCTGAACTCCCTTCTCCCTCTTCTACCTACCTCGTTTATTCCCCGTCTCTGCCTTCACTTTCTCTCCTTCCTTCTGTTTATTCTTTCCCCGCATCGCTTCAGCTCTCCCTCGCTATATCTGTCTTCCTCCTCCTCTTCCTCCTCCTCCTCCTCCTCTTCCTCCTCCTATTCTTCCTCTTCCTCCTGCTCATCCTCGAGCCTTTCATTGTGATTCCTCCTTTCTCCCTATCATTTTTGCTTTTCCTCCCTTGTTGTTCAGTTGCTCTCTTCTCTCCCTTCTTTCCTACCCCATCCCATCCTTGCGTCTTCCATACCACCCTTCCTGTAGGTACACTATCTTATTGTTCCATCTTTCTCTGTCTCTCTCTCACTTTCTCTGTCTCTCTCTCACTTTCTCTGTCTCTCTCTCAAATATACTGTCACGTGATTAGCAAACGACTAATTATATAAACCTGCAATAGTTTATATTCTTCTTTACTTCTTCTTCTTCTTCCTGTCTCCTTCTTCTTCTTCTTCCTGTCTCCTTCTTTTTCTTCTTCTTCTTCCTCCTCCTCCTCCTCTTGTCCCCTTTCCACCTCTTCCTCTGGCGTGTAATTGTTGCCAGCTAGCGTGCAATTGTTGCCATCTAGTGTGTAATTGTTGCCAGCTAGTGTGCAATTGTTGCCAGCTAGCGTGTAATTGTTGCCAGCTAGTGTGTAATTGTTGCCAGCTAGCGTGTAATTGTTGCCAGCTAGCGTGTAATTGTTGCCAGCTGGCGTGTAATTGTTGCCAGCTAGTGTGTAATTGTTGCCAGCTAGCGTGTAATTGTTGCCATCTAGTGTGTAATTGTTGCCATCTAGCGTGTAATTGTTGCCATCTAGTGTGCAATTGTTGCCAGCTAGTGTGTAATTGTTGCCAGCTAGTGTGTAATTGTTGCCATCTAGCGTGTAATTGTTGCCATCTAGTGTGCAATTGTTGCCATCTAGCGTGTAATTGTTGCCATCTAGTGTGCAATTGTTGCCAGCTAGTGTGTAAATGTTTCCAGCTGGTTGTAACTGTTGTCAGCTGGTGTGTAATTGTTGCCATCTAGTGTGCAATTGTTGCCAGCTAGTGTGTAAATGTTTCCAGCTGGTTGTAACTGTTGTCAGCTGGTGTGTAATTGTTGCCATCTAGTGTGTAATTGTTGCCATCTAGCGTGTAATTGTTGCCATCTAGTGTGTAATTGTTGCCAGCTAGTGTGTAATTGTTGCCAGCTAGCGTGTAATTGTTGCCAGCTAGTGTGTAATTGTTGCCATCTAGTGTGCAATTGTTGCCAGCTAGTGTGTAAATGTTTCCAGCTAGTGTGTAATTGTTGCCAGCTGGCGTGTAATTGTTGCCAGCTAGCGTATAATTGTTGCCAGCTAGCGTGTAATTGTTGCCAGCTAGTGTGTAATTGTTGCCATCTAGCGTGTAATTGTTGCCATCTAGTGTGCAATTGTTGCCATCTAGCGTGAAAATTTGTTGCCATCTAGTGTTGCAACTTGTTGCCAGCTGGTGTACAATGTTTCCAGCTGGTTGTAACTGTTGTCAGCTGGTGTGTAATCTGTTCCAGCTGCGTGCAATTGTGAGTAAGCCAGCTGGTTGTAACTATTGAACACGGCTGGTAATTTTCCATCGACCTGTGTAATCTGTTGTCCCATTTTTACTGTAATTGTTGGCCTTTCTTATGTAATGTGCCAGGCTAGGTGTATTGTTGCCACACGTAATTCTCCAGTATGTGTAATTCTGTGAGATATGTCAATATTTGCCACTAGTTTGTAAATGTTTCAGTACGTGTTGTTTAATATTTCCATTGCGTCTAATGTCTGCCAGCTACGTATAATTGTTCTGTAGTGTATGTTCCAGTTCACTGTGTACATGTTCCTTGTTAATTGTTGCCTTTAGTTGAAATTGTTTGCCTTTTCTAGCTTTTGTAAATAGTTGCATCTAGTGTTTAATTGCTGCCGCTAGTGTGTGTAATAGTGTTTCCCAGTGGCGAGTAATTGCCGCCTTCACTGGCCTTAGTGTGTATGTGTTGGTCATCTAGTGTGCAATTGTCTGCCAGCATCCTCTTTGTTATGTTTCCAGACAAAAGTGGAAATGTGTTGCAGGGCGTGTAACTGTAGCCAGCCTACTTATAATTGTTTTGCAGCTACTGAATTGAATGCAGAATCAGTTGTAATTGTACTAGCGTGTAATTGTTGCCATCTAGTGTGCAATTGTTGCCAGCTAGTGTGTAAATGTTTCCAGCTGGTTGTAACTGTTGTCAGCTGGTGTGTAATTGTTGCCAGCTGGTGTGCAATTCTTGCCAGCTGGTATGTAATTGTTGCGAACTGGCGTGTAATCGTTCCCAGCTGGCGTGTAATTGTGAGTCAAGACAGCTGGTGTGAATATCAATGAAGGAAACCAACCGAGACTCAGGTCCTCCCAACTCATTCTCCATCGACCTGCCACTGTAACCAACCTGCAAGTACACCATCATTCCCTTACTGTAATGAGCTTACAGATGTACTCTCATTCCCTTACTGTAATGAGCCTACAGGCACAGGTTCATTATAGTGTGCCACAAACACGTATTCATCACGTTACTATCGTAATATAAACAATGATGAGATATGTCAGACCGCGAAATATATATTCACGTTGCTTTTAAATTTTATGTTAAATTCGTCAGTTGTTTTTAATATTTCCATATTTAGCGTCTTATGTCTAGCAATGATTTTGGTTACGTTCACTTGTTCTTGTTATTGTATGTTCACAGTGTTCACTTGTACATGTTCTTGTTATTATATGTTCATAGTTTAAGATTGGTTTAAATTTTACTAGCTGTTGTAAAGTAGTTTACATAAGCTAGTGTTTTGACTGGCTGCTGCTGTGTGTGTGTACTCACCTAGTTGTGGTTGCAGGGGTCGAGTCACAGCTCCTGGCCCCGCCTCTTCACTGGCCTCTACTGGGTGTGTGTGTGTCAACCACTGGTCAACTCAGGTGAGTAGTTATGTGATCGGACACTTGGCTCTGCCAGCATCCCTCCCTTTTGTTTTATTTTTTGTTCGCGACGATAATAGGAAAGTGGTTGTTGGAGAGGCCACTGTGACCACTGGCAGTAGAGACCAGCACTACTTTTATACCTACGTGTGATTAAATATGCAGGTCACTGAATATGAAGTACGAGAATCAGTTTTTTTTACCTTGTACTCATCTAGTTGTACTCAAATAGTTGTGGTTGCAGGGGTCGATTTATAGCTCCTGGCCCCGCCTCTTGTGTGTGTGTGTGTGTGTGTGGTAAAACTGGTCAATTATCAAGAAAAAATTTTAAATAAAAAATATATATATATTTTTTTCATTTATGTTAATGTAAAAATTAATAATTTTGTACCAAATGAACCTTAGGAAACTTACCTAACCATATTATAACAAGCGCAGTTTAATTTAGCCTAATCCAACTAAATATATTTTAAATAAGTTTACAATAATTTAATAATAAACAAACACAATGAAATATATTTTCTTCGATAGGTTCATGATGATTTTTGCGAAATTATTTGTTTGCTTGCCTTATTCGGCAAGAAGAGCGTTTCTCCCCGAAGCTGTTAGAATATTTTCTTCTCCTACCACCCCCTATATATAATATGTGAATGCTTTATTAATAGACAGAATACAGAGTACCTTGCATACAACATGCAACATACAACACCTGCAACATCTGCAGCGACAGGTCTGAGTCCGAGACATCTTGTATATATTTGTGCCAATACAGAGTATGTATTTTATTATCAATAATACTAGTTTACTTACTGTGTATATATTTATGCATTCATACGAAATACATGTCTATACGTATGAACATATTTTGGTTCAAGTGTCAGCTCTTATTAATTATGTCAGCTCTTTAATAAAATCAATTAAGAGACATAGGTTGCAACAGCAGCTTCGTGTAGAGCTCTAGCAACATCTCTGTTGCAGTGTCACGCTCTGTGAACAGCTGTGTGTCCTCTAAGATAACGATACATCTGGCTCTGTAGAGTTTTATTGTGTCATCTAAAATAACGAAACATCTGGCTCTGTATAGATCTACATCGTGCACTCTATTATTCAAATGTAACTACAATCAAACTGAAGACACAGAACTTTTAGACGACAATCCTAAGATTCTTTCTCAAGACAAGAACTCTCAGACGACAGTCCTAAGATTCTTTCTCAAGAGAAGAACTCTCAGACGACAGTCCTAAGATTCTTTCTCAAGACAAGAACTCTCAGACGACAGTCCTAAGATTCTTTCTCAAGACAAGAACTCTCAGACGACAGTCCTAAGATTCTTTCTCAAGACAAGAACTCTCAGACGACAGTCCTAAGATTCTTTCTCAAGACAAGAACTATCAGACGTCAATCTTTAGATTCTTTCTCAAGACATGAACTTTCAGACGACAGTCCTAAGATTCTTTCTCAAGACAAGAACTATCAGACGACAATCCTAAGATTCTTTCTCAAGACAAGAACTCTCAGACGAATATCCTAAGATTCATTCTCAAGGCAAGAACTTTCAGACGACAATCCTTAGATTTTTTTCTCAAGACAAGAACTTTCAGACGACAGTTCTAAGATTCTTTCTCAAGAGAAGAACTTTCAGACGTCAATCTTTAGATTCTTTCTCAAGACAAGAACTCTCAGACGAATATCCTAAGATTCTTTCTCAAGACAAGAACTTCCAGACGTCAGTCCTTACAAAATTCTTTCTCAAGAGGAGAACTTCCAGACGTGAGGCCTCGCAGAATTCTTTCCCAAGACACAGAACTCGCAGAGAGGCGCTCCTTGAGGAGCAATGTCAGGTCTTGTCACAAACTTTTGACCAAACTCAAGCCTCCTCAACATTTCCTGAAGAGCCAGAGAGGAGAGAGACACATTTTTAACTCCTCTGCCAGGACGCTAAAGTGAACTTCAGTGATCATTAAAACTCCCAACATTCCAGGATTGTATTACTCACAATCACTGCGATTTGATTAACACACTTGTATCTTAAACACAATCCAGTGGTGCTAATAACTACATTCCATTTAGTAATCACATTATAGTAATTATATTACTTATATCCCGGTGATTATATTCGTGTTCACTGCATAAATAAATCTCGACCTACGAATATATATTGATACTTTTTATTTAGAGTTTTAGGGACTGCTTTCTTGGTGTCTTACCTTCATGTCCGCTTCACTGACGTCCGTTGACAATACATAAGTTAAGATTGTTAAGTAATTTAAGACTGATTACAATCAGTGAGAATCTGAGTATTGTTGCATGATTGTTGAGTATTGTTGCATGTTTGAGTGTTGTTGCATGACTGTTGGGTATTGTTGCATGATTGTTGAGTATTGTTGCATGACTGTTGAGTATTGTTCCATGACTGAGTATTGTTGCATGATTGTTAAGTATTGCTGCATGTGTAGCAGTTGTGAAAGTGGAGGGTAGAAGTAGTGGAGGTGGAGGGTAGCAGTTGTAGAGGTGGAGGGGAGCAGTAGTGAAGGTGGAGGGTAGCAGTTGTGAAGGTAGAGGGTAGCAGTAGTGGAGGTGGAGGGTAGCAGTTGTAGAGGTGGAGGGGAGCAGTAGTGAAGGTGGAGGGTAGCAGTTGTGAAGGTAGAGGGTAGCAGTAGTGGAGGTGGAGGGTAGCAGTTGTAGAGGTGGAGGAGCAGTAGTGAAGGTGGAGGTAGCAGTTGTGAAGGTAGAGGTAGCAGTAGTGGAGGTGGAGGGTAGCAGTTGTAGAGGTGGAGGGAGCAGTAGTGAAGGTGGAGGGTAGCAGTTGTGAAGGTAGAGGGTAGCAGTAGTGGAGGTGGAGGTAGCAGTTGTAGAGGTGGAGGGAGCAGTAGTGAAGGTGGAGGGTAGCAGTTGTGAAGGTAGAGGGTAGCAGTAGTGGAGGTGGAGGGTAGCAGTTGTAGAGGTGGAGGGGAGCAGTAGTGAAGGTGGAGGGTAGCAGTTGTGAAGGTAGAGGGTAGCAGTAGTGGAGGTGGAGGGTAGCAGTTGTAGAGGTGGAGGGGAGCAGTAGTGAAGGTGGAGGGTAGCAGTTGTGAAGGTAGAGGGTAGCAGTTGTGAAGGTGGAGAGTAGCATTTGTGAAAGTGGAGGGTAGTAGTTGTGGAGGTGGAGGGTAGCAGTAGTGAAGGTGGAGGGTAGCAGTTGTGAAGGTAGAGGGTAGCAGTTGTGAAGGTAGAGGGTAGCAGTTGTGAAGGTGGAGAGTAGCATTTGTGAAAGTGGAGGGTAGTAGTTGTGGAGGTGGAGGGTAGCAGTAGTGAAGGTAGAGGGTAGCAGTTGTGAAGGTAGAGGTAGCAGTTGTGAAGGTGGAAGTAGCATTTGTGAAAGTGGAGGTAGCAGTTGTAGGGGTGGAGGTAGCAGTAGTGAAGGTAGAGGTAGCAGTTGTGAAGGTAGAGGTACAGTTGTGAAGGTGGAGGGTAGCAGTTGTGAAAGTGGAGGGTAGCAGTTGTAGAGGTGGAGGGTAGCAGTAGTGAAGGTAGAGGGTAGCAGTTGTGAAGGTAGAGGGTAGCAGTTGTGAAGGTGGAGAGTAGCATTTGTGAAAGTGGAGGGTAGCAGTTGTGGAGGTGGAGGGTAGCAGTTGTGAAAGTGGAGGGTAGCAGTTGTAGAGGTGGAGGGTAGCAGTTGTGAAGGTAGAGGGTAGCAGTTGTGAAGGTAGAGGGTAGCAGTTGTGAAGGTGGAGAGTAGCATTTGTGAAAGTGGAGGGTAGCAGTTGTGGAAGTGGAGGGTAGCAGTTGTGAAGGTGGAGGGTAGCAGTTGTGAAGGTAGAGGGTAGCAGTTGTGAAGGTAGAGGGTAGCAGTAGTGAAGGTGGAGGGTAGCAGTTGTGGAGGTGGAGGGTAGCAGTTGTGAAAGTGGAGGGTAGCAGTTGTGAAAGTGGAGGGTAGCAGTTGTAGAGGTGGAGGGTAGCAGTAGTGAAGGTAGAGGGTAGCAGTTGTGAAGGTAGAGGGTAGCAGTTGTGAAGGTGGAGGGTAGCAGTTGTGAAAGTGGAGGGTAGCAGTTGTGAAAGTGGAGGGTAGCAGTTGTAGAGGTGGAGGGTAGCAGTAGTGAAGGTAGAGGGTAGCAGTTGTGAAGGTGGAGGGTAGCAGTTGTGAAAGTGGAGGGTAGCAGTTGTGAAAGTGGAGGGTAGCAGTTGTAGAGGTGGAGGGTAGCAGTAGTGAAGGTAGAGGGTAGCAGTTGTGAAGGTAGAGGGTAGCAGTTGTGAAGGTGGAGAGTAGCATTTGTGAAAGTGGAGGGTAGCAGTTGTGGAGGTGGAGGGTAGCAGTTGTGAAAGTGGAGGGTAGCAGTTGTGGAGGTGGAGGGTAGCAGTTGTGAAGGTGGAGGGTAGCAGTTGTGAAGGTAGAGGGTAGCAGTAGTGAAGGTGGAGGGTAGCAGTAGTGAAGGTGGAGGGTAGCAGTAGTGAAGGTGGAGGGTAGCAGTTGTGGAGATGGAGGGTAGCAGTAGTGAAGGTGGAGGGTAGCAGTTGTGAAGGTGGAGGGTAGCAGTTGTGAAGGTGGAGGGTAGCAGTAGTGAAGGTGGAGGGTAGCAGTTGTGGAGGTGGAGGGTAGCAGTAGTGAAGGTGGAGGGTAGCAGTTGTGAAGGTAGAGGGTAGCAGTTGTGAAGATGGAGGGTAGAAGTTGTATGGAGGGTAGCATTTGTTAAAGTGGAGGGTAGCAGTTGTGAAGGTAGAGGGTAGCAGTTGTGATGGATGATAGTAGTTGTGGAGGAGTGTAGTAGTAGTGAAGGTGGAGGGTAGCAGTAGTGAGGGTGGAGGGTAGCAGTAGTGAAGGTGGAGGGTAGCAGTAGTGAAGGTGGAGGGTAGCAGTAATGAAGGTGGAGGGTAGCAACTTTAAAGGTGGATGGTAGCAACTGTGAAAGTGGAGGGTAGCAGTAGTGGAGGGTAGCAGCTGTGACGGTGGAGGGTAGCAGTAGTGAAGGTGGAGGGTAGCAACTGTGAAGGTGGAGGGTAGCAGTAGTAAAGGTGGAGGGCAGCAACTCTGAAGTTTGAGGGTAGCAGTTGTGAAGGTGGAGGGTAGGAGTAGTGGAGGGTAGCAGCTGTGACGGTGGAGGGTAGCAGTAGTAGTAGTAGAGTGTAGCAGCTGGTAACTCGGAGGGGTAGCAGCTGGTAACACGGGGTAACAGTTGATAACGTGGGGGTATCAGCTGGTAACACGGGGGTAGCAGCTGGTAACACGGAGATAGCAGCTGGTAACTCATGAGTAGCAGCTGGTAACGTTTGGAGGGAAGCCACAACAATCCACATTATGATATGAGTTGCACAATAAACTAGCCACTACCATCCACAGGATGGATATGAGTTGCACAATAAACTAGCCACTACCATCCACAGGATGGATATGAGGAATTTTCTTGCCATTTTTGGACAAAATAAAATGTTTATGGATTCTCCCGAAGTTCCCAAATTTTGTGCCTCAAAATTTTTGTAGTATAATTCTTTATTTGTTTCGGTTTATTTTCCAGGTAGATTCTGAGGATAAAGGAAGTTTGTGTTTGTTGATGGATAGTGACACAGTAGTTTCTCCTGCAGGATGAGGTTGCTGTTGTCGTGGTGGTGATAGTGGTAGTAGTGGTGGGTGGCGATGGTGGTAGTGGTGGTGGGTGAGTAGTGGTGATTGTGTTGGTGTTGGTGGTGGGTGGCGATGGTGGTAGGGGTGGTGATGGGTAGTGGTGGTGGGTAGTGATGGAAATGGGTGGTGGTGGTGGTGGGTAGTGATGGAAATGGGTGGTGGTGGTGGGTAGTGGTGATGGTGGTGGTGGGTAGTAATGATGGTGGTGGTGGGTAGTGGTGATGGTGGTGGTGGGTAGTGGTGATGGTGGTGGTGGGTAGTGGTGATGGTGGTGGTGGGTAGTGGTGATGGTGGTGGTGGGTAGTGGTGATGGTGGTGGTGGGTAGTGGTGATGGTGGTGGTGGGTAGTGGTGATGGTGGTGGTGGGTAGTGGTGATGGTGGTGGTGGGTAGTGGTGGTGGGTAGTGGTGATGGTGGTGGTGGGTAGTGGTGATGGTGGTGGTGGGTAGTGGTGGTGTTAAATTTAGCCTGATGAGAAGGACCTCTTTTTGAGGCTGGAATATATAATACTCTTCTTGTGTAACTATGTACAAGTGTGATGACGTCTAGGAACTGAAGAGTATCACATGTATATATTTTCTCACGTTTATTTCTGAACACTAATGAAGAATAAGTGAGAAAGCAACAGATGAAGCACAGGTGAAAAAGGAGGCAAAGAGGGTAAAAGTGATGCAAAGGATGGGAAAAGAAAGAAGGCACATGGGGCAGGAGAGAAAGGAGAGGATGAGGGGTGGTGGATGATGGAGGAGGAGAGGAAGAGAGAGAGGTAGGGGAAGGTGGCGAGAGGTGTGAGAGGGGTAGGATGAGAGGGAAGGGGGAGAGAGATCAGCAGCCTCCACCAAAACAACCATTATGATAATTTTGGGAGTAAGAGGACGGGGGAAGGGACGAGGAGGAAGGGTGGGTGAGAGGAAGGGGTTATAACGGAGCAGGTAGGTGTTGGGGGGAAAGAGGAATGTTGGAAGAAATGCAAGATAAAGTAAGGAAAGGAATGGATAATAAAATAAGAAGGGAATGGCTATGGGAAATCAATTGCTTCTTCCTATTAAGCAATCTGTATCTGAAGTTTTTCGAGGCTAGACATCCAGCCCTGTGATGCTAAATGGTTCAGATACGTGGATGACATCATGTGTCCTTGGCCCAGTGATATGCACCTGGATACATTTTTACAGACTTAACACTCTGGTCCCGTCTATTAAATTGACAGTGAAAGAAAGAAATGGAATCTAAACTCTAGTTCTTATGTATGTTGATACACCGGGTTGATAGAAAGTTTTAAGTTTACAATATATAGGAAGGCCATTAATGTGTGCTCGTAGATTCACTACTATTCCAACCATGAGACGAGAGTAAACTACAAGTGTCTTTCTCACTATGTTTCTGAGAGATTGCAGAGTGTGCAGCCTAGAGTTTCTTAATGAACAAATTAGGAAAATATTTTATATTGGCACGAAACTGCGGTACCCTAAGGAGCTTGTAGAATCAGCGTTGCTGGCAGCTAGGAAAACTTACCATAGGGCTGAACCCAGGATAACACTTCATATCAAGAATGTGCTGGTTCTCCCATACAATGCAAATTTATCTGTCCTGCTGAATGGCCTGATTCAGCATACAAGTAGTTTTTAAGAATTCACATTCTGTTAAAAGCATTTTAATAACGAATTCTCAACACTGTGTTGGTGGTGTCTACAGGATCGGTTGTAATGGCTGCAACTTATGTGGGACAGACTTTCAAACCACTAGATGCCAGGATATCATAACACGCAGGAATCAAATGTGATTTTCAGCCACATTAAAGTATGCAATAACTCTGCAAATTGGTCAGAAGCCAGAGTGATGGTTCCTTGCTCCTCTTGGCTTGAACGATATATTGTAAAATCGGCAATTATAAAATATGATAAATATTCATTATATAATAGTGGTGGCTTATTAAAACTTGATAAATTTATAAATGAAGACATTGTACACAATCTGAAGCTGGATTCCTATCTGAGCTTTGTGGATTATCCTAAATGCAGCTCTACACTAACGAATCCAGTATCATTTGCTGCCCCCACTCAACCCTATGAATAAACCAACATTTACTTAGGGTGAATTGGGACAGCCTCTGGAAATAGGAGTTTTTTTCCTTTTCTGCTGCTTCCCCATTTTCTTTGTATGCGGTGGAATTTTCCTTACTGATAGATGCCTGATACCTTTGAGAATATTAAGTCTTAAAATGATGCAATATGAAGTGTGACGGCATGTTGGTGATAATTGTCATGTCACTAATGTTGTGGTCACTAGGTCATTATTAAATATTTAATGTTGCTGGGCTTCTATGTGCTTCTACTGCTACTGTTTTTAATATCTTGCCTTCATCTTTCTGGCACCTGGCACTGGTCTCTTTGATGCCGTCTCATTAAAGCTTGAGTCGTTCCCTAGAATGTATCTACCTGGACTTCCTACTCATTCCTGACACATTGCAAGCCCCTAATGATGTGCTGATTGCAACATGAAAGGCCTAATATATATATATATATATATATATATATATATATATATATATATATATATATATATATATATATATATATATATATCGTGCCGAAAAGGTAAAACTGGTCAATCAGCAAGAACTCATTTAAAATTAATTTCTTTCTAAAAATTTCGCTTATACACTTAGATATATATTTTTTTCATTTATGTTAATATAAAAAATTAAGGATTTTGTACCAAAGGAATTTTAGGAAACTTACCTAACCTTATTATGACAAGCGCAATTTAATTTAGCCTAATCCAACTAAGTATATTTTATATAAGTTTATAATAATTTAATAATAAACAAACACAATGAAATATATTTTTTTCGTTTGGTTCAGAATGATTTTTGCGAAAGTATTGCATACCATTCGGCACAACACACAGACCCACAGACCATCCGCATTGGTGTTGCCCTTTGACTTGCCGCCCCTATTCTCGCCGAACACAGGTGTATTTGTGGCAGTGAAGCAGCAGACCGATTCGGGTACCATGGTCTTGTGTGCCGTAAATCCGAGGGAAAGATTGCAAGACATGAAGAGGTTAATAACATTATCAAGAGGAGCCTCACAACAGCCGGATGCCCAGCAGTAAGGGAGCCACCCCAACTATGCAGATCTGATGGCAGCCAAAAGCGTCCAGATGGTATCACCCTTCAAGCCTGGACAGACGGGCAAGCAGGTAGTGTGGGACTACACATGTGCATCTACCTTGGCTGATACCTATCTCCAATACACCAGGGAGGAAGGAGGGGCAGCTGCCACCTTCAGGGAGTCCCAAAAGTCGAGAAAATATGGAGAACTTGCCCATCATTATATGTTTGTTCCCATAGGCTCGGAGACCCTTGGCTCATGGAGAAAGAGTGCATCTAAGTTCCTCAAGGAGCTGGGCAAAAGACTCAACAGGGTAACTAGGGATCCCAGGGCAGCTAGTTTTCTGTTCCAGCGACTCAGCGCTGCTGTTCAGAGTGGTAATGCATGCTGTATTCTGGGTACGCGCCCCAGCTCTGAGGAGCTGGATGAGATTTTCGCATTATAATCAGTGACGAACATTTAACAATATGTACTAGACATGTATCTCTCACACCTCTTGTACTCTATATGCCATCTTTATATCAACAATGTATCTCTTAAATCTTTTGTAACACACACACACACACACATATATATATATATATATATATGTCGTGCCGATTAGGTAAAACTTGCAATTTTGGCTTAAATAGCAACGCTCACCTTGCCATATAAGACAAGTGAAAATTTGTGTATGCAACAATTTCGCCAAAATCATTCTGAACATAACGAAAAAAATATATTTCATTGTGTTTTGTTTATTATTAAATTAATGTTAACGTATCTAAAATATATTTAGTTGGGTTAGGCTAAATTAAATTGCGCTTGTTGTAATAAGGTTAGGTAGGTTTTCAAAGTTTCTCTTGGTACAAAATGATAAATTCTTACATTAACATAAATGAAAAAAATATATCTTTAAACGTATAAAGAAAATTTTAGAAAGGACTTAATTTTAGATGAGTTCTTAATTGACCAGTTTTACCTAATCACGACATTATATATATATATATATATATATATATATATATATATATATATATATATATATATATATATATATATATATATATATACGTATATATTTAATATCTATACTAAGATTAAAAAATAATGTTGAATGATGTTTTAGTGATACAAAGGTTCTAGGAAGGTCTTGCAGATTAAGAAAGAAACAAAAAAAAAATTAAAGGTTTTGAATTTATATGAAATAATGCTACTCATAATATAACCTACTAATGAGATATTTGAGGTCGAGACCTTTCATCAGAGTCTCTATATCGATCCCGATGTTAGTAGTGGCAAGTCGAAGACATTCGTCCAGTGTTTCATTTCCCATCTGACTTCCGGTGTTACCTTGTACTAGGGAACACTGAGTGCAGCTTTAGTTCAGAGTCTCTCAGCTTGGGGAATCCTTCCTTGCAGACCCTCTCCTGATTTTAATTTTTCTTTGCCAGCAACAATGGGTCAAACTGCAGTTCACACAGTTCAGGCTGAAGTTCTGGTAACTGTGTCCATGGGGTTGTTAAATAAAAGGAGACTGGGTCTCAGTTTTTCTAACAAAATGAGAATCCTAACTCGATATAATCTGCCATGAGTTCCGACAAGAAGTAAAGTGTCTAAGATCATTCTTTCTTAAACAATATTGAAAAGCTACAACTTCTTGTGGAAACCTTCAGTGTCCAACTAACTGAGAAATATTTTGTTTGCCTTGTAAGGTCAGATTCAGCACATTCAAGGGGGCTGTCATGTGTGTCAGGAATACCAGGGTGCAAAGAAAGTCTTTATGTTGCAGCTGAGGTTGGTACACCTGTGTAGTGCTCAACTGTTTATTAAGAATGACAGGATGTCTTCCCGAAGAACAAAAAAATGCTGGAGTATTTTCCCAGTACTCAGCCACCTGATACGTGAGTGCTGTGGTAGGTCACGTGAGTGCTGTGGTAGGTCACGTGAGTGCTGTGGTAGGTCACGTGAGTGCTGTGGTAGGTCACGTGAGTGCTGTGGTAGGTCACGTGAGTGCTGTGGTAGGTCACGTGAGTGCTGGTAGGTACGTGAGGCTGTAGGTCACGTGAGTGCTGTGGTAGGTCACGTGAGTGCTGTGGTAGGTCACGTGAGTGCTGTGGTAGGTCACGTGAGTGCTGTGGTAGGTCACGTGAGTGCTGTGGTAGGTCACGTGAGTGCTGTGGTAGGTCACGTGAGTGCTGTGGTAGGTCACGTGAGTGCTGTGGTAGGTCACTGAAGTCTGCATTCACCTCTTCAAGATGAGATATGAATTTTCTGTCTCTTTTACTTACCACCGCCTCTGATTACATTCACAAGGCTGACAACTCTCTGTATATCACTCATGTGTAATACCTTGCCACATAATACTTCTTGGTGGATAATGCAGTGTAGTATTACCGCCGGTCATAGCTCTTGCAATATCTCTTACAATACAACAACACTATTCAGATGCTCCATATTCATTGACAACAGACTCGAGAACAACATAAATATCTGAACTTCTTGTACCACCACTCAAGGGTTGTATCTTGACTAGTTCTTCATGTACCATGAAATCCTCATCTACAGTACTTGTGAATATGAACAAGTGACTTGTGTCACTCATGTCTCTACTCTCGTCTAAACCCAAAGAAAAGTATTTCCAGTTTCGTTCAGTTTTAAAGAAACATGTTCATTAAGTTCATTTACTCTTCCTGCAAATGTTTGATGAGATAATGAAACATTTTCAGATTTTCTGGCCACTTTTTCTTCCCAAAACACTTGAGCCAATTTCAATGCACACTGTTTTATAAATTTTCCATCCCAAAATGATTGCACAAACACCATAACAACTTCACATGATGCTATAAGACTCGCTCTTTGAGGTTCCCAAAGTTACTTAGCACCTCCTTCTGTTTATGATGTTTCCTCTTTAGGTTCATAAAAACTTCGATGTGGGATTCTCCCACACACTGGGCGCACTGTGTGCTGTGCACTGTGTGCTGTGCAGTGTCCCGTAATACCGCCTGACATTATATTCCTTCATCACAGAAACTGTTGACACACAAGACACACATTTCGTATTAATACACTGTTCTTATTGTGAAGGATAATGTTAGAAATGCCAAGCGATGCAACAATAGCCAGAGGCAGACTGATAAATCCCTACCCTTGGCCGTGGGGCACGACACGTACAAGACACGTCCCTACTCCGTACTACTCATGGTCATGGAGTGGGATTCTCACTCTACTGTAACGTTGTCCGTCTAGTAATCTAGTATTATTGCACATACATAACCTCAGCGTCGCAAATACTTTAATGTTTTTTGTAGAAGAAAATTCAGTAGATCAATACATTAACATGAGTGCTCGTGGGCCACAAAAAAATTGTAATATTTAGGTAGACTGGGATTTTTTATGTTCTCTGGGGAAAGAAAGTAAACTTTTCCCAATATTTTTTATTGCACATTTTGCTTGTTAACAGTGTCTTTGTTCTTTGTTAGCCCTACTGTCTTTACTTGTTGTATATATCTCCCATGGAGGACTGTCATCCGGGGTGGATAGTGAACGATAAAATTTTTATTATTCTTTTTTTGAAACGCGTCCTTGTAGTCCTGGTCTGTGGTCATTGTTCCATTATATATATATATATATATATATATATATATATATATATATATATATATATATATATATATATATATATATATATATATATATATATAAATTTACTTTGGTCGTATCCCACTGAGGCGGGTGGCCCAAAAGAAAAACGAAAGTTTCCCTTTTTAATTTTAGTAATGTATACAGGAGAAGGGGTTACTAGCCCCTTGCTCCCGGAATTTTAGTTGCCTCTTACAACATGCATGGCTTACGGAGGAAGAATTCTTTTCCACTTCCCCATGAATTACCATTAATGTTTTTTTTTTTTGGGGGGGGCAAACCTAACTGAGAACTCTCGCCTAACCGAACCGAACCTAACCTAACCTAACCTAACTTAACCTAACCTAACCTAACCTAACTTAACCTAACCTAACCTAACTTAACCTAACCTAACCTAACTTAACCTAACCTAACCTAACTTAACCTAACCTAACTTAACCTAACCTAACTTAACCTAACCTAACTTAACCTAACCTAACCTAACCTAACTTAACCTAACCTAACTTAACCTAACGTAACTTAACCTAACCTAACTTAACTTAACCTAACCTAACCATATTTATTTGTTAAATTCTGCTATACATATATCATAAGAACAAGGGCGAAGGAATAAGAGGGAGGGAACGAGGATGGAACAAGGAGGAGGGATAAGGAACAAGATGGAAGGAGAAAACAAGAAGGAAGGTTGGGTCTAGGGGAAAGGAACAAAGGGAGGAAGGAGCAAGGGAGAAGGAACAGAAAGGAACAAGAAAGGAAGAAGGAACAAAGAGGGAAGAACAAGGAGGGAAGAAGAAACAAAGAGAGCAGACCAAGGTGGAAAGGAACAAGGTGGAAGGAAGGAACAAGGGTGAAGGAAAGAAGGAAGGAAGGAGGGAGTAATACCTCAGAAATGACTCTCTCTCAGGGTAAGAAAACAAATTTGGTGTGAAATTATCCCATGATGAGTCTTCTGAAAGTCAGTGATGGTGGTTAGTGGTGGTGGAGGAAGTGGTGGTAGTGGTGGTGGTAGTGGTGGTGATTGTGGTGGTGGTAGTAGTGGTGGTGGTAGTGGTTATGTTGGTAGTAATAGCGGTGGTGGTATTGGTGGTGGTAGTGGTGGTAGTGGTGGAGGTGGTGGTGGTGGTAATGGTGGTAGTGGTTATGGTGGTGGTAATGGTGATGGTAGTGGTTGTGGTAATGGTGGATGTGGTGGTGGCGGCAGCATGCTAAGAATTTGATACATTTTTTCAGAGTATGTCACACACCAATATAAGCATGCCTCCTGACCAGTGAATCAGGTGCTAAGAGTTTAACAAGCAGGGGCCCCGTCATTATATCCATACCTTGGTTCAACCAGCCAATCAAAAGGAAGCCCGCCAAAGCTGTAAAGCGATGTGGTACTCATGATACAACTTTGGCAGACTTTCCTTTTCAGCTGGTTGGTACGGTTCTCTCAGTGTCTTGTGCTGGCATTCACCTTGTTGTATATAGCTGTAAATACTATACATAGACTATATACATATTGTAAATACCACCTTGTTTTTTGATGAAGAAAATGCAATCATTTACTCTTTTTGCTTCCTTTTTACTCGTTCCTAAGTGGTTGTCTTGTTACGGCAAAGTATGGAGGTCAAACAATCTACATTGGTGATCGCAATATGGGAGCCTGTCTGGGAGCTTGTGTGTCTGCATTGTCTGTACGAGCCTGCCTCCTGTACTGCATTGCAACCTGCAGGACATTGTGTACTATTGCTTCATGCTTCATTGAGTGTATTGCAATGAACATGTTATAGTGGGTCATTTCACCAACACGTGTTAGGCGATTGGTGACTGTATATACCCTGCAAAACTTGCTCAGACTATCTCTACAATGCTGCTGACAAATTGCTCTTACTGCTGCATTTCAAACTGAGGTTTCTGCTGCTATGGGAGCTATTAATCGCTGATCCCTGCTTCGGTTACTTCATAATGCAGGAGGGCAAACTCCTGAGGAAACGGACCAACAGCCATCTGGGGAAACAGGTGGTGAATCAGTGTTGTCTCGGGGAAGAGTCAGCTTCATTAGCACTCGAGTTGGCTAAAATCAGTCTTGAGAATACCAGGGAGCAATGTGCATTCGCTGAGGAATTTACTAGAGAGGAGAGGAGACAGTTTCGATGTACTGTAGATGACAATTTCAGTGTTCAGAAATCTGTGTAGCTAGTACCTCGGTTTTCTGATTCTGAGCCTAAGCAGTTTTTCCAGTCTTTGGAAAACTAGAGCTTTGCGATGGCCATTCGAGCACTGGGCAGCACTATTCATAGAACAGGAATTTACAGGTGTTTGAGTGATGGAGATTTCGCTTATTAATGACGTTGTGAAAGGTACTGTACTCTGTGCATATCAGTGTATTCCTGCCAAACATAGGTGAGAATTCATAATGAGCAAGCGCCAGTTGCATCACTCCCATGTGGATTTTGTTCATGCACAATCTAAATCATTCACGAAATGGTACAAAGTGACTGGCATCACTACGGTGAACTAGTGCAAATGGTAATAATAATAATAATATCTTTATTTACTACAAGTACATGTACATGGTATACAGGCCTAGCTGACATCAGTGACATACTACTATATAGAAAGTCCCTTGTTATGCTGAGCATTTCGGGCAGATTAGGTTAGTGTCCCAGGATGCGACTCACACCAGTCGACTAACACCCAGGTACCCATTTTACTGATGGGGAACATAGACAACAGGTGTAAAGAAACACGCCCAATGTTTCTGCCCTAGCTGGGAATCGAACCCAGACCCTCGCCGTGTGAAGCGAGAGCTTTAGCCACCAGACCACCAGAGCCCCTCTTCTTGAGTCAGTTGGAGCAGAAGTTCGGCTGTTTTTAGAAGACCATTCTGTGGCAACTACTATGGAGACTGCTAGACTTGCTGACACATTTAAGGCCAATCGCTCCTTGTCCGAACGGTACTTAGCA
Source organism: Cherax destructor (assembly GCA_009830355.1). Taxonomy (NCBI): domain Eukaryota; kingdom Metazoa; phylum Arthropoda; class Malacostraca; order Decapoda; family Parastacidae; genus Cherax; species Cherax destructor. The sequence continues at coordinate 28,737 of WNWK01002872.1, read as the reverse complement.
GCCTGGCATGGACAGGGATCATCGTTCACAGACCTCTGAGTGGATTGCGAAGAAGGCTGGAGCTGAAAAAAAGACGTCTACCGCACAGTCAGTATGGGGCAAGAGACAAGCATCTTTCAACCCATCACCTGGTCACATAAAGGCTACTTGTCCCAAGTTAGGCAAACTTGCTGAGAGTGGTAAGTTAACTTGACCGCTACCATTAGAAAAAATAGTTGTGCTTCCCGCTGAAACAAATCAGCAGGAAATAGATGCCTGTATGGTACCCTTTTATAGTCATAGTTTAATTTCCCTTAAGGAACATGAAAGTCCCATTGAAGTATCCACCTTCAGGGATACCGGGGGTTATTGCTCCCTCTTACAACAGTACTTTCAGTTTCTGAGGAGACCTCATTAAACTCCTCAGTGTTATTAGAAGCCAATGGGGGAGCGATGATTTCTGCTCCTTTACATAATTTTTTTATTCAAAGTCAGTATTATGCTGGGTATTTAATCATAGGTGTGTCTGGGGGATCCCCCATGAAAGATGCTGTATTATTCGGTGTATGTCACACCCATATAGGCATGCCTCCCGACCAGTGAACCAGATGCTAATGGTTTACCGAGCAGGGGTCCCATCATTATACCAGTAACTTAATTCAACCAGCCTATAAGGAAGTCCAACAAAGCTGTGAAGTGATGTGGTACACTCGGGAAGCAGCCTTGACAGACTTTCCAGGCTGGTTGCTGGTTCTCATCATGTCTTGTGCTGGCATTTGCCTCATTGTACATAGTTGTAAACACTGTACATAGGTTATATACCAGAATGCTGTCTTTTTGCTAGTTCCTAAGTGGTTCTCATGTTATAGCAAGGTGTGCAGGCCAGATAGTCTACACCTGTGTTCGCAAAAGTGGTGAGGGTGGTGGTGGTAGTGGTGGTGGTAGTGGTGGTGATGATAATAGTGGTGGTGATGGTAGTGGTGGTGATAGTGGCAGTAGTGGTGCTGGTAGTGGTGGCAGATGTGGTGGTGGTGATGGTGGCAGTAGTGGTGGTGGTTGTGCTGCTGCTGGTGGCGGTAGTGGTAGTGGTGGTGGTGGCCTCGGCAGTGGTTACTTCAGTGGTCTGAACTTCAACTCTCAACCTACATTGTTCTGGCATCTACGCACTGTCGTAGTCGGGGAAATTAGAATGGCTGAACTCAGTTTCAGTAATAAGGGAGTTCAATGCCTTTTTGTGTAGGATCCGTTGAGGGTCCACAGTTAGGGTCGTTTTCGTTGTCCTTGATTCCTGGCCCGACGCTGTGCTCTTCACTGAGGCTTCCTACATTACTACTCTCTGGCTAAGGGGTCGTCATATTGTTTAAGAAAGCCGTTTGATTGCCTCTGTCCAGAAGTTAACTTATTTAGGGACTTATTGTTGTTTCAGGTCCTTTCTTATGTTCCTCTTCACAGAGTCGTGCGTTGTCACGCTACTGTGAGGTGTTGTCTCGCCCCTTTATAAGCCTTCTTGTCATGTTTCCTTTTATAGTTCCTTGATAATGTGAGTTGTCACGAAAGCGCTTGGAATTCTTCTATTTTTTCATAGTGGTTGTCTTGCATATTTTGATATCACCTGTTTACTGTGATCTTTTTGCATATATATATATATATATATATATATATATATATATATATATATATATATATATATATATATATATATATATATATATATATAACACAACTTGGCTTGTTGTGTGTTACTGGTTGTCAAAGTCACTTGTTGATAGTGCGCGTGTGTGCGCGCGTGTGTGTGTGTGTGTGTGGTGTGTGCCGAAGTATCGGTTTTTTTATCGGTTACAAAACCGACACCAATATGTAAAAGTTTAATATACGTCGCCTTTGACAGGAAGTGCAGATGGTATTGGTTAAATAAGTTAAGGAGGGAAGTTAGTGTGAATGTGAGAGTGTGTTGAAGATATTGGAAGTGAAGTCTTGGTCCTCTCTGATCCATATAACTATTATCATGTAAACTGACAGTGAGGATTGGCAGTCCTCACAGCTGCATGTTTCTCCAGGAGGCGTCCGTGTGTGAGTCACGTGTCCAGTACATAATCCCGAGGGAAGACAGCTTCCATATCCAGAAGTAATGGTAGGAATTTGGCAGAAACCCTCTTGTGGTTGAATGCAAAAATGATGCAACAAAGGGCACTGGACAGGCACCTAAAGTCAGTACCTGACCAACCGGGTTGTGGTTAGTACGTCAGTTTGCCTGGTGGATCAGACCCTGATCCATCATGAGGCCTGGTTTCAGACCGAGCCGCGGGGGCGTTGACCCCCGAAACCCTCTCCAGGTAAACTCCAGGTAAACCTCCTGTGCTCGATTGGTAAGCCGTGACCGCCAGCACAGGTAGCTGAGTCTGAGCACCACAAGTACCTGAGTCTGAACACCACAAGTACCTGAGTCTGAACACCACAATGTCTGCAGACACAGGGAAAGACGATTTCTTTGTATCTGGTGTAAATGCAACACATCCATTGTAATATTCGGCACAAGATGGGATTTGGGAAGTCAGTTTTCTGAATATCTTGTAACGCAATTCGGGATTATGCAGAAACAAACACCCAGAGTCGGTTGTATTGTGTACGATAGCAGGTGACAGCACGTATAACTCAGCGTTGAAAATATTGGATCTCTCGTGAGTATCGTTGCGATATTTTATCTAGAAGAGTGAAAACATACCCTGTTCCACATCGGGTCTTGGAGCTGTCAGTGTATATTGTGTAGCTGTGAATGTGACAAAGTGTTCTAGAAGGAACAACTGCACTGTAAACATGCGAGTGTTCGAACACGGATCAGTAGTAGCAAGTCCGGCCCATCAGTACTTCCCAAGGAGGAAAAGGGTCCCTAGGCATATCCCAGACAGTGCTGGTAAGAGCGATTGATCTCTAATGATAATTATCCTGGACAGAGGTTTTCAAAGTGGGAGGATTATCTAGGTTTTACCACCTTCGGACGAAACTCTATTAAAAGAGGTGCTAAAGCAGACTAGTGATGTAGGATGGAAGTGAGGAAGCATAAGAGCATAGATATAATAAGGACCAGCTGCTGTATGTTGGCACTCACTGTAGAAGCGAGTTCGAGGAACGTGAAGGGAACGTTTTAAGGTTCGTCAGTTGGAGTTGACTCACTCGCATCTGGTCGAAGAAAGCAGAGGATGAATGAAAGCGCAGAGAAACATGAACACAGTGGTGCTCAGAGTCTCTGGCTATGTTGACACGGTCTCCTAGGTTTCTGGTGGTAAGGGCGTGGACAGGGGCAGGTGTTGGGTGTGTAATTGTCTAATATCTATCGTTTTTTTTTCTAAACTTCGCACATACAGCGCCGTTTACGGTAGAAACAAAAGCTGGGCAACAAGTTCGTTTAGCTGTCCACATAATGCGACGCATATATAGATCAGGCCTATGTACGCATCATGTATTTATGAATGGCGTAATAAGAATTTTTTTTACAAGCTTCTTGTGGTGAATCTCTTTGAACATGAGTGACGAGTTGAGTTAGTTATAGTTGTAGAATCATCAGCCATTCCTTTGTTTGGTTTGCGTACGAACTGTGACTTGTTATTTTATCCCGAGAGAAGCCGATTCTATGGTCAAGGTGAAGCCTGGGTCGGAGAGATCAGAGACGGCCCTGCCATGGCGTCGCGAGGTTGCCTACAACCAGTTCTCTGTCTTAGCGGCGATCAGGAATGTCGTAGTCACACATAGGCCTCAACAATAGAGTATCGCCTAGCCTAAAAGAAAGTAATGATGAAGGTAGGCAGAAGCTCTGAGAATGAAAAGAAACCACTCCACACCCTGAACTGCAGTCACTTCCAAGATGTCTAACAGAACTACCTTACTTTACCTGCAGTTAAACACCAGGACGGAAACTCAAGAAATAAAAGAGTAAAGCTTAGTGAAACCACCGGTTTCACCAACACAGATATCATGTTTCAGTTAGCAGTGGCACCAGGTGAACTGGAACGTACCCAGCAGTCTTACACCTAGCTGGCACTCCACGATCCCCGGGACACACAAGTATTCCAGCTACCAGAGAGGCTGCTGGATAGTACCTGGTCTTACTGGACAGTCACCAGACACGTTCCATGGTGACTTAATTCCATCAGTGGAGGAACACAGTCACCACAGCGCAACACTCACGAGGAACACAGTCACCACAGCGCAACACTCACGAGGAACACAGTCACCACAGCGCAACACTCACGAGGAACACAGTAACCACAGCGCAACACTCACGAGGAACAGTCACCACAGCGCAACACTCACGAGGAACACAGTCACCACAGCGCAACACTCACGAGGAACACAGTCACCACAGAGCAACACTCGAGGAACAGTCACCACAGCAACACTCACGGGAACACAGTCACCACAGCGCAACACTCACGAGGAACACAGTCACCACAGCGCAACACTCACGAGGAACACAGTCACCACAGCGCAACACTCACGAGGAACACAGTCACCACAGCGCAACACTCACGAGGAACACAGTCACCACAGCGCACACTCACGAGGAACACAGTCACCACAGCGCAACACTCACGAGGAACACAGTCACCACAGCGCAACACTCACGAGGAACACAGTCACCACAGCGAACACTCACGAGGAACACAGTCACCACAGCGCAACACTCACGAGGAACACAGTCACCACAGCGCAACACTCACGAGGAACACAGTCACCACAGCGCAACACTCACGAGGAACACAGTCACCACAGCGCAACACTCACGAGGAACACAGTCACCACAGCGCAACACTCACGAGGAACACAGTCACCACAGCGCAACACTCACGAGGAACACAGTCACCACAGCGCAACACTCACGAGGAACACAGTCACCACAGCGCAACACTCACGAGGAACACAGTCACCACAGCGCAACACTCACGAGGAACACAGTCACCACAGCGCAACACTCACGAGGAACACAGTCACCACAGCGCAACACTCACGAGGAACACAGTCACCACAGCGCAACACTCACGAGGAACACAGTCACCACAGCGCAACACTCACGAGGAACACAGTCACCACAGCGCAACACTCACGAGGAACACAGTCACACAGCGCAACACTCACGAGGAACACAGTCACCACAGCGCAACACTCACGAGGAACACAGTCACCACAGCGCAACACTCACGAGGAACACAGTCACCACAGCGCAACACTCACGAGGAACACAGTCACCACAGCGCAACACTACGAGGAACACAGTCACCACAGCGCAACACTCACGAGGAACACAGTCACCACAGCGCAACACTCACGAGGAACACAGTCACCACAGCGCAACACTCACGAGGAACACAGTCACCACAGCGCAACACTCACGAGGAACACAGTCACCACAGCGCAACACTCACGAGGAACAGTCACCACAGCGCAACACTCACGAGGAACACAGTCACCACAGGCAACACTCACGAGGAACACAGTCACCACAGCGTAACACTCACGAGGAACACAGTCACCACAGCGCAACACTCACGAGGAACACAGTCACCACAGCGCAACACTCACGAGGAACACAGTCACCACAGCGCAACACTCACGAGGAACACAGTCACCACAGCGCAACACTCACGAGGAACACAGTCACCACAGCGCAACACTCACGAGGAACACAGTCACCACAGCGCAACACTCACGAGGAACACAGTCACCACAGCGCAACACTCACGAGGAACACAGTCACCACAGCTGCAACACTCACGAGGAACACAGTCACCACAGCGCAACACTCACGTGGAACACAGTCACCACAGCGCAACACTCACGAGGAACACAGTCACCACAGCGCAACACTCACGAGGAACACAGTCACCACAGCGCAACACTCACGAGGAACACAGTCACCACAGCGCAACACTCACGAGGAACACAGTCACCACAGCGCAACACTCACGAGGAACACAGTCACCACAGCGCAACACTCACGAGGAACACAGTCACCACAGCGCAACACTCACAGGAACACAGTCACCACAGCGCAACACTCACGAGGAACACAGTCACCACAGCGCAACACTCACGAGGAACACAGTCACCACAGCGCAACACTCACGAGGAACACAATCACCACAGCGCAACACTCACGAGGAACACAGTCACCACAGCGCAACACTCACGAGGAACAGTCACCACAGTGCAACACTCACGGGAACACAGTCGCCACAGCGCAACACTCACGAGGAACACAGTCACCACAGCGCAACACTCACGTGGAACAGTCACCACAGCGCAACACTCACGGGAACACAGTCACCACAGCGCAACACTCACGGGAACACAGTCACCACAGCGCAACACTCACGAGGAACAGTCACCACAGTGCAACACTCACGAGGAACACAGTCACCACAGCGCAACACTCACGAGGAACACAGTCACCACAGCGCAACACTCACGAGGAACAGTCACCACAGTGCAACACTCACGAGGAACACAGTCACCACAGCGCAACACTCACGTGGAACACAGTCACCACAGCGCAACACTCACGAGGAACACAGTCACCACAGTGCAACACTCACGTGGAACACAGTCACCACAGTGCAACACTCACGTGGAACACAGTCACCACAGTGCAACACTCACGAGGAACACAGTCACCACAGCGCAACACTCACGTGGAACACAGTCACCACAGCGCAACACTCACGAGGAACACAGTCACCACAGCGCAACACTCACGTGGAACACAGTCACCACAGCGCAACACTCACGAGGAACACAGTCACCACAGTGCAACACTCACGAGGAACACAGTCACCACAGCGCAACACTCAGGAGTCACTGTTAAGACAGGTGGTGTGAGAGGAGGTCCTCCTCAATATAATCAAGACGCATAATAGTATAACAAACTCCTCCTGAGTTACCGTCTTCCTCTTTCTTCACTTCCTCTTACGTCCTCTTGACCAGAAATAAAATTTTGATTATACTAATTAAATTTTCTCTCTCTTTCATTTTGAATGTTTTTTTTCCCAGAGTCGAGATAATTTTCAATTGTTTTCGTCAAACTCTTTTGTTACTGCGTTTGCTCCTTTTTTTTCCCCCTCTTCCACTTATATTTTTATTTCCGCGTTTCGACAGTATGTGCATAACTATTGCTCACTTTTGTTTTTCACTAATCTTCGTCTCTTCCCTCAGTGTATATTGTTTGCTTTATTATTTCATCGCGTTTCTTGTATATTTATTTAAATAGGACGCCCTCCACTTTTTATATTAAATCTAACAGTTTTTATCCATACTTTTGTTAGTTCAGGAATTATTTCTGTTTATTCTGCTTTAAATTTTTTTTTTCATGCTGTAGTCCCTTGTGTACTCACCTATTTGTACTCACCTATTTGTGGTTGCAGGGGTCGATTCATAGCTCCTGTCCCCGCCTCTTCACTGATTGCTACTAGGTCCTCTCTCTCCCTGCTCCATGAGATTTATCAAACCTCGTCTTAAAACTATGTATGGTTCCTGCCTCCACTATGTCACTTTCTAGGCTATTCCACTTCCTGACAACTCTATGACTGAAGAAATACTTCCTAACATCCCTTTGACTCATAGGAGTCTTCAACTTCCAATTGTCACCCCTTGTTTCTGTGTCCCCTCTCTGGAACATCTTGTCTCTGTCCACCTTATCTATTCCTCGCAGTATTTTATATGTCGTTATCATGTCTCCCCTAACCCTCCTGTCCTCTAGTGTCGTTAGGCCGATTTCCCTTAACCTTTCTTCGTAGGACAATCCCCTTAGCTCTGGGACTAGTCTTGTTGCAAACCTTTGCACTTTCTCTAATTTCTTGACGTGCTTGACCAGGTGTGGGTTCCAAACTGGTGCTGCATACTCCAGTATGGGCCTGACGTATATGGTGTACAGAGTCTTGAACGATTCCTTAGTGAGGTATTGGAACGCTATTCTTAGGTTTGCCAGCCGTCCGTATGCTGCAGCAGTTATCTGATTGATGTGTGCCTCAGGAGATGTGCTCGGTATTATACTCACCCAAAGATCTTTTTCCTTGAGTGAGGTTTGCAGTCTTTGGCCACCTAGACTATACTCTGTCTGCGGTCTTCTTTGCCCTTCCCCGATCTTCATGACTTTACATTTGGCAGGGTTAAATTCAAGGAGCCAGTTACTGGACCAGGCTTGTAGCCTGTCCAGGTCTCTTTGTAGTCCTGCCTGATCCTCGACTGATTTAATTCTTCTCATTAACTTCACATCATCTGCAAACAGGGACACTTCTGAGTCTATCCCTTCCGTTATGTCATTCACATATACCAAAAACTGTACAGGTCCTAGGACTGACCCTTGTGGAACCCCACTCGTCACAGGTGCCCACTCTGACACCTCGTCACGTACCATGACTCGTTGTTGCCTCCCTGTCAGCTATTATCTGATCCATTGCAGTGCCTTTCCTGTTACGTGTGCCTGATCCTCTAGCTTTTGCATTAACCTCTTGTGAGGAACTGTGTCGAACGCCTTCTTGCAGTCCAAGAAAATGCAGTCTATCCACCCCTCTCTCTCGTGTCTTACTTCTGTTACCTTGTCATAAAACTCCAGTAGGTTTGTGACACAGGATTTTCCTTCCCTGAAACCGTGCTGGTTGTCGTTTATAAGCTTGTGTCTTTCTAGGTGCTCCACCACTCTCCTCCTGATGATCTTCTCCATGACTTTGCATACTATACACGTCAGTGACACAGGTCTGTAGTTTAATGCCTCGTGTCTGTCTCCTTTCTTAAAAATTGGGACTACATTTGCCATCTTCCACGCCTCAGGTAGTTGCCCAGTTTCAATGGATGTGTTGAAGATTTGTGTTAGTGGCACACACAACATCTCTGCTCCCTCTCTAAGGACCCATGGAGAAATGTTGTCCGGTCCCACCACTTTTGAGGTATCGAGTTCACATAGCAGCTTCTTCACCTCCTCCTCGGTTGTGTGTATTTCATCCAGCACTTGTTGGTATACCTCCCTATTCTGAATTCCTGGAGTTCTTCCTGTCTCCTCTGTAAATACTTCTTTAAATCTCATGTTGAGCTCCTCACATACCTCTTGGTCGTTTCTTGTGAACTCCCCACCTTCCTTCCTCAGCCTGATTACCTGGTCCTTGAATGTTGTTTTCCTCCTGATGTGGCTGTACAACAGCTTCGGGTCAGACTTGACTTTTGATGCTATATAATTTTCATATTGTTGCTGAGCCTCCCTTCTTACCTGTGCATATTCGTTTCTGGCTCTTTGGCTACTCTCTTTATTTTCCTGGGTCCTTTGTCTTCTGTACTTTTTCCATTCTCTATTACACTTAGTTTTTGCCTCCCTACACCTTTGGGTGAACCAAGGACTCATTCTGGTCTTCCCATTACTTGTTTCCCTTGGGGACAAACCTCTCCTCTGCCTCTTTGCATTTGGTTGTCACATATTCCATCATTTCTTTTACTGGTTTTCCTGCCAATTCTCTCTCCCACTGAACGTCTTGTAGGAAGTTCCTCATGCCTGTGTAGTCCCCCCTTTTGTAGTTTCGTTTCTCCCTTCCTATTCCTGCTTCCCTCTCCACTTGTAGCTCAACTATATAATCAAAACACAGAACCAAATGATCACTAGCTCCAAGGGGCCTTTCATACGTGACATCCTCGATGTCCGAACTACTCAAGGTGAATACTAGGTCCAGTCTTGCTGGATCATCCCCACTGCTCTCTCTGGTAGTGTCTCTAACATGTTGATGCATGAGGTTTTCCAGTACCACATCCATCATCTTGGCTCTCCATGATTCAGGACCCCCGTGGGGCTCCAGGTTTTCCCAATCAATCTCTTTGTGATTGAAATCACCCATAACTAGTAACTTTGCTCTCCCCATGTGGGCTCTTCTGGCCACCTCGGCTAGTGTGTCTACCATTGCTCTGTTGCTCTCGTCGTATTCTTCTCTTGGCCTCCTGCAGTTCTGTGGCGAGTTGTACATTACAGCAATTACCACCTTATGGCCTGACAACTTCCTGACAACTCTATGACTGAAGAAATACTTCCTAACATCTCTTTGACTCATAGGAGTCTTCAACTTCCAATTGTGACCCCTTGTTTCTGTGTTCCATCTCTGGAACATCTTGTCTCTGTCCACCTTATCTATTCCTCGCAGTATTTTATATGTCGTTATCATGTCTCCCCTAACCCTCCTGTCCTCTAGTGTCGTCAGGCCAATTTCCCTTAACCTTTCTTCGTAGGACAATCCCCTTAGCTCTGGGACTAGTCTTGTTGCAAACCTCTGCACTTTCTCTAATTTCCTGACGTGCTTGACCAGGTGTGAGTTCCAAACTGGTGTGTGTGTGTGTGTGTGTGTGTGTGTGTGTGTGTGTGTGTGTGTGTGTGTGTGTGTGTGTGTGTGTATGTGTGTGTGTGTAGATCAATTCAAGAATCGATAACTCTAATAGACTTGAAAAATGTTATGTAAGATTTTCAGGTTCACTTTATATTTAGCAACAACATTAACTAAACAGCCCAACTTAAACTTTAGTAGATTTACGTAAGGTAAAATTAATTAATAAACTTTACTTAACCTTTCATAACATAACCAGAGAATCTTCATTACTCAGGTTGGTCTTTTTCTTATTGTGTCGAATATTCACTTGATTACCTTACTAACTGCATAAACATATTTTATGATCAACCCACTACAACCCAACCTCCAGGTACATCTTACAACCCAACCTTCAGAGACAACTTTCAACCCAACCTCCAGGTACATCTTACAACCCAACCTCCAGAGATAACTTACAAGTAGTGTTAACACTTTGCTGTGTCTAATATTCGATACTCAAATGATAACAGTATTCGATAGCAATGCTAATTACTTTCGTATTAAGATATCTAATTATCAAAATACATCCTCATGCAATTTGCTAATAACTCATTAAAGCTTACATACGTTAATATTGACTAGCTGAAACCCATTTCCCGACGGAAGGAAGGAACGAAGGAAGAAAGGAAGGAAGGAACGAAGGAACGAAGGATGGAAGGAAGGAAGGATTTAAGGAAGGAACGAAGGAAGAAAGGAAGGAAGGAACGAAGGAACGAAGGATGGAAGGAAGGAAGGAAGGAAGGAAGGAAGGAAGAAAGGAAGGAAGGAACGAAGGAACGAAGGATGGAAGGAAGGAAGGAAGGAAGGAAGGAACGAAGGAAGAAAGCAAGAAAGGAAGGAAGAAACGAAGGAACGAAGGATGGAAGGAAGGAAGGAACGAAGGAAGAAAGGATGGAAGGAAGGAAGGAAGGAACGAAGGAAGAAAGGATGGAAGGAAGGAAGGAACGAAGGAAGGAAGGATGGAAGGGGAGCGTCAGAAGGAAGGAAGAATATATCATAAACAAGTCTACTCCATGTTTACCACCAAGTGTTATCCAATTCTGTAAAAAAAAAAAAAAATATCACGTGGATATAAAGTATTTATCCCTTCATTCCTTCAAGTGGGCGAATAGAAGATAGGGTGAAAGTGAGATGGGAATAAAGGGGAAGAGAGACGATCTGAGCTTCCCACGTCCTCTTGATATATTCTCAGTCTGGGAGTCTGCCAGGACTGCGGCAGTGTTGTTCTGCCCCCTACGGTAGATAAAAAAAAAACACATCTTGCAAACGTTGTCATGGAAAAGGGAATAGACGCAGAGGACGAAGATTTAGGGAACAGTAGTGTGCATATTAATTGGTACAGTGATGAAATATAACATTTATTTCGTAAATTAATGTTTATTTGAAAAATACACGGCAATATCATGACATATAATTGCTTTAATAAGAGATATGACTGCCCTTTGGTTTTATAATCATTGCTACACTGTGACACAGAGTCGATCAATGTTGAACACATTTTGACAAGTCCTTCGTCGTGGTAGCAAGTCATAATAACAGAAGCAATTAGTTTCTCCACCGTTGAACAATCCTATTTTGCATTCCTGCGTTTTGTTATTACCCAAAGATTATCAATTGGGTTGAGGTCAGTATAGTTTCCAGGCCTATTTAAAACGCTTAGCCCACTTCCTTCAAAGACTCTCAGCATTTTTCTGGAAGTTTGGCATGGAGCAATATCCTGCTGGAAAACTCCTCCGCCATCAGGAAAGTCTCTATCCACAATGGGAAGCAGATGAGTTGCCAGGATTGCCTTTTATCTGTCACTGTTGATCGTTCCCTCAACAACAACAAGCCGTCTAGGGCCTTTAGCAATAACACTACCCACAAGCCGGAACGACAGACGACCACAACAACAACAGTACTCAGGTCCCACACGTCGGGAACACCTGGTGATAAACACTCACATACAAACACATAGAAAAAACACTCGAGGAGAAGCAAACACAGAAGCAAACATTCGAACACAAAAACAAACATTATAACAGTGAAACAAACATTCGAATAAAAACAAACATTCAAACAGGAAAACAAATATTCGAACACAAAAACATTCTAACACAAAAACTAACATTTGAATACAAAAACATTCCAACACAAAAACAAACACTAACACAGAAACACAGAAAAACAAACCCAAAGCGATCACAGCAAAGAAACAACGACACAATAAACAAGGGGGAGGCAGTAGTGGAAAGACTATAGAAATATTGAGGAGGAGACTGACACTTGTGATAGACCAGTGTTCCTCTGGTGGTGTTCACTGAACCTTCCATCACTCTCCCTCCATCACTCTCCCTCCATCACTCTCCCTCCATCACTCTCCCTCCATCACTCTCCCTCCATCTCCCTCCATATCCCTCCATCACTCTCCCTCCCTCCTGGTTCATAGCTCCTACATGTGTTTTACAGAGGTTATTTCAGAGCTCCTACATGTGGTTTACAAAGCTTAGGTTCAGAGCTCCTACATGTGGTTTACAAAGCTTAGGTTCAGAGCTCCTACATGTGGTTTACAAAGCTTAGGTTCAGAGCTCCTACATGTGGTTTACAAAGCTTAGGTTCATAGCTCCTACATGTGGTTTACAAAGCTTAGCTTCATAGCTCCTACATGAGGTTTACAAAGCTTAGGTTCATAGCTCCTACATGTGGTTTACAAAGCTTAGGTTCATAGCTCCTACATGTGGTTTACAAAGCTTAGGTTCATAGCTCCTACATGAGGTTTACAAAGCTTAGGTTCATAGCTCCTACATGTGGTTTACAAAGCTTAGGTTCATAGCACCTACATGTGGTTTACAAAGCTTAGGTTCATAGCTCCTACATGTGGTTTACAAAGCTTAGGTTCATAGCTCCTACATGTGGTTTAAAAAGCTTAGGTTCATAGCTCCTACATGGGGTTTACAAAGCTTAGGTTCAGAGCTTCAATTAATTTTAAAGCCTTTTTCCTTGCGATCAAGAGAAGGAGGAAGAGAAGAGGAAGAAGAATAAGAGTAGGTGGATAAGAAGAATGCGGAGGGGAAAGAGAAAAGGAGAGTAGGAAAGGAGAGGACCAGAAAGGAGAATAGCTTTGAATTATAATTATTATTTTTAGAAGTATTCTTAGTAGTATTAGTAGTAGTAATAATAATAGTTGTAAGAGAAGAAAAGTATAATCACACAACTTTCTCAAAGTATTCAAGATTTAAGGTGTACAACTGACGTAAGAAGCACTCAATGAACAACACGACAACAAGAGACTGACGTATGAAGCACTCAATGAACAACACGACAACAAGAGACTGACGTATGAAGCACTCAATGAACAACACGACAACAAGAGACTGACGTATGAAGCACTCAATGAACAACACGACAACAAGAGACTGACGTATGAAGCACTCAGTGAACAACACGACAACAAGAGACTGACGTATGAAGCACTCAATGAACAACACGACAACAAGAGACTGACGTATGAAGCACTCAATGAACAACACGACAACAAGAGACTGATGTATGAAGCACTCAGTGAACAACACGACAACAAGAGACTGACGTATGAAGCACTCAATGAACAACACGACAACAAGAGTCTGACGTATGAAGCACTCAGTGAACAACACGACAACAAGAGACTGACGTATGAAGCACTCTGTGAACAACACACAACAAGAGACTGACGTATGAAGCACTCAATGAACAACACGACAACAAGAGACTGACGTATGAAGCACTCAGTGAACAACACGACAAAAGAGACTGACGTATGAAGCACTCAATGAACAACACGACAACAAGAGACTGACGTATGAAGCACTCAGTGAACAACACGACAACAAGAGACTGACGTATGAAGCACTCAGTGAACAACACACAACAAGAAACTGACGTATGAAGCACTCAATGAACAACACGACAACAAGAGACTGATGTATGAAGCACTCAATGAACAACACACAACAAGAGACTGACGTATGAAGCACTCAGTGAACAACACACAACAAGAAACTGACGTAAGAAGCACTCAATGAACAACACGACAACAAGAGACTGATGTATGAAGCACTCAGTGAACAACACGACAACAAGAGACTGACGTATGAAGCACTCAGTGAACAACACGACAACAAGAGACTGACGTATGAAGCACTCAGTGAACAACACGACAACAAGAGACTGATGTATGAAGCACTTAGTGAACAACACGACAACAAGAGACTGATGTATGAAGCACTCTGTGAACAACACGACAACAAGAGACTGATGTATGAAGCACTCAATGAACAACACGACAACAAGAGACTGATGTACGAAGCACTCAATGAACAACACGACAACAAGAGACTGATGTATGAAGCACTCAATGAACAACACGACAACAAGAGACTGACGTATGAAGCACTCAATGAACAACACGACAACAAGTGACTGACGTATGAAGCACTCAATGAACAACACGACAACAAGAGACTGATGTATGAAGCACTCAATGAACAACACGACAACAAAAGACTGATGTATGAAGCACTCAATGAACAACACGACAACAAGAGACTGACGTATGAAGCACTCAATGAACAACACGACAACAAGAGACTGACGTATGAAGCACTCAATGAACAACACGACAACAAGAGACTGATGTATGAAGCACTCAATGAACAACATGACAACAAGAGACTGATGTATGAAGCACTCAATGAACAACACGACAACAAGAGACTGACGTATGAAGCACTCAATGAACAACACGACAACAAGAGACTGACGTATGAAGCACTCAATGAACAACACGACAACAAGAGACTGACGTATGAAGCACTCAGTGAACAACACGACAACAAGAGACTGACGTATGAAGCACTCAATGAACAACACGACAACAAGTGACTGACGTATGAAGCACTCAATGAACAACACGACAACAAGAGACTGATGTATGAAGCACTCAATGAACAACACGACAACAAAAGACTGATGTATGAAGCACTCAATGAACAACACGACAACAAGAGACTGACGTATAAAGCACTCAATGAACAACACGACAACAAGAGACTGACGTATGAAGCACTCAATGAACAACACGACAACAAGAGACTGATGTATGAAGCACTCAATGAACAACATGACAACAAGAGACTGATGTATGAAGCACTCAATGAACAACACGACAACAAGAGACTGACGTATGAAGCACTCAATGAACAACACGACAACAAGAGACTGACGTATGAAGCACTCAATGAACAACACGACAACAAGAGACTGACGTATGAAGCACTCAGTGAACAACACGACAACAAGAGACTGACGTATGAAGCACTCAGTGAACAACACGACAACAAGAGACTGATGTATGAAGCACTCAATGAACAACACGACAACAAGAGACTGACGTATGAAGCACTCAGTGAACAACACACAACAAGAAACTGACGTAAGAAGCACTCAATGAACAACACGACAACAAGAGACTGACGTATGAAGCACTCAGTGAACAACACACAACAAGAAACTGACGTAAGAAGCACTCAATGAACAACACGACAACAAGAGACTGATGTATGAAGCACTCTGTGAACAACACACAACAAGAAACTGACGTATGAAGCACTCAATGAACAACACGACAACAAGAGACTGACGTATGAAGCACTCAGTGAACAACACGACAACAAGAGACTGACGTATGAAGCACTCAGTGAACAACACGACAACAAGAGACTGATGTATGAAGCACTCTGTGAACAACACACAACAAGAGTCTGACGTAAGAAGCACTCAGTGAACAACACGACAACAAGAGACTGACGTATGAAGCACTCTGTGAACAACACACAACAAGAAACTGACGTAAGAAGCACTCAGTGAACAACACGACAACAAGAGACTGACGTAAGAAGCACTCAGTGAACAACACGACAACAAGAGACTGACGTATGAAGCACTCTGTGAACAACACACAACAAGAAACTGACGTAAGAAGCACTCAGTGAACAACACACAACAAGAGACTGACGTAAGAAGCACTCAGTGAACAACACGACAACAAGAGACTGACGTATGAAGCACTCAATGAACAACACACAACAAGAAACTGACGTAAGAAGCACTCAGTGAACAACACGACAACAAGAGACTGACGTATGAAGCACTCAGTGAATAACACGACAACAAGAGACTGATGTATGAAGCACTCAGTGAACAACACACAACAAGAGACTGACGTAAGAAGCACTCAGTGAACAACACGACAACAAGAGACTGACGTATGAAGCACTCAGTGAACAACACGACAACAAGAGACTGACGTAAGAAGCACTCAGTGAACAACACGACAACAAGAGACTGACGTATGAAGCACTCTGTGAACAACACACAACAAGAAACTGACGTAAGAAGCACTCAGTGAACAACACACAACAAGAGACTGACGTAAGAAGCACTCTGTGAACAACACGACAACAAGAGACTGACGTATGAAGCACTCTGTGAACAACACACAACAAGAAACTGACGTAAGAAGCACTCAGTGAACAACACACAACAAGAGACTGACGTAAGAAGCACTCAGTGAACAACACGACAACAAGAGACTGACGTATGAAGCACTCTGTGAACAACACACAACAAGAAACTGACGTAAGAAGCACTAAGTGAACAACACGACAACAAGAGACTGACGTATGAAGCACTCAATGAACAACACAACAACAAGAGACTGATTTTAC
Source organism: Cherax destructor (assembly GCA_009830355.1). Taxonomy (NCBI): domain Eukaryota; kingdom Metazoa; phylum Arthropoda; class Malacostraca; order Decapoda; family Parastacidae; genus Cherax; species Cherax destructor. The sequence continues at coordinate 11,627 of WNWK01002872.1, read as the reverse complement.
AACATAGAAAAACATACAAACACGATAAATTTGTACAAAACACAAGAATAACTTTCTGATAAATACGACATTAAATTTTAATTTATTACGTCAATTAATTATTCATATAAACAAGATAATTTTCATGTAAACAAGACAATTGTTAATGCAAACACCAGCCTGATTGAAGACCAAACAGGCACAATACCCTGAGCAATTATACAGCAATTATACTGTAATTGGTATTCAATATTATGCTGGCGAGGACACGTGTCCAAAACTTAAGTGTCTTGTTGAAATGACAGAGCTCCTTCAGTCAAATGCACATGATCATATCACTGGAGACAATAAAGGAGGAGGAGAGAGAATTTTGAGGTGATCAGTCCCTTAGACAGACCATCTTCTGATAGTCACGTTGGAGAGATTAAAATTTAGGTCGAACCCGAAGAAAAATTATCTGTGAAATAATTTAGATGTCAATTGATGCAGAAATGTGTCCTGTATCACATTTTTAAACTCAATATCTTTTGGGGGAGATTTTGTTTACTAGGATTTAAAATAAAGACCTTTCATGGGCCATTTTGCTTTATATTCGGTCAAGGGAATTGTTTGCGATTGTAGGTGAACCCAACTGATAATGTTTATGTTAATGAAATGTTAAACAAAACACTCAGGAATTAATTAATAACATATATGTTTATTTTTAGAATCTGTGGCTTGTGTTAATGTGAGTTGAGGTGAAGAATATTGGCAACACCATGAGTGAACAGACTGAACAATATACTCAACATGAGTGAACAGACTGAACAACAGCCATCACAAGCTGGTGCTGGTGTTAATGTTCATATATTATTTGATGAAGACTGTCTTAGTTGCCTCGAGCATTTCGAGAATCAAGATCCAGTATCAGTCGGCAGAAAGGTTCTGGATGCGCTCCTTAAATACACTCCCAATACGCTCCAACCCAGGAACATTTTAACGAAGATTTCAACCCTATCTTCAAGCTTATTAAGCTCCGTGAAATGAAGTTCTCTGAAGTCGACTTTACGTAAACACTCAGAATCATCCACGACCATCCATCTGGTGTACGTATTCCGGAATCGTCCACGCCTATGGGTTCCGATGTACTTGTAATAAAATTGGTAGAATTGCCAACAATATGTCGCAACTAATGCGACATTTTATTCTGGCAACGCTTCGCTTTGTCAAGCCGTTGCGTTACGGCTTGACAAAGCCGTAACGTTGCCACAAGAAAATGTTGCCCTTTTACCTAAGAAATCCACTACCGCTCCTGTCGTCGTTGTATAGTGCCCTTACAGCCCATAAACAAATACTTCTAGGCGTAGATACGTGAATTAACTGTGAGGTTAATGTATTAATTAAAAGATTTAGACCTTAAGAATTATTTAGATAGGCTTGAATCATTAGTAAATAATATTAGAATAAATAATATAGCTTTAGATATTAATATTATGTCATATTATGATATGAGATTAGATATATTGTTACAGCTAGCATCTCTTTTGAACAAGCAAGGAGATATGAGGGTTCACTAGAGACAGATTTCGCTTTGTGGTCTGGGACACATTTACCTAGTGACCAACAAAAATGAAATGGACACACTGCAGTCTCTACACCAGGCTCCCATCGTGAGATTATTTCTGTTTTTTTTTTTCCATAGTAATTGCCCGTCGTTATTTTGAGTAACGCAGGGTAATTTGCCTACGGGTTATGAGCAGGCCAAGAGCCCATAGTAAGGTAAATAACAGCCAGAATTGCTGAATAATCGTGACCTGAATATCAAGCCAGAAGCTAGTAATCTTTCTGTGTACGTTAGTACTAGTTAGGGAAAACCCAATGAATACAGGGACCGCTAGAATGTATGTTGGGATTACTAATATAATCTAATTACAGGAACATTTCTTCTGATCACGTGGCATCGTTGAGAGAGGGACGTCATTGGCAGTCTAGTTAGCCTGGGTAGAATCAGGGGATTTCTAGCAAAGATAGACTCCACATACACGTAAGACTGTTTTAGTTTGTGAAAGGGAAAGCCAGGATTTCCTGCAGATCAGCTAGCCCTTCCCAAAGAAGTGAAACAAAGGGAACTTGTGAGGGCAGGACAAAGGAGTCTAGCGTTACCTGTGTTACCAGTGATTGCCAGAGTGGGGCAGCTCACAAGTTTCCACAATATTGCAACAAAGGTGTACAATAGACATGAAACATGAAGTAACTATCACGGAAACGTTTCTCTCACAACGAATTTTACGAACGATTCATAATGCTTCTGGTGGGCGAAACGTTTCCACAAAAGCTACCTAAAGTAGTATAAGCGTCTTTTACAGTTTTATAATGTAGGAGTCAGTTTGAGACGGAATCCAAAAGAATATGTTAATTCCTTTCTCTATTTTTCTTAAATATCCATAACTGACTTCTGCAATGAGTATGTTGATGGAATCAGTATGTGGGAGCTGCAAGACCTTCCAGACACCACATGGAGGAGACCCAGGCCAGGACCAGGACCCGGGCCAGGACCCGAGCCAGGACCCGGGCCAGGACCCGGGACAGGACCCGGGCCAGGACCCGAGCCAGGACCCGAGCCAGGACCCGGGCCAGGACCCGGGCCAGGACCCGAGCCAGGACCCGGGCCAGGACCCGGGACAGGACCCGGGCCAGGACCCGGGCCAGGACCCGAGCCAGGACCCGGGCCAGGACCGGGCCAGGACCCGGGCCAGGACCCGGGCCAGGACCCGGGCCAGGACCCGGGCCAGGACCCGTTCTGGCAAACTCACCTGAACCTTCGGATAATAATAATAATAATAATAATAATAATAATAATAATAATAATAATAATAATAATAATAATAATGTAAGCCAGTAAATTCAGCAGTGAAATTAGACCACCTTAGAGTGTAACTGTCTGCTCGGGGCGGAAGATCTGACAATCAATGATTCCCATCATCTTTTTCTTGAAGATCAGACAATGAATTTGCATACTGCGAGTCTCATTAGCGGCTGCCTTTGCGTCGTTTGCGTTCACAAATGCAAATAACCAGGAGTCTACTCCCTAGAAGATTATACTCGTGATGGAACCTTGTCTTATATAGTAAGAGGAAAAGATAAATAAATAATAGTCCGATTTTAATTATTTTTTCTTGCCAATAAAATAGTGCCTAATTCTGGGAACATTTTGGTACAATTCATTTATTCGATGATTCAAAGATATTTTTTATCACTGTTTTCTTTTTTTTTTTTAGTATGACGTCATCAAAATTACGCATGGATGCAGAGTCTCATTTTGGCTATTGTATATTTTTTTCCGAATATTATTATTTTTTTTTTTTGTGAATGTTTGGAAAATACACAACACTATATGTAACCCAGCAGCTGCACTTCACTATATGTAACCCAGCAGCTGCACTACACTATATGTAACCCAGCAGCTGCACTACACTATATGTAACCCAGCAGCTGCACTACACTATATGTAACCCAGCAGCTGCACTTCACTATATGTAACCCAGCAGCTGCACTACACTATATGTAACCCAGCAGCTGCACTACACTATATGTAACCCAGCAGCTGCACTACACTATATGTAACCCAGCAGCTGCACTTCACTATATGTAACCAGAGCTGCACAGCATATGCAGCAGCTGACTCACTATATGTAACCCAGCAGCTGCACACACTATATGTAACCCAGCAGCTGCACTACACTATATGTAACCCAGCAGCTGCACACACTATATGTAACCCAGCAGCTGCACTCACTATATGTAACCCAGCAGCTGCACTACACTATATGTAACCCAGCAGCTGCACTACACTATATGTAACCCAGCAGCTGCACTACACTATATGTAACCCAGCAGCTGCACAACACTATATGTAACCCAGCAGCTGCACAACACTATATGTAACCCAGCAGCTGCACTACACTATATGTAACCCAGCAGCTGCACACATATATACAGCCAGCAGCGACACTACTATATGTAACCCAGCAGCTGCACTACACTATATGTAACCCAGCAGCTGCACTACACTATATGTAACCCAGCAGCTGCACTACACTATATGTAACCCAGCAGCTGCACTACACTATATGTAACCCAGCAGCTGCACAACACTATATGTAACCCAGCAGCTGCACTACACTATATGTAACCCAGCAGCTGCACACACTATATGTAACCCAGCAGCTGCACAACTATATGTAACCCAGCAGCTGCACACACTATAGTAACCACTATATGTAACCAGCAGCTGCACATACCCGAGCACTATATGTAACCCAGCAGCTGCACTACACTATATGTAACCCAGCAGCTGCACTACACTATATGTAACCCAGCAGCTGCACTACACTATATGTAACCCAGCAGCTGCACTACACTATATGTAACCCAGCAGCTGCACTACACTATATGTAACCCAGCAGCTGCTAACTTATGTAACCCACAGCTGCACATTATGTAACCCAGCAGCTGCACTACACTATATGTAACCCAGCAGCTGCACACACTTATGTAACCCAGCAGCTGACACACTATATGTAACCCAGCAGCTGCACACACTATATGTAACCCAGCAGCTGCACTACACTATATGTAACCCAGCAGCTGCACAACACTATATGTAACCCAGCAGCTGCACTACACTATATGTAACCCAGCAGCTGCACTACACTATATGTAACCCAGCAGCTGCACTACACTATATGTAACCCAGCAGCTGCACACACTATATGTAACCCAGCAGCTGCACTACACTATATGTAACCCAGCAGCTGCACAACTATATGTAACCCAGCAGCTGCACACACTATATGTAACCCAGCAGCTGCACTACACTATATGTAACCCAGCAGCTGCACTACACTATATGTAACCCAGCAGCTGCACTACACTATATGTAACCCAGCAGCTGCACATACACTATATGTAACCCAGCAGCTGTAACAGCTGACTACATATATGTAACCCAGCAGCTGCACTCACTATATGTAACCCAGCAGCTGCACTACACTATATGTAACCCAGCAGCTGCACAACACTATATGTAACCCAGCAGCTGCACAACACTATATGTAACCCAGCAGCTGCACTACACTATATGTAACCCAGCAGCTGCACTACACTATATGTAACCCAGCAGCTGCATACCTATACAGCAGCTGCCACTATATGTAACCCAGCAGCTGCACACACTATATGAACCAGCAGCTGACTACACTATATGTAACCCAGCAGCTGCACTACACTATATGTAACCCAGCAGCTGCACTACACTATATGTAACCCAGCAGCTGCACTACACTATATGTAACCCAGCAGCTGCACTACACTATATGTAACCCAGCAGCTGCACTACACTATATGTAACCCAGCAGCTGCACAACACTATATGTAACCCAGCAGCTGCACTACACTATATGTAACCCAGCAGCTGCACTACACTATATGTAACCCAGCAGCTGCACTCACTATATGTAACCCATCAGCTGCACTACACTATATGTAACCCAGCAGCTGCACTACACTATATGTAATCCAGCAGCTGCACTACACTATATGTAACCCAGCAGCTGCACAACACTATATGTAACCCAGCAGCTGCACAACACTATATGTAACCCAGCAGCTGCACAACACTATATGTAACCCAGCAGCTGCACAACACTATATGTAACCCAGCAGCTGCAGCAGAGAATCTGGTCATTGTCTGCCACATCGCTCTGATTTCTTCCCAAATTAGTGAATATTGGATAGTTTTCTGCTAGAGTTATATTAAGAGTGAAGAAAGGTTAATCTAGGAAGAAAATGGAACATATGAGTAATATATCAAAGGAAAAGTCCACAACTTTTCTATATTTTTCGCATTTTTATTTTTATTTTTGGTTGTTGATCCTTCAAAGATCACAACAATGCCACTATCACTATCAGATATGCCAAGCCTATGATGATCCTTTGTAAATCACTTGTTCTCTCTAGGCTGGAATACTGCTGTACATTAATATCTCCATTAAAAGCAGGTGAAATTCCAGATCTAGAGAATGTACAGAGAACCTTCACTGCACATATAAGTTCCGTCAAACACCTTAATTACTGGGAACGCTTGGAAGCACTTGACTTGTACTCACTGGAGCGCAGGCGAGAGAGATGCATCATAATCTACACCTGGAAAATCCTGGTGGGACTGGTCTCTAATGTATACACAGAAATCACTCTCTACGAAAGCAAAAGGCTTGGCAGGCGAAGCAACATACCTTGAATGAAAGTAGGGGCGCCATTAGAAAACATAATAAGTGTCCGGGGCCCAAGACTGTTAAACAGCCTCCCACCAGCCATAAGGGAAATTACCAATTGACCCCTGGTTGTCTAAGAGGGAGCTGGACAGATACTTAAAAGTCAGTGCCGGATAAGCCGGGCTGTGGTTCGTACGTTGGACTACGTGAGGCCAGCAGTAACAGCCTAGTTGATCAGACCCTGATCTACCAGGCGGCCTGGTCATGGACCTGGCCGCGGGGGCGTTGATCCCCGGAATACCCTCCAGGTAGGTAGATCCTCTATACTCGCAGAGGTCGACGAACTTTTTAAGGAATTACCCCAAAACAAATTTGTGTAGAGCAAAATTACCCACTAGACTAAAAATTATTTATTTGAAAAAACATAACTTTCTTAATTAGCCTCGCTTATTAAATAATAAATTTTTGTGCAGTTTTATTTAAATATTTATAGAGCCTTTATTACCCCCGATATTTTCACTTTTGCCTCATTTGGGGTAATTTACCCCCATTCCCCGACCTTTGACCTGGACTATCCTGTTTGGAACATGTACTTCACACACTATGTCAACATTGCTGGAGGGTCAGTAACGATGTCTCCTGGCCAGTCACATAGTTGGGGGTTTTGTCAACAGTTATATTAGTAAGTTGTTCTTCATAATTCATGATTTCTACACACATTATTCAGGAGTCATGGTTTTAAAAATATTATGGTGGACTTTGTAATAGCCTTTACCGTTTGATTTTTATTTAGAAAAACATTAAAAAATCATATTTTTCATTATATAGTATAATAACATGTTCATTTCCATCATAATAATTTGTCTTAAGTTTTTACTCCTATAAATTCAACTACAACAGTGTTGCCATACCAAAAACTTCTTTTCTCTATTTTTAAAGAAACCTCCTGAAACCTCTAATATAGGCTGCTGATAATATAGGCTCCTGATAATATAGGCTGCTGATAATATAGGCTGCTGATAATATAGGCTGCTGATAATATAGGCTCCTGATAATATAGGCTGCTGATAATATAGGCTCCTGATAATATAGGCTCCTGACCTTCTAAACTTATAATAAAAATGTTATTGAAACTGGACTATTTTTTTTTTTAAATTTTCCTAAAATTAACGTTTTCCTCCTTTAAATTTAATTTGTGGAGCTGAGTTCTATATGAGAGAGAGTTCAGTCCTGAACGAGAGTTGTAACATGTGAAGGAAGAAGACTGGAGACGGGGAAAGTCAAACGATAATATATAATTAAGGCTGCAAGTGGATTAAATATCAACACAAATGATTAATTTCGGGTAAATAGGAATAACGATAGGGAAAAAAACAGGTCCACTTAAAATTAGTCAGTGAGAAATTAATGTACATTATTCCTAACACTTATTTCATCTCTGTTTGTACTCCAGAGGACACAAATGAAATTGCAGAAGTCAATAATTATTCTGGTCAGGACGAGATTGAATTAGACAAGGTCAAAGTCAGTACTAAGATGGTGGACACACAACTAGATAGATTAAAACCAAACAAGTCACATGGCAATGATAAAAAATACAGGGGATCTAATAGTCTCTACGACAGGTCACTACAGAGGGAGGGGAAGTGAGGGAAGAAGAGGAAAAGGAAGTGAAGGAATGAGAGAAAGATAGAAGGAAGAGAAAGAGGAAGAGAAGAAGAGAAAGAGAAAGAAAAGGAAGAAGAGAAAAAAGGAGAGAAGAAATGGAACTGAAGGAAGAGGAAGTGGTGGAAGAAGAGGAAGTGAGGGAAGCAGAGGAAGAGGGAGAAAAAAGAGATTATGCATTATGCAAATGAGTATAAAATATGCATCAGAGATGAGCATCAGCTGGTGTCAGCATCACCAGCGCCCGAGGAATGGCAGGTTTGATCCCAGAAAGGGGAGGGATACCTAAAGTTCCTCCCACTTATCTTGGGTTAAGAAGGGATGCCTGGGACTACTAACCAAGACAACAGTAGTCCTGGTGCTCACACCTGTACTAACCAAGACAACAGTAGTCCTGGTGCTCACACCTGTACTAACCAAGACAACAGTAGTCCTGGTGCTCACACCTGTACTAACCAAGACAACAGTAGTCCTGGTGCTCACACCTGTACTAACCAAGACAGCAGTAGTCCTGGTGCTCACACCTGTACTAACCAAGACAGCAGTAGTCCTGGTGCTCACACCTGTACTAACCAAGACAACAGTAGTCCTGGTGCTCACACCTGTACTAACCAAGACAACAGTAGTCCTGGTGCTCACACCTGTACTAACCAAGACAACAGTAGTCCTGGTGGTCACACCTGTACTAACCAAGACAGCAGTAGTCCTGGTGCTCATATAACGATATGTTATTTGGAGTTTTCTTGGTAGCGGGAATGCAATGTTAAGGCTTCGGAGGCTTCTTACTTTATTTGTAATAAAGGTGCGGGTAACAGGCTGCGTGTCTGTGGCCATGGCCCAGGTGGGCCATGCCCCTTGCGAGAGGGAGAGGAGTAGGCCTATTGACTGAGTGAAGTCTGGGCGCCAAGTGAGAGTGGGCCAGGGCGGGTCTGGTAGACGTGGGTACGCCTACCAGGCTTGCCCTCTGGCGGAATACTATGGAAACTAGCATGGCACGAAATATGAACTCAGCTGGCAGACAGCATGGGTTGTCTATGCAGACAGTCAGGCTGTCTACATCGCTCGGTCACGCTACCCATGGTCGTCCCGACCATGAATGGCATTAAAAAAACTCGGGTCTCTCTCTCGCAAGAACAGGTCACAGAACACGAAAGAAAAATACATATATACATAAACATATGGACATAGAAAAAAAAACTTCCTCCAGAGAGGGAAGAAAAAAACGGTGTGCTTCGTGGTCTAAGGCAGTGAGCGTCGATGCAGCACTGCGCGCCTTCCTGCGTCTGGACACGTACTGCAACACGGGAGACATGAGTTGTGACGTAACAGGGTACGGTCTCCTCTGGAATGTGAAGCAGACATCGTAGTAGTCGCTGCAGGGGTTCACTCAACTGGGGCACAACTGCTGGTGCCCTCGAGTGAGGCGTCGTCAGTAGTTGCAACAGGACAGGACTGGCAAGCGACTCAGGAGGACATTCCTCGACTGGTACTGTCGCTGGAACTGTCGCTGCTGGCGAGTGTGGAGTGAGTCGTGGCAGAGACGACTCGGCGAAACATCTGGAGGTCGTAACAGCATACACCATACTGCAGTGAGTGGGCTAGCAGTCAAAGTGACATCAACTTTGTGCAGGCTGCTCACTGAAGCTGTGACACAAGGCTGACAGTCGCCTGCCAACAGGCTTAACTGCGGCTTGGCGAGTGACATCTCTCGACAGTAGAAGTTACAGCAGAGGGCAGTGTAAGCGTCCCCAGACTGGTCATCTGCAATAACTGGACTGACGGTCTAGGAGGTGAAGTGGAACGGTCTCGATGGGAGAATCGTCGCGGGTACGATTCAGCAAAGGCATTTACGAGCGGCGAACAATAAGAGCTTTCTGTACAAGGCGCTCGAACGCTCGTAACTGACGCCTGGACTGACAAATGTCAGCTGTCAAGCGCGCGGGTCGCGGGTCACACACTGGGTGACAAAGTAACACACAGGTGTTACATAGGACACACGAGAAACTGCACACATACTACACATGTGGTACAACATGGCTTACTAGCAAATGACGCTTTTCTGTGTAAAAATCGTCACTAAGTAATACACGAACATGTGAGAACACTGACTGAGAGGAATAATTAACACTCGACTTATATCTTCTCTCAAACTTCTCGACAAATAATGAAAATAAAATGCTCACTGTGAAACTACAGCACTCGGGACATCACATGGGTGATATCAGGCGTGACATCGCGAGTGATGTCAGCAGACGTCGCGAGGTGACGTTCTGGAGTGACATCATGATGGATGTCATGGGGTGACATCGCGAAGTGACATCAGTGGAGTGACGTCGTGGAGTCGGCAGCATCGTGACGTCAGCAGCATGGTGGTGACGTCATGGGTTGATGTGGGCGCAGATCACAGCGTGCTTGGGATCTGGCTTACCCACATGGCGTGCTGATCACGTGGCTTGGTCACACGTGGCTTCGAGTGGCCTCGGACACTCTGATACACAGCTCTGGCAAGAATTCACAAGGAAATTCACAAAAACAGCATAGAGGGAGTGGACAGTGAGTGGTGTATGGTGTGTGGCGGCGTACACTAGGGCGAGCGTGAGTGTCTGGGTGAGAGGCAAGGAACCCGGCCGCTTCCGACTCTCACCCTACCCATACACGAGGGAGACACCCACACTAGACGCTGAAATCACCACTAACTCACCTCTGAAGTGCTGAAATAGCAGTGCTGAGCTGAACAACAACAGCAGAACATGCTGGCAAGGCTGAACACGTGACTGAGAAACAGCATGGGACGCTGTGGCGTGAAGTCAGTGACGCCATTTCTCGGAGAATTAGACAAATTTCGGCCTGAATCCTGCATGTACCTGTGTCTGGATGCTGAGATTTGCAGACACGACATCAGGATAACTCGTTGAGAGACGGATGCTTCTTGTGTAGGCTGATGAATTGAAAGACAAACTTCAGTCCTCTTCTTTCCCTCGACACAACTGCTGCGAGGCACCGCTGTCACCATTTATAACGATATGTTATTTGGAGTTTTCTTGGCTTCGGAGGCTTCTTACTTTATTTGTAATAAAGGTGCGGGTAACAGCTTGCGTGTCTGTGGCCATGGCCCAGGTGGGCCATGCCCCTTGCGAGAGGGAGAGGAGTAGGCCTATTGACTGAGTGAAGTCTGGGCGCCAAGTGAGTGGGGGCCAGGGCGGGTCTGGTAGACGTGGGTACGCCTACCAGGCTTGCCCTCTGGCGGAATACTATGGAAACTAGCATGGCACGAAATATGAACTCAGCTGGCAGACAGCATGGCTGTCTATGCAGACAGTCAGGCTGTCTACACTCACACCTGTACTAACCAAGACAGAAATAGTCCTGGTGCTACCACCTGTACTAACCAAGACAACAGTAGTCCTGGTGCTCACACCTGTACTAACCAAGAAAGCAGTAGTCCTGGTGCTAACACCTGTACTAACCAAGACAGCAGTAGTCCTGGTGCTCACACCTGTACTAACCAAGACAACAGTAGTCCTAGTGGTCACACCTGTACTAACCAAGACAGCAGTAGTCCTGGTGGTCACACCTGTACTAACCAAGACAACAGTAGTCCTGGTGCTCACACCTGTACTAACCAAGACAACAGTAGTCCTGGTGCTCACACCTGTACTAACCAAGACAACAGTAGTCCTGGTGCTCACACCTGTACTAACCAAGACAACAATAGTCCTGGAGCTCACACCT
>WNWK01002871.1:27500-190524 GCA_009830355.1 Cherax destructor | reverse complement strand
GGGCCCCCGAATGAAAAAACACCCACTCAGTCCTATACTGCCATGCGATGCCCTTTTTAGACCACTTTCATTTTCTTAGATCACTATCCTTGTGTTTTCTACTGCCAATTGGTTCCTAGGTCTTTCTTATTCTGTCCTGTATCCTAGTCTATTCGTTATAAGTGGTAACTCAGATCTATAAAAGTCGCTTGCACATTGACCACTCCAGGGCAAGTGGTCACCCCGCACTGCCACACTACTATTGGATTTAATTTACTTTTATTTTATACCTAATAGTTTATCACTGTGCTGTACACTGGTTATTACAAGGATATACACTATATTTATTCCAGATACCTTTTCTTTTCACTGAACTAATACTGTGGTCATTGCTTTATTTCCACACGATACCTATGCTTCCGGTAGTTTCCCCTTACACTTCCATGGCAAAAACTTCCACACTTAGTAGTGGCAGCGAGAAAGACACTTCACATGGTTTTATACTCCAATTATGTATACTGTGATTCCCTGCACCTCAGTGCCACCATCACTTGTTTTTGTTTCTTATAACTATAGAATTTACTTATCTGTTATTTCTGCTTCTCAGGACCTCTGGCAATTTTCACTATACTGGTAGAAGTCACTCCAAGAAAAGTTGAAACCAAAAGAACCTTAGCAATTAATTTAAGTTAGAGGATGATAACATTATTTAGATTCCGGAAACGCAGTCTGTAATGATACGAGAAATTAAAGAAATCTCTAGACTTAAATAACAGCCATATTTGTGGTAAGGCGGAATTTTATTGATTAGGCTTGCAAATACACTACTCATCAAATTTAGTACCTTAGATTAATATTTTTTTGTCGTTCAGTTAGTTTACTGTGCACCTCATAGCTCCATATCCAGCCTGAGAACTAATCCCTAATGGACTAAAAAAGTACCTTTGGGAATACTATATTATTTACAGATTCGTCATTCTTTTATGTTATAAACAAATTTAGGAAACTTTCTCAGAATTTATGGTATCTTATTTCATAAAGTAGGAACTCTGACATATCTTTATATTCCTTAATAAGTGAAAAATTAAAGTGTTCAAATAAGTGACCATAAGGCTGACTACATGCTTTACATTTAACTTGTTCATCGTCCTTGTATGCGGCAAGCTACCAGATGGCTACAACTTCTGCCAGACTGTTTATAGTGCAAATCACACTGGAATTCACAAGTACATCTCTGTAAAATGCCAAACACACTCCCGAACAGAAGAAGAAAAAAAAGATAATGTCGTCTAAAGGGCCTATTATAGAGTTGGAGGCGATAATGTGTATGAGTGAAAGAGTGCGCAGCGGGAGGCCAGCCACAGAGACCGCAGAGGACAACTTAATGTGTAGATCAGGAAGATGAGACGGACCTTCACGCAAGAAAGACACAACAGGGAGACACCTATCATCAGAACCGCAAGAGGATCAGTAACTTGAGACAGCGTCGAGAAGCAATTACAGAAATCCGAAACGAAAATTCTAGATGATGAACGAGTACTACAGGCGAGTGGTGCAGGTGTGCGGGAGTGTCTTGAGACAGACGAGTCTAATTTGTAACCAAACACCGTTGTCATTCAGCTGGGCCAACATGATGCACAAGCGGCCAGAGGTCAAAGTTCGGACAGTCACTAGCACAGGAATTACATTTAGTAATACTGTTCTTGTGTCAACCATTTGTATTTCGGCAGCGAGCCACAATTTCATCCTGAATCTCCTGGCAAACAACTTAATACGGGCGCACCAACTGCAGACTAAATATATAGCCACCTCTTCTCTGTCCCACAAAAGCTTCAACGCTCACAACCCCATGATTACCTGTCCCACAAAAGCTTCAACGCTCACAACCCCATGATTACCTGTCCCACAAAAGCTTCAACGCTCACAACCCCATGATTACCTGTCCCACAAAAGCAAAGCATGAAGTGTTAAGTTTCAACGCTCACGACCCACCATTCCCTATATTTCAGCGATGACAGGCTTGAAAAGAGTCCACCACTGAAGCTCTGCTCTGTGTACACCGATATAAAAGATACACGTAGCGAAAATCAAGGATGCACGTAGCGATAAGTCAATCAATACACCTGCGCAGAATGTATAAAAAGACGCTGCTGGTGCAAGGTGGCCGACCGACCGCTGGCAGCGTCCCCGAGTCCAGAATGCTAACACACACCATGAAGAGGGTGGAGGTAGACCAAGAAATTTAGGAAGAGCTGGAGAGAGAGAGAGAGAGAGAGAGAGAGAGAGAGAGAGAGAGAGAGAGAGAGAGGGGGAGGAAGGACGAGCTGGAGATTTTCAGATAGAAGGGACGAAGAAAGTTAAGAGGGTGAGAAGAAGGAAGGAAAATAGGCAAGGAGAGTAAAAAGGCTGAAACGAGGAAAGGAACGAAGGAGGGCGAGAAGAAAGAAGAAAGGGAGCTAGGTAGGGCAAGATGAAGGGAAGGAGGAAGTAAGATCATGTACGTGTTTCCTTATGGAGCAAAGCATAGTGACACTTCAAGTATCACAAACCAGCACCTCTCCCTTGAGGTATATTCGTTTGTGTGGGTAAACCATTAACCTCAAGCCTGTCACTTGCCTCTATTGTGACCATTCTCCTCAGAATAAGACAAGTTTAACTTTTCAAAGGTTTCTACTTGAACTCAAATTATGCTGTCCACAATACTTAAAACAAGAAAACAGCACAATTAAAAAAACTAGGCTATGTGGAATTGTTTGCCCTCTTTTTGTTAAGAGCTAAACCACTCGACGTAGTTGAATGGTTATACTAGCGCCTCTGGTCAGAGTGGCCTGGGGTTCACTTCTCTAGTGAATTTAGTACTAGTAGTGTACAAGCCTAAGCCAATAACAGTGAATAGTTAATAAAAGTCAATAGTTACTATATTGCAAATAAAATACATAAGCACCAAAATGGTAATTGACAGTAAATTGCCACTTTCTTAACAATAACAAGTGCAGCATTAGGAAAAAAATATCTTCTTATACCAAATGGATGAATAGGAGACTAAAGCATCCATTAAAGAGAGAAGAGAGTTTACAGGTGTAAAGAAGTAGAGAGGTAACGATGATTAGAAAGCCTAAACGCGACTATGAAATTTAAGTAACTGGTGCATCAAAGAGGTTCTTTCAAGTGTAGAGGACAAAGATCAAGGAAAAAATAAGACCGCTGAGAACTAGGTCTGGACAGCTAACTGATAAATGAGCAGGAAATGTGCTCTTTTTAATAGTTATTTCTTGTCACACGAAACTGTAATGACACGATTGTAAACAAACAACAGTACGGGCGGAAGTTTTACGACTCAATAGCCGCGAGTTCAATCCCCACCCGTATCGTGGTTAATTTCTTGTCAGTTTTTCACACAAGACATAAACAATACTTTTTTTTTATTAACACATCAGCCGCTTCCCACCACTGTCTTGCCAGAGGCGTGCTTACACTACAGTTATAAAACTGCAATATTTACACCCCTCCCTCAGAGTGCAGACACTGTACTTCCCATCTCCAGGACTCAAGTCCGGCCTGCTGGTTTGCCTGAATCCCTTCGTAAATGTTACCTTGCTCACACTCCAACAGCACGTCAAGTCCTAAAAAACCATTTGTCTCCATTCACTCCTCTCAAATACGCTCACACATGCTTGCTGAAAGTCCAAACCCCTCGCACAGAAAGTCTTCTTTACCCCCTCCCTCCAACTTTTTCTAGGCCAACCCCTACCCTGCCTTCCCTCCACTACAGATTAATACACTCTCGAAGTCATTCTATTTTGTTCCATCCTCTCTACATGTCCGAACCACCTCAACAACCCCTGCTCAGCCCTCTGGATAATAGTTTTGGTAATCCCGCACCTCCTCCTAATTTCCAAGGACATGAACCCCCTCAACAACCCCTGCTCAGCCCTCTGGATAATAGTTTTGGAAATCCCGCACCTCCTCCTAATTTCCAAACTACGAATTCTCTGCATTATATTCACACAACACATTGCCCTAAGACATGACATCTCCACTGCCTCCAGCCTTCTCCTTGTTGCAACATTCACCACCCATACTGTTTTCTAGCGGATTATTGCGTCGTCGATCAAGGTGGGGTAGCAAAGATAAGGCTTCGGAGGCTTCTTACTTTATTTGCAATAACGTGAGGGTACACAGGCAGTGTGTTTGTGCCCATGGCCCGGGAGGGCCATGCCCATGCAAGGGAGAGGAGAGTAGGCCTTGTTTACTCTAGGATGCCTGGACGAGAAGTGAGGACGGAACATAGTGGGGCAGACTGAAGTGGGTATGGGCCTATAGGTGGCAGCACGAGCATGGCACGAAATATGAACTCAGCTGGCAGACAGCATAGGCTGTCTATGCAGACAGTACAGGCTGTCTACAATGCTTCACACCCATATAAGAGTGTTGGTATAACTATACTCTCATACATTCCCCTCTTTGCTTTCATGGATAAAGTTCTTTATCTCAACAGACTCCTAAGTGCACGACTCACCCTTTTCCCCTTATCAATTCTATGATTCATGTCATCCTTCATAGACCCATCCGCTGACATGTCCACTCCCAAATATCTGAACACATTCACCTCCTCCATACTCTCTCCCTCCAATCTGATATCCAATCTTTCGTCACCTAATTTTTTTTGTTATCCTCATCACCTTACTCTTTCTTATATTCACTTTTAATTTTCTTCTTTTACATACCCTACCAAATTCATCCACCAACCTCTGCAACTTCTCTTCATAATCTCCCAAAAGAAGTTGCAGAGGTTGGTGGATGTGTTTGGTAGGGTATGTAAAAGAAGAAAATTAAAAGTGAATATAGGAAAGAGTAAGGTGATAGGGTAAACAATACCCCTGCTATTAATAATTATTCAGTTCCTAAAGAAAATAATTTAAATAATATTACAGTCACGTGGGACATGGTTATTAAACAAGTGGATAAACCAAAGAAAATAAGTCCCCGGGCCCCGACGAACTGTTTTTTAAAGATAATTAAGAGTGCCAGTGGGAACTGAGCCGCTAACAAGCGGCTCAGTTCCCACTTGCGTTGTGCAGATGTGGAAGATGGCTAATGTAATTCCAACCTTTAAAATTGGATAAGTCAATTCCATCAAATTACCGCCTAATAACCCTGACGCTGACGCTGTTAGAATCAATTAAAGAAGATAAAATAAGAAGCCACCTTATGAACATAATTTAAGGCAGTGGACCACGATAAAGAAAAAATTAGATTTCAGTAAAGCTTTCGATAAAGTACCAAAAAAAACTTGTGGCAGCTCATGGCATAGGAGATAAAGTCTTTTTTTAACGTGAATCGAGGCATGGCTGACCAACAGAAAGCAGGAAGTTTGCATAAATGGGGCGAAACCGGAATGGAGGACCAGTCCCAAGCGGCGTTCCACAAGAATCAGTTTTAGGTCTATTGTTGTTCCTAATATACATTATTGACCCTGAAGAAATAACAAGTAACATGAGCAAATTCGCTGATACAAAAAAAAAAAAAAATAGGCCGAATAGTAGATTTGGACAAACTAATGTCATGGTCTGAAAAGTGGCAGATGCAGTTCAATGTGGACAAGTGTAAACTCCTAATCCTTGGGAATGCAAATAACCCTCATACTTATAAACTAAATAATGTACAGCTTGATCATATAAAATGTGAAAAAGACTTTTGAGTTAAGGCAAGCAGAAATCTGAAGCTAAGCCAACAGTGTCTTAGTCTGTGCAATAAGGTTAACAGACAACTTGGATTTATATCAAAAAGTATAAGTAACAGGAGTCAAAAAGTTATTTTACAGCTCAATACATCATTAGTAAGGCTTCATAGAGATTATGCAGCTCAGTTTTGGCCGTCATACTACAGAATGGATATAAATGCATTGGAGAACATACAAAGAAGAATGACAAAATTAATCTATCCATGAGGATAAAGAGCCTAAACGTTCACTCTCTTGAGAGACGCAGAATGTCGGGAGATATCAATGAGGTATATAAGTAGATCATGAAAGAAATGATATATAATACCGACAACTTGAAGAGTAAGACACATGGGCAACACTATTAATCTTTATTGACGAAACGTTTCGCCTGCGCTGCAGGCTTCATCAGTCGATTACAGAGAAATCAGCAGTGTTGGAAGACTAGGTAGACAAAGTGGACAAGTAGATCATGCAATCAGTCCTTGCAGCAGAATAAGATTCTTAAATACCCCGCACATAGGACAGAGGAGCTTACGACGATGTTTCGGTCCGAATTGGACCATTTACAAAGTCACACTAACACAAGAGTGAATGTAAATGGTCCAAGTCGTATCGAAACGTCATGGCAAGCTTCTCCTATGTGCGGGTTGTGTATTCCAGTCACGGTATTGTGCTTTTTTGTTCTTTAAGTTTCTTAGGCTAGTGCAGAAGCAAGTGGCCAGAGGCATATATACTCGTAAGTGGATCCAGCTTATTAGTGACCTCATCTCCAAGCTGCTACACCTCACTTTCCAGTATTTAAGCCTCTGGCCACTTGCTTCTGCAGTAGTCGAAGAGACTTATCATCTTGCTCCAACAAAGATGAACCGATTACATTAACTACTTCTCAACTTCGCCTTCCATCACTGCTGATCTCTCTCCAATTAACTAATGAAGCCTACAGCGGAGGCGAACCGTGTCATTAATAAAGATTCTTATTGTCTGCCCATGTGTCTTACTCTTCTATATAAGCGGAAGACTGGCATAAAAACAAGCTATATAAATATAGCACTGAGAATGTCGAATCAAGAACTCGAAATAACGAATTTAAATTAGTTCAATCCAGATTTAAAAAAGATGTAGGAAAGTGTTGGTTCTCAAACAGTTGTCGATGAGTGGAACAATTTGAAAAGTAGAATCATACAAGGCAAAACTTTGGAAGCTTTAAAACTAGGTTAGACAAATGTATGACTAAAAAGGGTTGTGTATGATTAGGACAACTTCAAGGTTCAACGTGTTGTGCATTCAGAGATTTTACCGTTGTAACAGTGTCGTTAAGTTATTGTCACTTCCTGTCACCTTGAACCAGTCTGGTCATTCTTCTCTGAACTTTTTTTTTTAACACAAATCAATTTTACAGGCTAAGAACTGTTATCCTACCTCAGCTTATTTCAAAGCTCCAGCCTTATCAAAGGTATACTAACACCCCCCGGGATGCGACCCACAAGAGTCGACTAACACCCAGGTACTGCTAGGTGAACAGGGACAGCAGATACTATATGGAAACATGCCCTACATTTCTACCCTTATCGGCAATCGAACAACGGACACTCAGTATGTGAGCTGAGTGCGCTACCAACCAAGCCACGTTACACATCATTAACAAGGCGTTTTCGCTCACAGAACTTCCGCTCACTGAATGTTTTGTGTTTTTGTTTTACCATTCTCTGTGTTTGAAAATCCCAGATCAACAGTTTTTGAGATACTCAAACCACCCCGTCTAGCATCAACAATTATTCCACTTTCAAAGTCACTTGGATCACATTTCTCCCCCAATTCTGATGTTCTGTTTGATCAACAACTTAACCTCTTGACCATGTCTGCATGCTTTTAGGCAGTGAGATGCTGCCACGTGACTAACTGATTAAATATTTACATTAATGAGCAGGTATACAGGTGTACCTCATGGTGGCCACTGTGTGTGTGTGTGTGTGTGTGTACTCACCTAATTGTACTTTCCTAATTGTGGTTGAAGGGGTAGAGTCATAGTTCCTGGCCCCGCCTCTTCACTGGTCGCTACTGGGTCACTCCCTGCTCCGTGAGTTTTATCATATCTCTTCTTAAAGCTATGTATGGATCCTCCCTCACCACCTCCCTTTCCAGACTATTCCAATTCTTGACAACTCTGTGACTGAAGAAATACTTCTTAACATCCCTTTTACTAGTCTGAGTCTTCAACTTCCAATTGTGACCCCTTGTTGGTGTGTCCCATCTCTTAAACAACCTGTCTCTTTCCACCTTGTCGATTCCTCTCAGTATTTTTATGTTATCATGTCCTCCCTGTCCCTCCTGTCCTCCAGTATCGTCGGGTCGATTTCCCTTAACCTCTCCTCATTGGACATGCCCCTTAACTCCGGGATTAGTCTCCTTGCAAACCTTTGCACTTTCTCAAATTTCCTGACGTGCTTGGCCAGGTGTACTCACCTATTTGTGGTTGCAGAGGTCGAGACTCAGCTCCTGGCCCCGCCTCTTCACTGATCGCTACTAGGTCCTCTCTCTCCCTGCTCCATGAGCTTTATCATACCTCGTCTTAAAGCTATGTATGGTTCCTGCCTCCACTACATCACTTGCTAGACTATTCCACTTCCTGACAATTCTATGACTAAAGAAATACTTAGCGCGCGCGCGCGCGTATGTGTGTGTGTGTGTGTGTGTGTGAAAACTTCCCTAACCTTATTATAAGCGCAATTTAATTTAGCCTAATCCAACTAAATATATTTTAGATAAATTTACAATAATTTAATAAACAAACAATGAAATATATTTTTTTCGTTAGTTTCAGAATGATTTTTGCGAAATTGCATACACAAATTTTCGCTTGCCTTATTCGGCAAGAAGAGCGTTGCTATTTACGCCAAAATCGCAAGTTTTACCTATTCGGCGAGACATATAAAATCGGAAGGGCTCGGGACAGTTGTTAATCACTCAAGGAGGCAAATACCCAAGACTTTAAATTAAAAAACAGAAGCATGGTGTACCCAAGAGTTCCAGTAAAGCAGGACCATGTAAGTTACTGATGCTGGGTTTAAATCTGGTGGTGGTTGTTGTAACGATGGTAGTGTTACCTTTACTTTGATATACCTATGATGATCTTCGAGTTTTTCTACTCCCGGAGCCTGACTCTAGGTCAGGTTCGTCTGTGATTGCCTGGTCAACCAGGCTGTTGCTGCTGGCGGCCCACTGGCCTTATATCCATCACAGCCTCGTTGATCTGGCAGGTGGAGATATTTGTCCAGTTTCTTCTTGAAAACGTCTACACTTGTCCTAGCAGTGTTTCTAGTATCTTCTGGTAAGACGTGAATAGTCTGGGGCCACTGATGTTGATGCAAGCCTCTCTTATTGTGACCACGGCGCCTCTGCTTGTCACTGGTTTTATGGTGTTATGTCAGTGTGCAGGTTTCGGACCAGGTCCTCAAGTACTTTCCACGTACGTATATATAATCACGTATGCGGAGTTCCAGGATTTTAAATGATTTATTGGCTCTAAACGGGACTTAAATAATTTCTGTATCTGTTCCAGCTCTTGATATCTCCCCCGTCCTGAACGAGGCCGTCAACAATAAACAATATTCTAAACAAGAGAGCACAAGCATTTTGAATACTGTTAAACATTGGCACTATTCCATTTTTTGAACATTTACATTATCCACTCTGTCATTTTCTAGCTTTAGTGACATTTACCTTATTGTGTTCTTTGAAATAAAGGTCAGCTGACATAATTACTCCTAGGTATTTCACGTGTTGCTTTTGATCTCTTTGATTTGTTGTATTTTGTATAGTGTTCCTTTTGAGTTCTTCAGTCTTTTCATATCTAAGCAGCTGGAACTTATCACCTATGAACTTATTCTCCGCTGTCCACTGGAAATCCTTGTTTAAATCTTGCAATTTTTTCTTATCTTCTACAGAGGTGATTTTCATACTAATTTTTGTAACATCCGCAAATGATGATAGAAAAACTGTGGCGATTGTTTTTATGAATGTCTGCTATGAAGATAAGACACAGTAGAGTTGCCAGGTGCGTGCTTTGGAGTACTGAGCTTTTTACCTGTCTAATGCTGGATTTTGATCTGTTTACTACTGCTACTACTACTACTACTACTACTACTCTACTACTACTACTACTACTACTACTACTACTACTACTACTACTACTGTGTTCTAGCTGTCAGAAGGTTGAAAATTTATCCGACTACTTTCCCCGTTATGCCTACAGCCATCATTCTGTGTGCAATCACACGTGTTGATAGTGGAGGCGGTTGTTCTGGTGGTGGAGGACGGTGTGATGATGATGGAGGCTGTAGTGAAGGTGTTGGAAGTTGTGGTAGTTGAGATGGAGGAAGCTGTGGTGGTGAAGGGTGTGGTGGTGGTAGTGGAGTGGATTGTGGAGGTTGTGTTGGTGGCGGTGGAGGTTGTGGTGTTGGAGGATGTGGTGGTGGTGTTGGAGGTTGTAGTGAGAGTTGATAGTTATTAAGTGATTGTGATAGAGGTAGTGGAGGAGAGACTGGGGTGGTGGGGAAGGCAGGGTGGTGCTGAGACCTGGGGTGATGGTAGGATGGATGTTGTGGTAGGATGGGGTGGTGTGATATTGTGGCGGGGAGGGAGGGATACTGTGGTGGGGAGGGAGGAATATTGTGATGTGTAGGAGGGGATGTGTTCGGCAATATTTCGGGAGGGAACTGCTGACCATATCACCTTCAACACATCACTACACACCAAATAACCTCCAACACATCAATGCCAACCACATCGTTTCCAACACATCAATACGGACCTCTCCAACCACATTCCCTGCTTAACGGAGAAAGTACGAAATGCTCCAGTGTCAAGCCGTACCCCAAGATAAGATAGGATCCTTAGCAAATCTTAGAAAAAGGAAGCAGGAGGTAGAAGCAGTGGGAAGGGAACAACGAAGAAATGGGGAGGGAAGGCGATGGAGAAGGAAGGAGTGGGAGAATAAATGGGTGAGAGGGGGCAACCTCTTTCCTAATCAGAGTAGACAACTGTCCCAGAAATTTCGATGTTTATTATTCTCTGAAAAGTTAATGTGCCTTAACCTATATTACCCATCAAAAAAAAAAATTGTGACTTAACGTAAGGGCTCATCGTGACATTTGGAAAGAGTAGTTTCTCACGAACGGTAAAAAAAAATGGAAGATTGGTTGTAAACTAAGCGGAAATAGACGATAGATTACCCAGATGTGATACAATCATACGTATTTGTGTGTGCAAGTGGTCTGTGGGAATCAGCATGATTCCCAGAGACCACTTACACACCACCACAGTGGTTCCCAGAGACCACTTACACACCACCACAGTGGTTCCCAGAGACCACTTACACACCACCACAGTGGTTCCCAGAGACCACTTACACACCACCACAGTGGTTCCCAGAGACCACTTACACACCACCACAGTGGTTCCCAGAGACCACTTACACACCACCACAGTGGTTCCCAGAGACCACTTACACACCACCACAGTGGTTCCCAGAGACCACTTACACACCACCACAGTGGTTCCCAGAGACCACTTACACACCACCACAGTGGTTCCCAGAGACCACTTACACACCACCACAGTGGTTCCCAGAGACCACTTACACACCACCACAGTGGTTCCCAGAGACCACTTACACACCACCACAGTGGTTCCCAGAGACCACTTACGCACCACCACAGTGGTTCCCAGAGACCACTTACGCACCACCACAGTGGTTCCCAGAGACCACTTACGCACCACCACAGTGGTTCCCAGAGACCACTTACACACCACCACAGTGGTTCCCAGAGACCACTTACACACCACCACTGTGGTTCCCAGAGACCACTTACCACGACAGTGGTTCCCAGAGACCACTTACCACGACAGTGGTTCCCAGAGACCACTTACCACGACAGTGGTTCCCAGAGACCACTTACCACGACAGTGGTTCTCAGAGACCACTTACCACGACAGTGGTTCCAGAGACCACTTACCACGACAGTGGTTCCAGAGACCACTTACCACGACAGTGGTTCCCAGAACCACTTACCACGACAGTGGTTCCAGAGACCACTTACCACGACAGTGGTTCTCAGAGACCACTTACCACGACAGTGGTTCTCAGAGACCACTTACCACGACAGTGGTTCCCAGAGACCACTTACCACGACAGTGGTTCCCAGAGACCACTTACCACGACAGTGGTTCCCAGAGACCACTTACCACGACAGTGGTTCCCAGAGACCACTTACCACGACAGTGGTTCCCAGAGACCACTTACCACGACAGTGGTTCCCAGAGACCACTTACCACGACAGTGGTTCCCAGAGACAACTTACCACAACAGTGGTTCCCAGAGACAACTTACCACAACATTGGTTCCCAGAGACAACTTACCACAACAGTGGTTCCCAGAGACCACTTACCACGACAGTGGTTCCCAGAGACAACTTACCACAACAGTGGTTCCCAGAGACAACTTACCACAACAGTGGTTCCCAGAGACAACTTACCACAACATTGGTTCCCAGAGACAACTTACCACAACAGTGGTTCCCAGAGACAACTTACCACAACATTGGTTCCCAGAGACAACTTACCACAACAGTGGTTCCCAGAGACCACTTACCACGACAGTGGTTTCCAGAGACAACTTACCACGTCAGTGGTTCCCAGAGACAACTTACCACAACAGTGGTTCCCAGAGACAACTTACCACAACAGTGGTTCCCAGAGACAACTTATACAGCACGACAAGCTACCACTTGTTATTCCCCCCACGTGCCTCTCCTGTCAACACGAAAGCGATAAAGATTTTGTCCTTATACAAAGCGCCGGGGATCCCAGTGAAGCAATACAGTGATAACTTCACATGGTAAGAGTCCTGGCTACTGCTGCATCTCCTACTGTTCCTCCCGTTGCTGCTCCCGTTGACTTCTTGATTACCGTTTATATTACTGCTGTTGTTGCCTGGTTTACAAACATTTTCTTATAGTCGTTACTGCTTCTTAGGGTGATGCTGAAGTGTTTATTGTGGTATATGTTTCTAATGCTGTTTATTTACTGTTCTCGTCTTGAGCGTTGCTCTTTCCGCTTGTGCTGCTTCTGCTGCTGCTTCTATCACAGCAACATTTATTGTAGTTTTATTGCCGCTTCTGCCGTTAGTGTCAGTATCACTCTTAACCATGCGCTTATTCTTTTATTTCTCCTATTATTACTCCTACGTATGATATACCTCCACTGTTGAACAGCTTTCATATATGGCTTTACAAATAATTTTTATATCCGCTTCACTAGCCAGTGGTTTCTTCAGTCCATACAGAGAAGAACGGTGGAAGATGAGGAGTCTGAGGTAATCAATCCCTCAGCTTGGAGATGAGGTGTTCAGTCCATCAATCTTGATAAAAGCACAGCATATGTGGGGAGAAGAGGTTAATATACTGCAGACAGATGAAGTGAAGCAGCTGGAGGCGGAGTCACCGATGACAAAATGAACTAGTGAAAGTTCGTCATACCTATAGGTTAGGTATTAAGAACACAGGTAATGAATGGCCTGTGACCTGGTCGTAATGGGTTTTGGAGCAAAACAAACTCAGCAGATAGCCTATAACTTGTATTCCCTTCACCAGATATAATTTGCCAG
Organism: Cherax destructor; assembly: GCA_009830355.1. Taxonomy (NCBI): domain Eukaryota; kingdom Metazoa; phylum Arthropoda; class Malacostraca; order Decapoda; family Parastacidae; genus Cherax; species Cherax destructor. The sequence continues at coordinate 177,157 of WNWK01002871.1, read as the reverse complement.
ATATATACATGTACATTATGTACTGAGATTGAATAGTAAGTGTACCACATAATGGTGACAGAATGGCAAAAGCAAAAGCCAGAGAGAGAGAGAGAGAGAGAGAGAGAGAGAGAGAGAGAGAGAGCTAGCAAGCAAGCACCGTACTCAACCACCAGGTAGGCAAGTCTGGCAAATGCTGACTGTGAGTGAAACCACATTGGTTCAGCATTTCGTGGGCTCGCCTGTGATTGGACAATGAACCAAGGTACTGATTTAACGAAAGGTACCCTAATAATCGTTAATTAAACCCTTAGCACCTGGTTCGGTGGTTGGGAGGCAGCCTATATGGGAGTGTGACATACGCCGAATAAATTATAACTACTCTTTGCATGCCACATTAGGCAAGCGTTGATAAATTCCCTGTATCAAGATCCCAAGAAGTTGTTGTGTCTGACAAGTAGACGAAAGAGACACTTGTTGCAAAAAGTGTCCCATTCATCAACTTGTCGGTTTTCTAAAGTATTTATAATAACGAGTTGCATGCTATTGCTGGCTTACTAATGCATCAGTTGTTTTGTAAGAGCTGTACCGTTCACTGCTTTATTGATATGCGATTCTGTAGTATGAAGACAAACATGTTTGAAAACGAAGACACAAGTCACACAGAGCGAAACGTTGCCACATTCAAGCTTGTTCTGCTACACCAGTCTTCAGAACCTGTGGCTCTGTTTACCTTAATGCCACTGTACTGCTGCTACTCCTAAAATACAAATAACGTTGAATCGTTTTCTGAAAATAAAATTTCTTGGTAAACTAAGACCAATTTGCTGAGTTGTAGAACTCGATCAACGGCCTTATTGAAGCTCTCATAAACACTTATTATTTATCACTCCCATTACCTTAGTGAGCAAATTAAATGAATCTGTTAGGCAAGAACGACCCTTTGTGAAGCAGTGACGATCCATTTATCAAACTGTTCATCAAGGCGACTTCGAATTGCATTTGCTATTATGAATTCCAATGACTTGCCTACTATTGAGGTCAGGCTGAGAGGGCGGTAAATCAAAGCTAAGGACCCATCTGCCGTTTTCTAAATAGGTAATCATATTGGTTATCTTCACATCTGCAGCACGATACCAGTCTGCAATAATTTATTACACTAGCTAATAGCTTACTATAATTCTCTTTCCGCTAGTTAACCCTAGAGAGGAATACTTCTAGAAACAGTCTTCGTCCGTTATAACCGAGTATGTTGTACCCACTGAGGACAAATATTAAAATATTATAACCAACATTTATTGTTGATATTGAGGAACACAATGTAACAATCACTAAAATTAGTGTTAGGATTATCACAATTCTATTTCACGACCCACACTTGTTAATACCCCACAAAGGTTAATCAATAAATATGTGAATGTTGGACCTAGAACAACTAATATTTAACGTCACAAACAACATATAAAAAGTTTATCAGTAAACAATTCTTTGAACCTGAGTGATACCTACACAGCCATGGGCACCTTCGTTAAAATATCTCACAAGTACGGGCACCACTTCCTGCAATTGAAATTGATGGGGGTCCGAAATTTGTGGTCCTGCAATGAAAAGTCATGCTGATAGAAACCAACATCAATATTAACAGAAAACAAAGACACATTTCAAGACATCAACTTCACCGTATGGGTCATACAGCAGCACCTTAGTAGTAGTAGGTGATAAGATTCCATTCAAGGAAAGAGAGGGTAGCTATGATTCTTTGGATGAAGAGCCGTTGGAGGTACAGCTACTCTAAAGAGTGCCACCACTGATCACCGCCAGCCACTTTAACTGGGTATCTTTATAGACAGTCCTGCAATAAAAAGACTTGTTTATGCCCCGTTCTGTTGAATAACCCACAGCACAGGTCTCATTAACCTCAAAATTGTCACGATGCACCAAAGGTAAACAAACAGCAGCACACACACTTGACAATATGGTGGAAGTCTCAGCCTGTATCGTCACGTTCACACACACTATGTTTGGTTGCAGAACCCACTGCAAACTTCTTAGCAACTTCATCCTGTTAGCAACGACTTCCCAGTAGTCTACATACATTAGCGACTCCATACTGGTTCTTAGATGGTGGAGTCACTAAAGGCATGTAGTTACTGGTTCTTAGATGGTGGAGTCACTAAAGGCATGCAATTACTGGTTCTTAGATGGTGGAGTCACTAAAGGCATGTAGTTACTGGTTCTTTGATGGTGGAGTCACTAAAGGCATGTAGTTACTGGTTCTTTGATGGTGGAGTCACTAAAGGCATGCAGTTACTGGTTCTTTGATGGTGGAGTCACTAAAGGCATGCAATTACTGGTTCTTTGATGGTGGAGTCACTAAAGGCATGTAGTTACTGGTTCTTTGATGGTGGAGTCACTAAAGGCATGCAATTACTGGTTCTTGATGGTGGAGTCACTAAAGGCATGTAGTTACTGGTTCTTTGATGGTGGAGTCACTAAAGGCATGCAATTACTGGTTCTTTGATGGTGGAGTCACTAAAGGCATGTAGTTACTGGTTCTTTGATGGTGGAGTCACTAAAGGCATGCAATTACTGGTTCTTAGATGGTGGAGTCACTAAAGGCATGTAGTTACTGGTTCTTTGATGGTGGAGTCACTAAAGGCATGCAATTACTGGTTCTTAGATGGTGGAGTCACTAAAGGCATGTAGTTACTGGTTCTTTGATGGTGGAGTCACTAAAGGCATGCAATTACTGGTTCTTTGATGGTGGAGTCACTAAAGGCATGTAGTTACTGGTTCTTTGATGGTGGAGTCACTAAAGGCATGCAATTACTGGTTCTTTGATGGAGTCACTAAAGGCATGTAGTTACTGGTTCTTTGATGGTGGAGTCACTAAAGGCATGCAATTACTGGTTCTTTGATGGTGGAGTCACTAAAGGCATGCAATTACTGGTTCTATGATGGTGGAGTCACTAATGCCTTGTAGTTACATGTGATTCTAGCCTATTATCTACCTGAAGTAATTTGCTTTGAATTAACTATAAAAATTTAATAAAATTTATATTAAATAAAAAAAGTCGTACAGCAGTAGCATAGTAATACTAAAATAAGTTCTTTAATATATCTTATTAAATTAAATTCGCTGCAATTGTTGAACTTTATTTGGAGAGTAAGTTGAAAACAATGTCAGGCAGGCAAGTAGGCCTACGGGAATGTTGGATCAAACACCATTGACTTGCAAACACACTGGCTGCCACGCGTATATAGTATTAGTATTAAAAAAAAAAAAACATACATGTGTAGAAAATACTATCTATATAATGCAACACAAAGGGTTTATATAGGGCTTATTTTCTAGAAAAGTTATTTTAACAAAACTAATCTAATAGCAAACTAGTTGTCTATACTACAATAAATTATAATTTACACAATAAGGCATATACAATTCATGTAAAATTACCTCGGATAAGTTACAATAAGCTGGCATACATCAAGCCAACTGTGGCAGTGGGTTGCTACTGGATCGGAATCGCTGGTATCTACTCCACTAGATATAACATAAGAACATAAGAACATAAGAAAGGAGGAACACTGCAGCAGGCCTGTTGGCCCATACTAGGCAGGTCCTTCACAATCCATCCCACTAACAGAATATTTGCTCAACCCAATTTTCAAAGCTACCCAAGAAATAAGCTTTGACAATTCTACCCACTCATGCGCGAGTCCCACTCAAATCCAACCCCTCTCACTCATGAATTTATCCAACCTAAATTTGAAACTACCCAAGGTCCTAGCTTCAATAACCCTACTAGGCAGACTGTTCCACTCATCAACTACCCTATTTCCAAACCAATACTTTCCTATATCCTTTCTAAATCTAAACTTATCTAACTTGAATCCATTATTGCGGGTTCTTCTTGGAGAGATATCCTCAAGACCTTATTTATATCCCCTTTGTTAATACCCATTTTCCACTTGTATACCTCGATCATGTCTCCCTCATTCTACGTCTTACAAGTGAATGTAATTTTAGGGTCTTCAATCTTTCTTCGTAAGGAAGATTTCTAATGCTATGTATTAATTTAGTCATTCTACGCTGAATGTTTTCTAACGAATTTATGTCCATTCTGTAATATGGAGACCAGAACTGAGCTGCGTAATCTAGGTGAGGCCTTACTAATGATGTATAAAGCTGTAATATAACCTCTGGACTTCTGTTGCTAACACTTCTTGATATAAATCCCAGTAATCTATTTGCCTTATTACGTACGCTTAGGCATTGCTGTCTTGGTTTAAGGTTGCTGCTTACCATCACCCCCAAGTCCTTCTCGCAATCTGTATGGCTAAGTTCTACGTTATTTAACTTATAAGTGCTTGGGTTATGGACACTCCCGAGCTTCAGAACCTTGCATTTATCTACATTGAACTGCATCTGCCACTTTTCTGACCACGAATTAAGTTTGTCTAAATCTTCCTGAAGTTCTATGACATCTATGTTTGAATCAATTATCCTATGTTTGAATCAATTATGCCTTTTAGTTATAGCTCCTCCGGAGTTATAACTAAAAGGTATTTTTACGTTATAACTGCGGAGGGTTATTTCTTGTTTCTATTGAGTCTCCCCACTCCTGCAAAAACAAAGCTTCCAGTATTCTCTCCAAACTCAAAGAAGACAATCACTGAGCTGCGATTAATACTTCCCACCACCGCACCAACAGTAAAAAGCCATAATCCTCCTCCAGGAGGTCAACATGTACTCTCCTCCAACAAGAACATAGGCACAACTTTTTTTTTTTTTTTTTTTTATTTAAAACAAAAATTATACAAAAATTATACAAAAACACAAACAAATTGATACTTTGTTACAAATACGATTATCACAAATACAACCATCAACCGTATATACTAACACAGAACTCACAAGTATACATAACCCAGTAATAAAGACTTGCATCCGAAGACCAAGGTACACCAAAGCTAATAATCATAAGCACATTAACTTGATAAATATAATAATCAAAATCAAATACATTATACATTTCCCCATCCCCTAATCCCATCTACCCAAAAGGAATTCCCATAATAACCTGTACCTTTACTCATGACAGCCACACTCACTGATGTTACATTACATTGAACTCTAAATTTTACAAGCTTTAGCATTAGCTCCTGAAAAATTATTACAAAGAAAACCTACAGAACTCCCCACAAGGAGATAATAGATAATACAAATATGTTTACTCGTTCCTAACAACCAAGTGGTAACAAAGCTAAAATTACGTACATAACGTATACGTGACAAAATTTTCATAAACGGTTACATAAAATAATACGTACAAAACACGATTATCCCATGTCCTTATTCCCGACTAACTATACGTATTATGCAAAATATATCAAATCCTACCGGACATTTATCATCCTATATACAGATCAATCATCAATAACTATATATACATATACACGTGTGTCAACATCACACCAAAGCAAAGAACAGCACACAATCTCAAAACATAATACCCATATCAATACAACGTAATTATTACACCATACCCTAACTTCCTTATACGAAAAATATTGAGGTATCCTAAGTACCCAAGTACAATACAACATCGATTTCTTATTCAACCTACTTGCAACCATTTGACTAAAAAACTTAATATCACAAAAACAAACCTCCTCTTGTCAATTAGAAGGCGTACATCTCTAAAAGGACACATTACAAATATTATTTAAATCACTTGAAGTCATAGTTCGACTACAAGAATTGAACATCAATACACAAACACCAAAGTTACATTATGAAGGCTCAGCTATACTGCCAAACTTAAAACTGGATCATCACTGCTCCAAGACCACAGTTTACAGTCCAAGGCACAACTAGAGTTCACAGTATAATTTGTCTTGTTAGGTTGGTTCAAGTCATCTTAAAGGTGCACTTAACCTTTTCACCACTCGACAATAATATAATCCTTAAAATAGGGATTAAACTCACAGCACATCCCTGTGACTTGTCTATGTGTTTAGCTTCCAGCTGTGCCCTCGTCTACATGAGATCAGCCTCTCAAACTCGCCTTGTCCACTCTTATCAATTCCTCTCAGTATTTGGTTCATCGTAATCACGTCACCCCTGATACTTCTGACCTCTAGTGATGTCAGGTTTAGCTCCCTTAGTCTCTCCTCATATTCCTCAGCTCTGGGACTAGTGTCCTAGCAAAACCATTGTACTTTATCTCGTTTCTTTACATTCTTAATTGGGCCTGTCATATGCCGTGTATAGAGTCGTGAATGCCTCCTTGTTTAAGTTCCCCAAGGCTGCCTTTAAATTTGTCAGTCTCGTGTTTGTTATGGTCGTCCTACGGCTGATGTGCGCCTCTGGCGAAATGCTCGGAATTATGCTCACCACGGGGTCATTCTCTTTCAGGAAGTGTTGCAGCTTTGTATCTTAGAGTCTGTACTCTTCTTTCCGGTATTCTTTGCCTTTTCCCGATTTTCACAACTCTGTATTAGCTGGGATTAAGTTCTAACAGCCACTTGTCAGACCAATCTTGCAGCTTGTCCAGATGCAACTGTAGTATTTCCGGGTCTGCTCCTACTTGTATTTTCATTACTTTTACGTCTTCTGCCAAGAGGGTCACCCTTGACTTTATTTCTTCTCTTATGTCGTTTACATACACAAGAAGCAGTACTGGTCTATGTACTGATCCCTGTGGAATTCCACTTGTCATACTCGCATATCCAGACATCTTCCTGATAGTTTGCCGATTCCTTCCTGTTAACTATTCCCTGATTCACTGTAGTTCTTTTCTTGTTAATCCTGCCTGCTTCTTTAGCTTTTGTCCCAGTCTCTTACCGTCTAAAAATATACTGCCCACCCATTCCTCTCCCTCCTACTTAACTTTCGTTTGTGGGGCAGGATTTGCCTTTTCCAAAACCGTGCTAGCAGTTGTTTACGACTCCTGTCCATTCCAGGTGCTCCCCCACTCTTTTCCTGATAATCTTCTTCATAACATAAGAACATAAGAAAGGAGGAACACTGCAGCAGGCCTATTGGCCCATACTAGGCAAGTCCTTCACAATCCGTCCCACTAACAGAATATTTGCTCAACCCAATTTTCAATGCTACCCAAGAAATAAGCTTTGACAATTTTACCAACTCATGCGCGAGTCCCACTCAAATCCAACCCCTCTCACTCATGAATTTATCCAACCTAAATTTGAAACTACCCAAGGTCCTAGCTTCAATAACCCTACTAGGCAGACTGTTCCACTCATCAACTACCCTATTTCCAAACCAATACTTTCCTATATCCTTTCTAAATCTAAACTTATCTAACTTGAATCCATTATTGCGGGTTCTCTCTTGGAGAGATATCCTCAAGACCTTATTTATATCCCCTTTGTTAATACCCATTTTCCACTTGTATACCTCGATCATGTCTCCCCTCATTCTACGTCTTACAAGTGAATGTAATTTTAGGGTCTTCAATCTTTCTTCGTAAGGAAGATTTCTAATGCTATGTATTAATTTAGTCATTCTACGCTGAATGTTTTCTAACGAATTTATGTCCATTCTGTAATATGGAGACCAGAACTGAGCTGCGTAATCTAGGTGAGGCCTTACTAATGATGTATAAAGCTGTAATATAACCTCTGGACTTCTGTTGCTAACACTTCTTGATATAAATCCCAGTAATCTATTTGCCTTATTACGTACGCTTAGGCATTGCTGTCTTGGTTTAAGGTTGCTGCTTACCATCACCCCCAAGTCCTTCTCGCAATCTGTATGGCTAAGTTCTACGTTATTTAACTTATAAGTGCTTGGGTTATGGACACTCCCGAGCTTCAGAACCTTGCATTTATCTACATTGAACTGCATCTGCCACTTTTCTGACCACGAATTAAGTTTGTCTAAATCTTCCTGAAGTTCTATGACATCTATGTTTGAATCAATTATCCTACCTATCTTCGTGTCGTCGGCGAATTTACTCATATCACTAGTAATTCCCTCATCAAGGTCATTGATATATATTATTAATAACAATGGGCCTAAGACTGATCCCTGTGGAACACCACTTGTTACAAGTCCCCATTCGGATTTAACCCCATTTATGCACACTCTCTGCTTCCTATTGGTGAGCCATGACTCGATCCATGACAGCACTTTTCCCCAATGCCATGAGCTGCCACTTTCTTTAACAGTCTCTGGTGCGGTACTCTATCAAAAGCCTTACTAAAGTCTAAATAAACAATATCGAATTCTTTATCGTGATCAACAGCCTCAAAAGCTCTACTGAAGAAGGTTAATAAATTAGATAGGCAGGAACGGCCCCTCGTGAATCCATGCTGGGTATCATTAATCAAATTATGGTTATCTAGATGGCTTCTAATAATATCAGCTATAATTGACTCTAGCAATTTGCCTACAATTGAGGTCAGGCTTATTGGGCGGTAGTTTGACGGTAGTGACTTGTCCCCTGCTTTAAAAATAGGAATTACATTAGCCATCTTCCACATATCAGACACTACACCTGTTTGAAGAGATAAATTAAAAATGTTAGATATTGGTTCACAGAGTTCCATTTGCATTCCTTAAGAACCCTTGCAAAAAGCTCATCAGGACCGGCGATTTATTTTGTTTCAGTCGGTCCAGCTGTTTCATAATCATTTCGCTAGTGACTGTGATATTACATAATTTATCTTCTTCTGGGCCTCTGTAAAAATTAATTACTGGGATATTATTAATGTCTTCCTGTGTGAAAACCGAGGAAAATAATTATTAAAAATAGAGCACATATCATTCTCCTTGTCAGTAAGATGCCCAAAGTTATTTTAAGGGACCTATCTTATCCCTAACTTTTGTTCTATAAACCTGGAAAAAACTTTTGGGTTAGTTTTTGAATCCCTAGCAACTTTAATTTCATAGTCCCGTTTAGCTTTTCTTATTCCCTTTTAACGTCCCTCTTAATGTCAGTATACTGATTTATAAGATGACCCTCACCTCTTTTTATGCGCCTATAAATTCCTTTCTTCTGCCCTAAAAGATATTTGAGCCTATTATTCATCCATTTTGGGTCATTTCTACTTGATCTAATTTCTTTATACGGGATAAATGTTCTTTGGGCAGCCTGTATAGTGTTAAGAAAACTGTCATATTGATACCTCTCTTCTTCACCCCAGTCCACAGTTGATAAGTGTTCTCTAAGTCCATTATAATCTGCTAAGCGAAAATCTGGGACCATTACTGAATTATCCCTACTATCATACATCCATTCAATGCTAAAGGTAATTGACTTGTGGTCGCTTGAGCCGAGTTCCTCTGTAATTTCTAAATTATTAACAAGGGTTTCCTTGCTTGCCAGAACCAAGTCAAGTAGGTTATTTCCCCTTGTAGGTTCTGTTACAAACTGCTTCAAAAAGCAATCCTGAACTACTTCTAAAAAGTCGTTAGATTCTAAATTCCCTGTCATGAAATTCCAATCAATCTGACTAAAGTTAAAGTCCCCTAAATTACAGTTATCGTGTCTTGTGGCCTTAACAATTTCCTCCCAAAGTAGTCTCCCTTGTTCCCTATCTAAGTTTGGAGGACGGTAAATCACGCCTAAAATCAATTTTTCACACCCCTCTGAAAATTCTATCCAGACAGACTCTGTATGTGTTAATTCAGACTTTATACCCGATACTTCTGTCTACTTGGAACAATTTAAAACCCTTAATGTGACATTCGGCAGGCAAGTCCCGATTTTCATATTAAACCATGTCTCAGTTATTGCAAAACATCAATATACCCGTACTTGCAACTAATCTCAACTCGTCCATCTTATTCCTAGCACTACGACTATTGGTGAATATATATTAGAGACTCTCCTTTCTCTTTACCCTTCCTGCTCATCTCTGTTTTCCACTATACCTATTACTGTCCTTGTTATCTAGTGTCACTAGCTTTCCACTATCCACCTTATTCTGCCTATTACTAGTTCTCCTACAACTTATAATATTACTATACTGGGACTTTTCTGTTTTCCCCCCAAAACCCATACCACTAACTATTTCTAGTTTAAAGCCCTAACAGCTCCCTCCACTGCAGTTGCCAGTGCCCCCACCCCAGACCTGGATAAGTGAACCCCATCCCTGGCATACATGTCATTTCTGCCATAGAAGAGGTCCCAGTTGTCAATGAATGTTACTGAATTTTCCTTACAGTATTTGTCCAGCCAGCAATTGACACCAATTGCCCTGGACAGCCATTCATTTCCAACTCCTCTCCTTGGCAAAATACCACATATGACAGGGTTCCCACCCTTCTTCCTAATTATGTACTGACGTTTTTCAATAAAACATTTGAGGCAGTAGACAGTGATAAAGAATATGATATAGTTTACTTGGATTTCAGTAAGGCCTTCGATAGAGTACCTCACAAGAGACTCTTAAGAAAGGTGGCAGCTCATGGTATAGGAGGTAAATTTCTAGCATGGATAGAGGCATGGCTTACCAATAGAAAGCAGAGAGTTTCCATTGGTGGGGTCGGGTCTGAATGGGGATTTGTCACTGGTGGCGTTCCACAGGGATCGGTTTTGGGCCCGTTGTTGTTCATAGTTTACATTGATGACCTTGATGAGGGAATTGCAAGTGACATGAGTAAATTTGCTGATGATACAAAAATAGGCCGTATAATTCATTCTGAGGAGGATAACAGTGAACTCCAGGAGGATTTGGATAAATTAATGTAAGGACCTGCCTTGTATGGGCCAGTAGGCCTTCTGCAGTGTTCCTCCATTCTTATGTTCTTATGTTCTTATGTCTATTGCTGACCTAAACCTGCTAGTCAGGTCCTCACTCCTACGTCTGCCAACATCGTTGCCTCCAGCACTGAGACAGATAATAGGATTGCTCCCATTACCTCTCATGATGTCGTCCAGACGGCTAACAATATCCTCCATCCCAGCCCCAGGAAAGCAAACCCTCTGTCTCCTACTCCTATCAATCAAACAGAAAGCCCTATCCATGTACCTAACCTGACTGTCCCCAACAACAACAACAATGTTTTTACCTTCCTTTGTGTCTTTCGTCGTGACGCTCCCAGAAGTCGACTCACATTCATCGGGTAGCACGGAGAATGGGTTCGATGTTTCCACAACATTCTCCTGGGTCTTCGTTGTTTCTACCTCTCCACCCGTCCTCTTGAGCCTTAACTTTGTCCCATGCGTTTTAGCCACTGTCCAGGTTCCTTTCCTGGCTTGAGGATTCTCAACAGGAGGATTACTACGAATCCTCTTGTTTTCCTCAGTCAGTCGCTGTATCTCAAGCTTAGCTACCCTCAGTTCTTCCTTCAGCTGCTGGTAGAGTAGCTCAAGAGAGGACATCTTCTTCAGATTGACAGAGAGCGACATCTTCTTCATCAAAAGGACGATCTCTCATGTCAAGGAGTCGAGAACATTGTGAAGAGTCGTGTGGTATCCATTGATGCAAAAAGATCACAGTAAACAGGTGATATCAAAATATGCAAGAAAACCACTATGAAAAAATAGAAGAATTCCAAGCGCTTTCGTGACTACTCACATTATCAAGGAACTATGCACGTCAGTCACACTGGCCTGTGTAGTTTTATACTAGTATTCTACCCCCCCTCCTTTTAAATATCAGGACTACACTCGCTGCTTTACAGACATCAGGCAGATGCCCTGTTCCAACTGACATGAAGATTGCTGCTGCTAGTGGATCACAGAGTTCTGCTCCATCTCTCAGAACCCACGGAGAGATGCTGTCTGGTCCCATTCCCTTCGAGGTATCTAGTTCACTCAGTAGTTTCTTCAATTCACGTCCCGTTGGGTACTTGTTGCATTCTCCCTCAAACTCTGGCAATATTCCTGAATTCACGAGAATACCTCTCTAAATTTTTTTCTCAGCTCCTCGCAGACTTCCTGGTCATTCCTTCCGTCTCCAGCCGTCTTATCTCTGATGTGGCTATATACATAGTAGCTTTGGTTCACATGTGGCTTTCGATGCTATGTCATTCTCAAATTGTCGTTCGGCCTTTCTTCTGAACCATGAGTATTCATTTCTGGCTCTCTTGCTCGCTTCCCTGTTGTCCGGCTTTCTTTGCTGTCTTTATTTCTTCCACGCTGTTACGCTTTTAGCTCTTGCCTCCCTGGACCTCTTGGTTAACCATGGGTTCTGTACTTGTCTGTCCTGCTTCTGCTTGGGGGTATAAATTTCTTCTCTACCTCCAGCTATGTACTCCATTATTTTGTTCACTATCTTTCTGCCCAAGTAGGCTCTTCTAGCCACCTCCACTATCGCCCTATCGTCTTGGTATCTTGTTACTTAGTGGTGAGTTGTACATAACAGCTATCATGACTTTAGTTCAAGTTTTGAGTCTTCCTATCATGTAGTCATTAGATCTCTCTATTCATTCCACTCATCTGATGGTTCCTGATTAGCAATGTCACTCTTCTATGGATTCAAATACCCGCAATAATGGATTCAAATTGGATAAGTTTAGATTTAGAAAGGATATAGGAAAATATTGGTTTGGAAATAGGGTAGTTGATGAGTGGAACAGTCTGCCTAGTAGGGTCATTGAAGCTAGGACCTTGGGTAGTTTCAAATTTAGGTTGGATAAATTCATGAGTGAGAGGGGTTGGATTTGAGTGGGACTCGCACTTGAGTTAATAGAATCTTCAAAGCTTATTTCTTGGGTAGAATTGAAAATTAGGTTGGGCAATTATTCTGTTAGTGGGATGGATTGTGAAGGACCTGCCTAGTATGGGCCAACAGGCCTGCTGCAGTGTTCCTCCTTTCTTATGTTCTTATGTTCTCTGTCCTTTTTCATTATTTGACAGCCTTCTGGGAAAATCACATTCATCACTATTTATCCCATTTGCATTTGTATACTACACTTTGTTTCCTTTCTGTCCTCATCAACATGGTTTCCATCGCAAGATCCTCGTGTCATTTCTGATGCAAAGGTCAGTTTCACCGGTCGTATTTTGTTCCATGCATAACTCCCAATTCTTTAAAAATTTGCCACCTCGTATACCTCTGCCTCACCACTTGGCCAATGATATTACAAATCTTCTTTCATTCGCTTCTCATATCTCATCAGTTGTCATCCCTTCAGATTCCTGGAGGCCATGTATAATCAGCGACCTCCTCCCATTTTCCTTCCTTCCAGAGTTCTTTGTCTTGTGTTATCAGTTCCTTCGCTTCTCCCCATATTATCTCCTTCACCTCCCAGTTAGAACATAAGAAAAAAAGGAACACTGCAGCAGGCCTACTGACCCATGCGAGGCAGGTCCATATCACTCCCCGGCTTAGACATGATTACCTGGAGTTAACCCTCTCCAGGTAAACTAAAGGTAGTCAGGTCACTTCCATTTAAGGAAGGAGCACGGCATAAAACCTAGTAGCACAAACTAGTCAGGTCTAACTCACACCCACTCATGTATTTATTTAATCTATTTTTAAAACTACACAAAGTCTTAGCTTCTATGACGGTACTCGGGAGTTTGTTCCACTCATCCACAACTCTATTACCAAACCAGTGCTTTCCTATATCCTTCCTGAATCTGAACTTTTCCAACTTGAAACCATTGCTGCGAATCCTGTCTTGGCTGGATATTTTCAGCACGCTATTTACATCCCCTTTATTTATTCCTGTTTTCCTTTTATACACCTCAATCATATCCCCCCTAATTCTACGCCTTTCTAGAGAGTGTAGATTCAGGGCCCTCAGTCTATCCTCATAGGGAAGATTTCTGATACATGGGATCAACTTAGTCATCCTCCTCTGTACGTTTTCCAGAGCATTTATATCCATTCTGTAATACGGTGACCAGAACTGTGCAGCATAATCTAAATGAGGCCTAACCAAAGATATATAGAGTTGAAGAACAACCTGAGGACTTCTATTATTTATACTTCTTGATATGAAGCCAAAGATTATGTTAGCTTTATTGCGAACACTTATGCACTGTTGTCTTGGTTTTAGATTACTGCTAACCAGAACTCCTAAATCCTTCTCGCAATCACAAGTATTAAGATCTACATTATTCAGTTTATATGTGGCATGGTTATTGTCCTGCCCAACATTTAGAACTTTGCATTTGTCTATATTAAACTGCATCTGCCACTTCTCCGACCACTGCATCAGTCTATTCAAATCATCCTGGAGTGCTCTAATGTCCTCATTATAATGAATTGGATGGCCTATTTTGGTGTCATCAGCAAATTTGCTTATGTCGCTATTTATTCCCTCATCTATGTCGTTTATGTAAATTGTGAACAACAAGGGGCTCAAAACTGACCCAGAGAACCACCGGAGAACACTTCCGCATAGGTCCTCTTTCTCCCCTCTGTCCTTCCTTCTGTCTCTTCACCTTCTGTCTCTTCACCTTCTGTCTCTTCACCTTCTGTCTCTTCATGTCCTCTAGTTCCATCCTCAGCTTTCTGAAATCACCCAGGCTATGTGTATGTGTGTGTGTGTGTGTGTGTGTGTATGTGTGTGTGTGTGTGTGTGTGTGTGTGTGTTTTTTTGTTGTTGTGTGTGTCGATCTAACTTATAATTTTTTATTTATAGTTAATGGAGTCAAGTCAGCTGCTGGTGCGCTCTTAAATCAACTCAAATCATTTAATCAGAGTGCTGGAAATGCAATCATACAATTAGTGCGGGAAGTCATTACAATTAAGTGCTGAAGATCATTACAATCATGTGCTGGAGCTCATTACAATCAAGTGCTGAAGATCATTACAATCAAGTGCTGAAGATCATTACAATCAAGTGCTGAAGATCATTACAATCAAGTGCTGAAGATCATTACAATCAAGTGCTGGAGCTCATTACAATCAAGTGCTGAAGATCATTACAATTAAGTGCTGAAGATCATTACAATCAAGTGCTGAAGATCATTACAATCAAGTGCTGAAGATCATTACAATCAAGTGCTGAAGATCATTACAATCAAGTGCTGAAGATCATTACAATCAAGTGCTGAAGATCATTACAATCAAGTGCTGAAGATCATTACAATCAAGTGCTGAAGATCATTACAATCAAGTGCTGAAGATCATTACAATCAAGTGCTGAAGATCATTACAATCAAGTGCTGAAGATCATTACAATCAAGTGCTGAAGATCATTACAATCAAGTGCTGAAGATCATTACAATCAAGTGCTGAAGATCATTACAATCAAGTGCTGAAGATCATTACAATCAAGTGCTGAAGATCATTAAAATCATGTGCTGAAGATCATTAAAATCATGTGCTGAAGATCATTACAATCAAGTGCTGAAGATCATTACAATCAAGTGCTGAAGGTCATTAAAATCATGTGCTGAAGGTCATTAAAATCATGTGCTGAAGATCATTACAATCAAGTGCTGAAGGTCATTAAAATCATGTGCTGAAGGTCATTAAAATCATGTGCTGAAGATCATTACAATCAAGTGCTGAAGATCATTACAATCAAGTGATGGAGATCATTACAATCAAGTGCCAGATATTATTACAATCAAGTGCCAGAGATCATTACAATCGTCAACAATTTTTCATAAAATACTAACTCTACACTCTCCTTTCCAACCTACTTAGGATTTATTATATTCGTGTATACCTTTGATGAGTTCCGAGAGTTTTTCTACTCTCAGAGCCCGGCCATAGGCCAGGCTCGTCTGGTGCTTGCCTGGTCAAATAGGATGTTGCTGCTGGAGGCCTGCTGCCCCACATATCCATCACAGCCTTGTTAATCTGGCACCTGGTGAAGATACTTGTCCAATTTCCTCTTGAAGACTTCTACACTTGTTCCAGCAGTGTTTCTGATATCTTCTGGTTATGATGTTGAATAATCTGGGACCACGGACATTGATGCAGTTCTCCCTAATTGTGCCCACTGCACCCCTGCTCTTCACTGGCAGAATTAAACCTGTAAGGGCCATGCAACGCCTTGGAAATTATCAGGTTTGATCTGAGGAACGGGAAGATAGCTGTAATTAGTCCGATCAAGAGTCCTTCACCAGTATCAAGACTCCCCCTTGAAGGGTTTGAAGCGAGGAGCGTCCTCTCATCCTCCTTGTTATTGCTCCCTGCTGTTCCTCCTCCATTTATAACTGGCTTTCATATTTGCGCCTCTTCCATTTTCCCAATGAAGGCAAATTAAATTTTTCGGTCTTTCTCCCCAGCCTATTTTAACTAATCCCGGAATAAATTTTTGTTGCATGTCTCATAACTTATCCAAATTTCGTTTATGTTTCTTTAAACGAGCGTTCGGTGCAACTGCTGCATGCTGTTACATCCTCAGTGCCTGCTTATCCTCGGATGTGACAGGAGGTCGATACACAAGCTAGATAGGGGTTATCACTACGAACAGTTTTCTAGCATGGGGTTCGAGTACAATCTAGTGCTCTACTAGGGTCTCAGTACGTCTGCGTGGTCTGGTTATCCCAACGCCATACTGTGAAAAGCTAATGCAATTCCTTGTTCAACTCCTGGATCATTTCATGGTAATTTCCCGAAAACTGATCCCTATCTATCTTCAACCTTATTATCGTTCCTGGTTTAGTTCATTTCGCTTTCCTGTGTTTTTTGTTCTCTATTTTTATCTCCTTTTTTCCCCGAGTGTGTTCATGTCAATATGAATATTGTAATAATGTTGGTAGAATCACCGACAATATGTTAGGTAAAAGGATGTAAGCGCAACTAATGCAACATTATATTGTGGCAACGTTTCACTCTCCAGGAGCTTTGTAAAGCCGCCATCTAAGTGGTGACAGCTTGACAAGTGCCCCTGGAGGGTGAAACGTTGCCATAATAAAATGTTGCATTAGTTGCACATGAATCTTTTACTTAATATGAATACTGTTACATAATACTTTTACTTAATATGAATACTTGTCAATATTTAGTGAAAACTCACGTTCATAATAAAACACATTAAGGAGATCTGCTGAAGACGACCTTAGTTGGAGGTCGAAATATACAGCCAATCTCGCATTTTATTTTCAATAAGTGAGATTTCTCTAAGCATGTGTACAATCTTAAAGGTAAATGGTTACAGTACGTACAGGTGCGTGTGTACAAACGTGTGACTAGAAACACCAATGCTAAATGCATTACTTAGTGGATGTACAACATACGAGTGTAAACACGAGTGCAGAAATATAGAGGTGCGTGTGTAAGAGCATGAGAGGCGGGGCATGGCAGGTTGGGGGACAGACTGTGGGCAGGGCTGGGCAGGGCAGGGCAGGGCTGGGGGGCGGGGTCGCCCCACCGACAGATAGGGACCAGATAACCCGCCGTGGCGAATGGCTAACTAGGGTCAGCGTCTGCCAGGGGCCACCACGCTCACACGGACACACGGCAGCCGTATTCTGCCCTGCCCTACCTCCCCATATCTAAGTGCCTGCCCCACCTCACCTACCCAACCCTGGTTATAGCCCCGCCTCACCCATCCTACTCTGGCTACAGCTCCACCTCATTTACCCTATTACCTTTCTCCAGAGGTGATCTGGGACAAGAGTGGTGCGTATTAAATCCTAAATCTCATCAGTTCTGGTTGGAATTCTTTTCATGTGGGTGGCGCTGGAGTAACGTGCTCGCTGGGTCGGCAGTTCCATGCTCGTTAAATCCGTCGCTCGTTGTAATTTTGTCTTCATATTCGTGTTGCTGCAGTGATGTGTAACTGTTTACAAGATGTGGTGGAACATCTCCGCAGATTCTTATAATTCTTCAGAGGGAGGTGCTCGTGAGCAGAAATTCAACGTAGCACCTCTCTAGTAGTAGCAAAGACACCCCCCCCTCTTTCGTACTAGTATATTGTTTTTATATGCATGTATGTCTGTGTAATTACACCTCTCATAACCATTGCCTCTTTCGCTGTCATACCACTTCTGTTTTAACAGAAACAACAGGACTTCTATAACTCCTTAACGCCTGACGTGTTGGATATATAAAAAGTGCGGATAAGAAATGTTACTCAACATACTTTACTGATATATGTGTGTGTGGTACCATAAGCTATTATTCCTTAAATGAGTGTAGACTATTGTGTGTGCGTGTGGGGATGGGAGCGTGTTTGATTATGTATGATGTGTGCATTTATAAGTTTGTGCATGTGTGCGTGTCCGTGCGCCGACTGTCATGTTTCGTATGCAACCTACAGTAAGTGAATTAGCATGGTGCGCATTTTGCTTTTCTTACCAAACTAGCCTACCGACCTGACCTCTCTGATTGATTAATTAATGTAATGTAACGCAGCTTAGCCCTGCCCAACTTATCTTGGGTCAGTCTATATTTAGTGGGTTTTGCTTAATAAAAGTACAGTTTTTTCCATGGTGTTCAGGCTGGTTTCACAAAACTAGTGCAAGACTTAATGTAAATTTTAATTCTCGAGAGACTATTGCAATAATGAATAAATATATTTTTTTCCAAATTTCACCTCTCTTTCCCACCTTCCTCTCCTCTTCTATATATAATTTTTGTTGCCCCGCTCTGTGACGGATACGGTCAAAAAAAATTCCATTTCTCCTGCGTATGGAATATGCCATCCCGAGAGACGGTAATTCCCAAGTAATAGAAAATCCAGCGCTGTTGGAACGAAACCTTTGAAGCTCCCGTAGCTGATGAACCAACCCTTAATAGAATACTTGATATCCTTATTGCCCTACTGAAGTCTCCCAACTCAGGCTGACAGATTTCAACTCTAAGAAATCCATTCCACCCAGTGATAAAATATGACATGGAAAACTTGCCTAGCTTCTGTACCCATTATGTAGCTATCATAAGGCATGAAAAAGAAGCACACTGCTAATGTATCCAATTTTGTTAAAAAAAAACTAGCAGAGATGCAACCACTGCTTCCCCCTCCCCAGCACCATGAGAGCTGACCTCCAGCTGGCCCCAGCAGACAGAGTAGTTAGTTATAAGTACAGGTACTGAGGGAACTGCCCTCTGGTACCAGCACCCCGCCACCAGCCTGACGTTTAATCTCCTTGTTACACTGAGTAAATAAACTAGCTTCCTTGATAGGTAATTAATTACGTGCTTTAATAGACGCATAATTACGCTGACCCAGAATACATGTGATCAATGTGTGTGTATATGTACCCTAGTGTAATGGGATACATGATTATCGAGTACGTAGAAATTTTTGTGGCAAAGAGAATGTGTCTATATGTGCATATAGTGTCAGCTGTTTGTCTGGTGTTTTTCCGTATGCATGCTCAGTAGAGCAGCCAGAATGTAATTTTGGGGGAAAGCTTAAGCCAGGATTTCAACCTGAGGGAGGGGGGGTTAAGTTTAAAAATTATAAAATGCTGGAAAATCAAAGAAATATTTTTCAGATATATAAGATTTTTAATGTGTGTGAAATTTCTTAAGCTATCGTGCTTTTGTGGTTACTGGTCAATATAGTGAAAATTGGTCATTAACTGAAATAACAAATAAAAAGTATTTGTCACTAGAGTCTATTGCTTCCCCTCCCCCATGGTTACGCCACGCTACATGCCTGCAGATGGCATCATCCTTCAGCCCCGCTCCATAGAAAAAAAAAGTAGACCAACAATAAAGGTTTTTAAATTCACTTTATTTAAATATTTTGTTTGATGTGCTCGCCTTTGTTATTTCTGCATATAATAACCTTGTTTAAAGTACCTGGTGTTACTTGACAAGACAGCCTCAGCACTAGTGCTTCCCAGGAAGTTGAGATCATGAATCTCTCTTATTCCTTTGATTATCTACGGCCGATCCAGTGATTTTGATTCTAGACATCCCAACCATTATCGAATATTTATATCTATTCTCTATGGTTCGATACAAATGAAAACCTGTAAAAATACATTATACTGCTCCATTATTAGAGAAGTGAACACTTTCTGTATAATGACACTGCTATTGTACGGTACCCATTTGTTTATCGAACTTAATCACTAGATACAGAACCTCACAGATAAAGACAATGCAACAAAGAACATCACAATGCTGACAAGACAAATAAAATCACAATAGTCACGGGGTGGCAATGAAGTTTTCAAGGCCTTTCACACTGCAATCACAAGCACTTCGTCAGGTGTAATGAAATGGAAGGAATTGAATGGGAAATCGCAGTAGTGGTTCAGTGAGATGCGCTCATCACGCCGTCTGTCCCAACAAACCTGCTCTAGGCGGTGGCACCAGCACTGCTAAGAGCTTCCTGTCTAGAACCCAGCACAGTACAATGGTCAAGGAATATTTTTGAGCAAAGCTCACAAGCCTCATGGAAATCAGTGGTATTTGATCTTATATAGCACAGCAAGTTACGTGACATTATTTGTCACTCCCACTGCATATGTCGAATGTTAATTTAACAGCACATTAAGTGACGAAGTTGTGTTTCTGACAACAAGTTAGGAATACCGTTATGTTTGAGAATATTCTATTACTTTTGTGCAAGCATTTAAAGCATCATCAACTCTCAATTATTAACTCAAAGAACATACTATCACTCGTCAAGGCCACGAACTTAAACTGACACTTTATATCCTAAGATCAAATGAATCGAACCCTTGGGTTCTCAATCTGATCTAAGTCTTATATAGCCGAGATGTGGCCTCACACATAGTCAATGGATTGTTAGTTATCTCACTCACTGAACATGAAAAATATATTTAAACTGTTCTGAAATTTTAGTAAGGTTACATGTCGGGTAAAATTTAAGAATGACATGTCAGGTAATATTTAAAGTGACATGTCAGGTAAAATTAAGAGCGATATATCAGGCAAAGGTGAATTTGTCAATAAGCTTATCATCCCCACAAATTTTATGTATAATGAAGGACTCTATACAATCCTGGATTTATATTCAAACTGTATCAGTACTATTTTTTTTATAAAGCTTGATTTGCTTTTTTGCACCTTCCTCAGCCTTCTGAAAATTAAAGAGGATGCTAAAATCTTTAACATGAATAAAAATATTAGATTCTTTCCCGGTTCTAATGTTGTATTTATGGTGCTGTAATCTTGGTTTCAGACCTTCCGGTTTTCCCAAAGTGAAATTTATTCCATTTTGTATAAGGAATCTTGTCAACAGACATCGTCATTTTGGGGGGAATTCTTAATCAGTTTTCAAATGACGTCAAGATTTTTAAATACAATGTTAATTTTGAAGCTAACTACGGGAGCATTAAGAAGAAATATCGGTTTAAAATGAAAATGGGTTATCTACTAGCAACACGATAAATTCACAAAACGACAAATTCACAAAAAATCACAGGTATAGATAGATAACATGACAAAAAAATCCCAACTACAGGCAACACAAAGAAAATAACTACATATAACACGACCAATAACATCACTACTGTAGATAATACAAATAAAATCATTACTAATCACAAGAGAATCAGCACCACCAACAATCCCTAAAACTATCAACACCAGTCACAAGCACAACAGTCAGTCGGACACACCTACATGAACACAGTTACCACAACGTCAACACGTTTTCTGTGGCAAACCTCAAGAAAATAAAAACGTTCGTGTAAGTCGTAAAAATAATTCGCGTTTAAGCGGTTGACAAAACCGTAAATCGTTAAAACTAAATACTAACAAATGTTTTATTTGCAACAGATATACGTAAAATGACTGCTATAATCTATTGAGGTATTCCAAGTGTCTTATCCCATTATACCTATTAAGACTATCAATGTTAACAGCATCAACCCCACCACTAGCTACAGCAACACAGGGCAGTACTGAGTATCGGCTAATACTGAGTATCGGTGAGTATCGGCTAATTTTGTTGTCGGTATCCGTTTAAAACTGAGTACTGGTATCTACCAAAATTTTGGTATCATTCCATCACTAGCACTGATTTAAAAAAAATCCAAAAGAATCAACACTAACAAAAGCCGCAGCAGTAACAAAACTATATCACCACATTAAAACAAATGCAGTCACCATCAATAGTAGTAATAAAACATCAAAGTCAATCAACAACAAGAACATCAGGAAAACACTATCATTATTATTATCAGCAATAAAATTATCATTCCTTTTAGCAGCAATAAAAAAAACCTAGTATTAGCAGCAACAAAAATACGATTGGTAGCAACATAAAAAAAAAAATCACAATAACTTGTAATAAAACATCACTAGTATCGGTAGCAACAAAAACACCATCACCCCTATTAGCAACAACAAAATCACCATCACACTATTAGCAGCAACAAAACCACCACCACATTAACAACTGAACTCCATCCTGAAAATTTACCCTGTACAAATAAATTATTCGAGTATGTTAACTAAATCTGAATTACTTCTTTCAGGGGGAAGCGCTAAACCAGCAGGAGTCATACAACATCTGTAGAAATGGAAGGAACTCAAATCAGATTTAAGGAAGGGGAGAATCGGATGCAATTCTATGGATCAAAGAGCCCCTCACCTGTATTAAGGAACCTCCCTTGAGGAATAAGTATCAGAAATTGTTTCACTCATCTATAACTAGATTTTCAAACCAGTACTTCCTTACATCCTTTTTAAATCTAAATTTGTCCAACCTGAACTCACTGTTACGAATCCTATCTTGGTTAGATACTTTCAGCACGTTATTTATATTAATGTATTTATTTTTTCCTTTTGTACACTTCAATCATATCCTCCCTAATTCTACGTCTTTCCATAGTGCAAAGTCAGTGCTTTCAGCCTTTCTTCGTAAGTCAGGTTTTGATACTTGGGGTAAACTTAGTTATCCTCTGTATATTTTCTAGTGAAATTATGTCAATTTTGTAATATGCAGACCAGAACTGAGCAGAATAATAAAAATCCTAAGATTATACTTGAAGTATAATCTTAGGATTTTTATTATTTATACTTCTTCATATGAAGCCAAAAATTGTTAGCTTCACTGCGATTACCTGTGCACTGTTGTCTTGGCTTTATATTTCTGATAACCAGAAATCCTAATACTTTCTTTTTTAATTCATTTTGACTAAGAACTACATTACTTAGCTTAAATGCACCATAGTTACTTCATTTTCCCAGGATTAAAACCCTAATACTAATTACAAAAATGAAAAAAATCCACAAGTACATACAAATAAAAACAAAAAAAAAACAAATCTATTTTTCCAATTACAATATATTCACGAAGTTCTAAACCATGTGGTCATACAGCACAGAGAATGGGCGGTTTTAAAATATAATTTAATGTATGAAAATTAGTCAGTAAATAAAAAAAAAAGATTCAAAAAGGCGCGTTCAAAAATCGTTGTGGATTTTGGAAGCTTATTTTTTTCCTTCAGATTTTATGAAAAATCGACTAGGATGCTAATTAAATTAAAAAGGGATTTAATTTACCAGTAAATGGACTTTTTCCTAATTAAAGTAAATTTCGGCTTGAAACTAATATACAAATCATACATTTAAATCCCAGCTATATTTAACAGTTAACATCTATCATGTAACAGTACCGATGCTGTAAGATCACAAAACACAAGTGATCTCAATATGCAACATAACCAGTGAAAAATGCCGGCGTAGGTAAGAATGTTCTTTTTCCTTATAATTCCGCAATTTATCATTCGCGTTTAAACATAATTTCCCCTCTGATGTTTATTCATTAATGACATATGATGCGAGTTTTAGTAAAAATAAAAGAAAATCGCTCACTAATTATATATAGTTAGAAGCAATAAAACCGTGAGGGTCATTCAGCGCTGGGGACAATTAGGTTCGATCCAAGGCGGCGAGGATAAATCCAATTCCTTGGATCAAGAGCCTCTCACCAGCATTAACGAACCTTTATTAAGGGATCGATAAATAACAAAAAATAGACCAAAACGGAGTGTATCTGCCTGGGAAGTTAAACAAAATATTTGCGACTATCTGAAGACTCGTGGAGGCCAAACAGCGTTTGGGAAATGGGAGGCGGTTTAATTCGAGGAGTGTTTTATTTTATTTACCATTTCCTGTAAGAGTTTTGTTATTTATTGCTTTAAACATATTCCGTTTCTACTGTCAAATTTACACTATTATCAGCTTGTTACAGTCGTGATCGAATCTCTTGTATTACACAAGACAATCTTAAAACAAGTAAAACTTTTCAGTCTATTTTTCACATTAAGCTATCCATATCCATAATTCGTTCTGTGTCATCGACCCTAGCAGCGAATTTAAAAGATATAGACATGGGAAATAACTCCACCATTTATGCAAAAACATAGAGGTTTCTTAGACAAGCACCCAAGAGTGGCACCCTTCCCAGAGAAGAGGCCCCTACCACCAGGCACAAACCATTCATTCAAATGTTCCACCACAGCGTCGGAGGGGGGGGGAGTAATTTAAGGAAGTAAAGAGTACCTCTAATTCACTGGATCATGAGCCTTGGACCCGCATAGCATGGGCCAGTAGGCTTCGTGCAGTACTCCTCCTTGTTCTTATGAGCCCTTCAGCAGAAAAATATTGATATACTTGCACTCATGTACTTATTAGTGTACAAAAATTAATTTAACAGTAATGTATATCTTCCTCAATACCCCGATAAATTGTCTGTATCAAATGTAAAAAAAAATCAGCCACAAGAACACGTTATCTAAATGGCGTTCTTGAGAAAAATCTATACAAATCTAAACTTGTTTTGTAAACATGCATTTTCTTCATGACTGGAGATACAAATATGGGGTATATAATCATTATCAGGAGGAAGCGGTAAACAAATATTGATCATACAAGGAATGGGTAATTGAAGCAATCATGTTCAATCCAAGGACAGGATAGGTCCACTTCCTTGGATCAAGAGTGGTACAGAATACTATACAGTATGTATATCACCATAAGCAACGCCATCACCCACCTGAATGAATAATCTGTAACAGCTCTCAACACATCCTTCATTAGAGTAGGATGTTCCTCCTTCACTCACGCAGATCGCTCATTCCTGCACGCTGCAGAGCAAATATGATTCACTGTCATAAAAAAACATCCCACGCGTGTGACTTGTTTACGTTTGCACGACCACATGCCCAGTCGCACCGTTATTCGTACGCGCAAAAAACATGTTTCCCTTAATATTTTTATTTTTACCATATCGTGACTGTTTTTTATTTAATTCCTTGGCTGATATTAAAAGACTACTCTAGTCACTGAAACCCTCTGAGCACCCAACATGAAGTTTGAGAGCGAAGTGAGAGTAGCGGCTACATATTCCTCCGCCACCAACCTGCTCAGCCTTGCATCATCAATTTGATCTTAAAAATGCCTCTTATGTTTATATACATATACGTATTTACATAAACTATGCATACTTAAATGAAATGCTCATGAAAATTCATAACAATGAACAATTAAAACCAAAGCGGTTTACGAAACATCACAAGACATATAAACACCGAAGTGTAGATCTCGTAGTGCATTAACAGTTAAAGCAATTTTATTCACTATTTCAGATATTAATATATTCTTGACTGGTGGTGAACTGGTTACATGTAGCATTATGACTCGTGAAGTCGATAGCCTATAAAACTAATTAACCAAACAAACATAGCGAAATTAATATTTTATGCATAATATGCATACATACGTTTGTTAGAACATTATTTAATGCTATAAGAAACATGGGCCTTAAAGCCAGTTCTGTGAAGAAAGTATCTCATTAATGGGAATAGTGAATGGTTTAAGGTGTGAAAATTTGCCACACGATACTCCCTGCCTCCTGATTTTCACCATAACCTAGTGTACAAATAAAACATTACCCAGATAAGAAATAGCCTACATTAGAATAGGTAGGTTAATTAGGGACTCTTTAAAAACAAGAAATAAAATTAATATACAATGTTAATTGGTAGGGAACTTATTATGTTTGGTTGGTTAGGTTTAAGGTCTACACGGAGGGTCATTAAGGCAGCGTGTGACCTGTTCAGCACCAGTCAAGAGGAATACTTCTAATCCCTAAAACAAGGACTGAAATAAAGCCGCAATGTATATACTGGTACCAACAGACATACACCTCTCGGTATATATAACCTTAATATTTATGTTAGGCCTGGTCCTACTGTTTAATGAAATTAATAAATTGCTCATTAACTTTTGTTAGCGTACGTTTGGAGACAATCTAGAGGAGAAAGCTGATTACTCGGGCCAACAACTGTTTCAGTTCACATTTAAAAACTGTGTCTTACTAATTTTGGGACGCAGTTACTGTGAAACTGAACCCCACGGTGAACGATTTCACTAAGACAACGATCATGGAGAAGAGATGTCCTGGTAACCTGACAATCAGTTTGATGGTGGACAACTGCTGGACACTGGTGCGAGAAAGCGATACTGAACACAAGCGAAAAGGCTTGAAAACTGTGATGTAAATATGTTTGTATGACTGGAAATATCTGTTAATTTTTTACATAAATATAATGAATTTACGTTATGAAAAGTTAGTATTTGTCATTGAATGAACCACACTTAATACTAATATATAATATAATGCTTATGATTGTTAGGTAACATACATCATGAGGGTCTTCAACCTTTATAGCCCAAATATTGATCATAAGAATTCGAAAAAACTTGTGTTCTTACGTGATAATGGACTAAAACTCGAGTTTCTTGATCAGTGTATTAAAGTTAGGTTAAGACAACTAATTTGGTTTCTGAACTGGATAAAAAGTTAAATTTTGTTAGCTAGTGTTATTAGAATAGTCCTATATGACGCTTTCGGGTTTAGCGCTCAACTTGATTATATCATTATTATTGATTATTAGACTTAAGACGGCACGGGAGGGAAGCCTCACTGTCTGTTACGGGAAAAGAATCTAGGCTCTTCAGAGCAGTTGTTTCCCGTCATGTGTCAGCTGTGTTATCCTGAGAGTTAGATAACAACACTCACTGAAGACAAGTGGTGGGTGGGAGACTGATCCAAAGAGGACAAATATTTCATATTTCAGACGCCGTGTCACGTGCTAGATACTGATGCCCACCATAAAGTCATTGGTTACTCCCTGAAGCAAAATTAAGGTGGCCACGAGATTTTTGTAGTGTTGTGCTCATCTTCGGGGTAACTATGCATATTTTTCCCTACAAAACCAATAAGTTACATTTATGAGCCTGGTGACTTATTGGAATATTCTGTGATTAATAGTAAAATTAATATTTAATTAAACTTAGTTTGGATTATTATTTATATTAATATAAATATAAATAATAGAAATATTATTTATATTATTATTTATATAATATTTAGGAAAATGCGCAAAACTTTTAGGGGGTTCATACAGTGCCTGAGGAATGAGAGGAAGTCAAGTTCGATTCAAGGAAAGGGAGGATAAATCCAATTTTCTGAATCAAGAGCCCCTCAGTAGCATCGAGGAACTTTAAGGTTTAGTTCCTTTAGTTTCTTCATTATTAAAGTTCTATCAACACTACAGTACTGAGAATTTTCTTGAGTTGCTGAACTTATCGGACGAAATGTGCGCTGCATGCTGGCGCTGCGTATTCGATCACCCATGTGTCGTGTAGCATTACTTACTGAATATAAATGCCTGTTATTACCTGTGTAATTTATTAGAAATCAGACCTCTACTTCCTCTATCTCCCCACCTTCTCCTCCTCTCATCCACCACCTTTAAGATGAGGCGTTCACACTAGTGAAGGGCTCTTGATCCAAGGAATTGGAGGTATTCATCCCTTAAATAAAATCTGTTTGCCATGCCTTAGGCATGGATTTAGCGCTTCCCCATGAATAATAATAATTGTAAGAATAATAAAAATAAAAACAATAATAATAATAATAATAATAAGAATACCCCCTCTAAAACTGGCAAATCTTCAAGACCACAGAACGCCTGCTCCAGACCCCATCCCCTTTCCACCTCCAAATCCTCTCTTGATTCTTCATGGCAACGCGCTGAGATAATTCGCCAAGTCACGTTTAGTTTTGTTCTCTGATGTTGCGAGGGGTAATGGTTTTAAAACGACTTTCACACTCCATCGGTCGATAACGTGGACATCACACACGGCAGCCACTGACAAAGACACACAAATTGGCATGTCGCTATCAGCAGGCAGAGTTCTCGTCAGCACTCCCAGATTCTCTCTCTTTCCCTAACATACCTATACTAGGATTTGGTGGCTAGTAATCGTGACTAATAATTATTGATAATTACTTTATTATTACTACACAACCCCTCATCTAAGAGACTGATCCTTATGACGACGTTTCGGTCCTACTTGGACCATTAACTAGTCACATAGAAACGTGAAGGAAAGGGAGCCAGAACTACATGCGAGAGGGGTTCGTGGACGGTAGTACATGTTTCCGTCTCCACGTGCGGGTTATTTGTGTATTGTTCCAGTCACGGTATTGTTCTTTTTATTCTTTATTATTTTTAAAAACACCGGCCGTCTCCCACCAAGGTAGGTGATCCCCCCCAAAAAATAATAGGCACATATTCACCTTCGTTCATTTAGGTCGCAGACCTGACCCTCTGAACTACAACAATCTCAACCCTCCTTCAGAACGTATTTCCCATCTCCTGGACTGAAGTCCAGCTAACTGGTTTCCCGAACCCGTTCCTAAATGTTACCAACTCACACTCAAACAGTATGTCATGCCATTAAAACCACTTGTCTCCACTCCACTCTAATCATGCTCAAGCCCCCTAATAATGAAAATCTCTTTACCCACTCCCTCCAACCTTTCCTCGGATGACCCCTACCCCACCTACCTTCCACCCCAGATTTATACACCTTCTTTGTTATTCTATTCTGCTCCGTTCCATCTGAATGCCCAAACCATCTCAACTCCTCCTCAGCCCTGTGAATTATACCTTTGGTAACTCCAGTCTTCTAATTTCCATGCTCCAAATTTTCTGCATAATATTCAAACCACACATTGCTTTCAAACATGACATCTCCACTGCCTCTAGCCTCCTCCTCCTCCTCCTCCTCACTGTAATGTTTAATTGTTATTATTATTATTTTTATGTAGCTAGTGACGCAAATGCCAAGTTGTTGAAAGGTGTAAAGTTTTTATGCGAGTGAGGCTAAGATTAGGCTGCGCAGGAAAGGAGAATATATACCAGTGAAAATGAGTCAGGGCAAGAATGCATGATGCTACCGTTGGTGTTTAATGTACTTTATTGACGAGATTGTAAACGAAGTAAATGCTAGTGTCAAGGAGAATTGTTGTCTTTAACAATTTTATAATGAATTTGGTATGTAAAAATTACCACAGATGCTGCGTGCAAGATGACATTTGTGAATTATTATTGTATGAGTAAATTACCTGCATGAGGTTTACAGGGTATTACCTGAATTATTACGTGCCAGTAATTTAGATGAGATAAGTGAGACTTAAGTCACAGTAGGTCGCCGAACTGTAACTCCCTCGATGCCTACTTCTTCACCACTCACAAAAAGCTAGACCTGACATTAAATTAATAATTACAATATTAAAACCAGCTACTCTGGTAAATTAAAGTTGTGGACTGTATATGATTAGGCTTAGTGGGTACACAACAAAAATTCGTATTACCAATTACCATTTAATTACTGTAGATGGATCACACCACAACACTGAACAATTAATATGACGTAAGACTCTGGAATGGATCGATGGTACAAAGAATGTTATAAGAATGGTTGGAAAAGGGTCTAAAGGAAGCATTGTGAATGAAGGGCATGAACATCTAACAAAAGTACAATATGTGTTAAATTGAAGTTAGAGGAGCAAAATTTTTTTTTTTTTTTGGAGGGGGGGGGTATTTGACGTACTGTTAGAATGTGGACATGGTTATATCTATGAGATTCGGAAAAACTGGCCAGCCGAAATAAAATTTTAATGCTGGGAAGAACTAACGTGACTACACTTTGCAAGAAGCTGGAGGGAGGGAAAGGATGTTTTGGTTCAGCGGTTGGCGTCACTGCATCGAAATTAACAATTAGCAAAAAAAAAAAAAAAAAAAAAAAAATGACAATAAGTTTTGTTTGTTTTATTTTACTTACTAAGCAATAGAACCGTTTGGTTATTCAGCGCTGTAAATATATTTTGTTTCTTACATTATCAAAGTTACACTATCACTGTCACTTTGCTCCTGTCATGAAAAATTTCACACTCAAATTATAAAGTTACAAAGCAAAACCATAATGTATTCAATGTCATTAGCCTTAAGTGTCAGGAAATTTAGACGAAAGGGAAATAATCCCACCATTTATACCGAAAAAGATGTTGGGTCCTTAGGCAAGCACCCTGCTGACAGAGCGGCACCGCTCCAAGAAAAGAGGCCTTTACCCATAGACACAAACCGCTCACACATCACCGCAATAAGGTAACCCAGAGTCAGGGGTCTGTGATGAGTGGAAATTTTGAAAGAGGAGAGTGTTAGGATTTGACTCAGGTTATGATACAAAGATCTACGAAGGTAGTCGGTCTTCAAGCGAGAACTGGACAAGTTCCTTAAGTCAGTTCCTGATCAACCGGGCTGTGGTGCATACGGTGGACTTCATAAAGCTATTTATATCGTATCCCCCGTTTTAAAGCTACCAGGCGTTTAACACAATGCAAAAGACTGAAATTCGAATGGTGTGTTGCCAGGCACAGTACCCATCAGCAGCCTCAAAAAGCTATCAAAAATGATTCCAGTCACAAGAGTAGTCAGCAGCATCAGGAAGCTACTAGACCAACTCCAGCCCCAATAGTAGCTACAAACAGTTCCAGCAACAGTAACCACCAACAGCATCATGAAGTTACAAGACTCATCTCCAGCCCCAGAAGGAATCGCCAACAGCACTGCGAAGCCACCAAACACGTCTCCAGCCTCAACAGTAGTCGCCAGCACCGTCAGGCCACAGAAACAGCTCCAGCTCAGACAGTAGTCGCCAGCAGCGTTGTGATGCCACCTTCACAGCTCCAGCCCCAACAGTGGTAACCAGTAGCGTCAGACCACAGCCCCAACATCATTTTCCAGCCGCATCAGGAAGCCACCAGCCATAGCACTAGGACAACAGTAGTCGCCTACAGCGCCAGGAAGCTTTAAGAAAAAATTTGCAGCACAAAATCCCTTATAAGAGGGCTTGATTAATAAGTCTCACGGCTATCTGCACGGTGTCTTTCTCACAACGCACCTCACCATTAGCGGGGCCCTTCGTGCTGACGGTAGGCAGCGTGCTGGCCCAGCCTCCACCACACAATGAGATGCTTCGTGATGAGGATTTTTCATGGTTGCGCACTTTGGTATCTGCGTGTCAAGAACAACCGTGGCTGGGTCTGGAAAATTGACGATCAAGAATGGGTCTGGGGCGATGAAATACGTGGGTTGGATCTGAATCAACCAAGAAAAAGGTTGGGTCTGGAACAATGAGTATCCCGGATGGATATTCGGTTTGGAATAATGTGGGCGAGTCAGGAACAATGAAGAATTTGCCAGGGTCTGGAAACTGGTTTGACGGGCGTAACGCCGACAGGTGTGTGAACAAAGACGCAACTACGCAGAGCAAACCTTCATTTGGACAACGTTTTGCTCTAATTGGAGCTTTTTCAAGTCATCAAATCACTTGAAAATAACTCTGCTTAGAGCGAAACGTTACCCAAAAATCTGCTTCTTCTGCATACCTGTGTTCTTTCATCCACAGGGTCTGAAAACCTGGAGATTGTGGCTCGGGTGGAGCACTGGGGCTGTAACTGTGAACCGAGGCGCTGAGGACACAGACGGAGGGGTGATGGTGTAATTTCCTTTGTGGAACCTGGAACAGTAATGGTTACAGCCAGGTTTGGAATTCTGTGATTCTCTGGTCCGGTTTGGATGTGTAATGAATGTGACTGTATCTGCAACATTATTTATTACGAGTACATATAGAACTGTGTCTGGAACACTGGGGTGGAGATATGATCTGGAACTCGAAAAGTTTATCTTAGGTTTAAAATATGGAAAGCTTAAGCTGCCCCTGGAGCACAGTAAGCTGCTCGTGAAGTAGAGGAAATTGCTGCTAGTTGTATGCCGCAAGAATGAGGCTTGGTCTAGAACTATGACGGCTGAGCATGATTCTGGAACAGTGAAGCCTGTAGCACGGGCTGTGGAGGCCCTGGATCATGAATATAGTTTACTTAACGACATAACAATAAAGATTATGTTACGTTGTATTTGTAAAGAGTATCTAGATCTAGATAAGAAAAAATATGACTTAGTCAAGTTTTTCAGCGTGGCAATTAGCGTCTTCCAGGTGTCGAGGGTTTATCCTGTTTCCTCAGTCGAACTTGATACCAAGCTTCCCTGTAGTTACCTGACGAATACCTTCAATAAAGATGGTTTTGGTGATCATCGTATCTGCGACCCGGTCTTAGATCAGGCCCTGTTGCAAAATTATTTAAACTATCGCTGCTTCAACCAAAAAACTATTCCTCCCCCAAAAAAAAAAAAATCGACCGAGCTGCATACCTTTTGAGCTTTCTCTTAAGAACCTCTTGGTTCCATTAATATATCTTATATTTTCTAGTAAAATGGTGAAATGTGGGAGACCTATGATGCTGACAGTTACACTTACGGTACCTCTGCTTCATGTAACATTCAACTATCTCTTGTCACTAAGTTTACATTTTCGTGTGTCCCTTTGATATGTAACCTAGTATTTATGATACTCAATTTATACAAATTTTAGGTAAAGCTTTACTTGTACCATCTACAAACGTCTTCATAGTCGTTTACTATTTTTGACAAGTCATTCATGTAAAGTAGAAATTATCAGGGGAAAACTGATCCTCGGGGGTCCCACTGGTGACCTCACCTCATTAACACATATTTTCTTATCACTTTCTCCTTTCAAGCAGAATTTTTTTCAGCCAATGCGATAATCTGCCTTTTATTCCTACTAGGATTTGTTAATTCGAGAGCAGTCTTTAATAGGAAACTCTATCAAGCCTACTGAAATCAAAATTCAAACTGTCCATCAGCTTCGTGAATAATTTCTGTCGTAGTAGTTATATAGAATTTATATGCAGCACTTTGTTATTAAGAAATCTAACATTTTGATGGTTAACAGTGTGTGTGCGTGTGTGTGTGTGTACTCACCTAATTGTGGTTGTCTTAGCATCTTCGCTAGTCACTACTAGGTCCACTCTCTGCCTGCTCCAAGAGCTTTATCGTACCTCTTCTTAAAGCTATGTATGCATCCTGCTTCCAGTACTTCACTCTCCAGATTGTTAAACTTTCTGACAATTCTAAGGCTGAAAAAAATACTTCCTAACATCCCTGTGTGTGTGTGACTTAGAAATATAGTAGATGAGAAAGCTCTGCGTCTGTACTGTCTCGCATAGAAACACTCTCATCAGACTCATTATAGTACTATATATACGCCAACCAACTGTGTCATTACTAAAGCAAATGGCTTCATCCACCTACTCTCCACCCAGCCTTCAGGTCTTACTGCGTCCTTATATGTAAAAAGTATCTTCGTCGGTGGTCATCTGCAAACCAGAGAATCTGCAACATGTGTTGCAACTCTGCCACAGTTACCGCAAACACGTCGTAAGTTGTTTTGCATTTTCTATCCTTTCAGACACTTCGTCTTCAAGCCTTCCTTCATTAAATTTTACTAAATATTTTCAACTGATGGTTTAATGCAATGAAGATTACAGGTTTTGAATTGGCTTCCAAAAACAGCAAGTCACTTTTTGTACTCCTCAGATTTACCTGCAGACTCTGAGCCTAAACAGGATACCAGACACAACTAATGTTATAATGTCAGTGAGTGTTCGTTAGAAGACCCTGCAACATACCGCTTGTCTGCCAGCAGCTGGCAGTCAGGTAAGGTCCTCTGGCCAGTATTAGACCCTAAATTTGCAAGGCAAAATAGCTTAAATTTTTTACATATTCCATTAAGACGGAAGCCAGAATGAACTACCTCTGAGATAAAGACTATAACTACCTCTTGGAAAATGCAACTGTGCCATCGAGTACTCTCAACATCGATAAATTGATGCAGAAAAACGTCCTCGAAATACTTGTAAGTGGAGATCAAAGTCACGAGTGACTGAAAAAGTCAGCACTTAAGTGCTGTTGTGGGGAGTTATTCCATGTGAGTAAACACAGAGAAAGCAGCCTCTACAGATATCTTAAGTAGTAAAGAAAAAGAGCTCAAAACAAGCTTTTACTGGTGGCAATGTTTCGCTATTAACTGGGTTTCAAGTCTATCAAGTACACAAGGGTCATTAATGAAGATTGCATGTTACCTGTTCACGAGGAGTCAAGGATACTCTAATCCCTAAAATAAGTATTAAACTCTGAGGATATATACACAGAGAAACAAATCTCTCATTGTATATATCCAGTAGTTCGCTCTGTGCGGACCTTTATCAATAAATGCTTACCTTGTGCCTGTGTATTCTTCAACACTGTCAGGAGTATGTCGCTGTATCCACGTTAAGTAGTCAAGGTATAGCATAATACCTGTCTCCCTGCCCCTAAATACGTGTTTGGGTGCCAGATAGTGTTGTATCAGGGTAAGGTGCGCAGGAAGGTGGCGGGTCATATACTGTGAAGCTTGAAGGAATCTACGACTAAAGTGAAAACAGGAGCAGGGGGTCCAAGAGCTGCGCCGAAAGAAACATGTAAGACGCATTATATCCCTGTGTACTCATCTATTTGAGGTTACAGGGGTCGAATCACAACTGTGTGTGTGTGTGTGTTTTCCCAGTAATCAAAGGCACTGGTTGATAGACACTTGGCCTGAGAGGGACTAAGTGTAAAGGTTAGAATTGGCAAAGTGTTTGCTTCTGGGAGAGCTCTCTTGGTTCTGGGAAAGCTCCCTTGCTTCTAGGACAGCTCCCTTGGTTCTGGGAAAGCTCCCTTGCTTCTAGCAGAGCTTCATTGCTTCTGGGAGAGCTCCCACTTTGCTCTTATGTATTCTACTGTTGCTGAAACACTGCTTCACCACGCTGCTGGTGTGTATACTGAAGTTATATTACATAAATATTATCCTCTCAGTGAAGGCAAAGTACTTGTGTACAAAGACCTGTAGCACTTCGTCCAGGATCTCAATGTACTGATGTACTGTCAATCTGCCTTCCATCTTAGTCAATAATAAGATAATACAAGGACCCCAATGGAAATAAGCCACTTTGACTTTTTTGGGTTATCCTAGGTAATTTACACTATGTATGATAATTGTAATTATGTGTACCCGTGCCTAAAAAGAATAACTAACCTACGCATCTCCCTTCCATCTTAGTCAATCTCCCTTCCGTCTTAGTCAATCTCCCTTCCGTCTTAGTCAATCTCCCTTCCATCTTAAGTCAATCTCCCTTCCGTCTTAGTCAATCTCCCTTCCATCTTAAGTCAATCTCCCTTCCATCTTAGTCAACTCGTTAACCCCATGAAAAAAGATCCAGTTACATATGTTTACTGTTATGGAGACGCATAGCAGTGCCACCCAGGGCACTGTTATGGGCACTATGGAGCCGCATAGCAGCGCCACTCAAAACACTGTTACGTGCACTATGGAGCCACATAGCAGTGCCACTCAAGACACTTATTATGTGCACTATGGAGCTGCATAGTGCACATAGCCGCATAGCAACTCTTCATAAATCTTTTCTGTCAATTTTGTATCTATTTTTTAAGAAAGTTTGACTTAATTACCAACTTGGCCTTAACTGCCCAAAAATTATCTTTTCATAAGTCGCGCCGCAACTGGAGTAGCGATTCGCTTCGCAACTTGCGTCGTAAGTCGTATGAGAACCGACGCAGCAAGTTGCGTCGCAAGTCATATGGGAACCGATGCAGCAAGTTGCGTCGCAACTGGTACAGCAACTGGCACTGCAAGTCTCAATTATTGTAGCAAGTCGCGTCGCAACTGGCGTTGAAATTCGCGTCGCGACTTGTGCTGCAAGTTTCGTCGAACTGGCGTAGTGTGTAACTGCGTTTGTGTACTGAAATTTTGGGAAAATGAAAAATGACGATAATTCTTCCATCCCCATAAAAAAATTGATAAGAATGAAAGAAGCAATCCGTGTCTAGTGGAAATCTTAAGGGAGAAAAATCAGTTTGTTATAGTTTTCATGGCAGGGATATGCTCTAGACCAGGGTTCCCCAAAGTGGTAAATATCGACCCCAAAGGGTCGATGGGACTGTCGAAGGGGTCGATAAATGGTGTGGGATTAAAAGGGGGTCAGATCATTAGCCATGCAAATGCAATTCTAACTAAACAGAGGAACAGACTGACCCTTGAAGAGCGTGGTGACTGACGACTGAAACTCATCAATCTCCATCCAAACTTCAGTGCTTTTGTTGACACTCATCAGCTGCATCCTTCCCATTAATGATATCAACAGTTTCAGTAAAAATAAATGGGTATGTTAAATCTTATGTTTGGGGGTTGATGAACAATCTGAAACTATATGAAGGTGTGGATGAGCTGAAGAGTTTGGGGACCGATGGTCTAGAGAGTCACAGTACCCAGAGGTAACTCACAGCATCATCTAGTTGTACAATAGTTCAACACGCAGTGCTTTCCCCACTTACCATGAAAATATTCAAAGCCCTACACTATTATTTTAGTTACAATATACTTTGATAGCATCCATCCCTTCAACCCTCAGATATAATTTTATGATGTAATACAAGTGAGGCAGATACTTTTATGGAAACACCAAGAAACTGCTTCTAGGCTCCCGAGATTGTTACTTATAAACCTTCTTCCCATTACACTTCTCTTCCCCACCCCTGTGGCACCTTCCTTGGTAGCAGTACACTCCTTTCCTAAACCCCTTTGGCACCTTCCTTGGTAACGGTACACTTCTCTCCACCTCTGTGGCACCTTCCTTGGTAACGGTACACTTTTCTCCACCCCTGTGGCACCTTCCTTGGTAACGGTACACTTCTCTTCCCCACCCATGTGGCACCTTCCTTGGTAGCGGTACACTCCTCTCCTCCACCCCTGTGGCGCCTTCCTTGGTAACGGTACACTTCTCTCCACCCCAGTGGCACCTTCCTTGGTGGCAGTACACTCCTCTCCTCCACCCCTGTGGCACTTTCCTTGGTAGCAGTACACTTCTCTCCTCCACCCCTGTGTCACCTTCCTTGGTAGCAGTACACTCCTCTCCTCCACATCTGTGGCACCTTCCTTGGTAGCAGTACACTCCTCTCCTCCACATCTGTGGCACCTTCCTTGGTAGCAGTACACTCCTCTCCTCCACATCTGTGGCACCTTCCTTGGTAGCAGTACACTCCTCTCCTCCACATCTGTGGCACCTTCCTTGGTAGCAGTACACTTCTCTCCTCCACCCCTGTGTCACCTTCCTTGGTAGCAGTACACTCCTCTCCTCCACATCTGTGGCACCTTCCTGGTAGCAGTACACCTTCCACATCTGTGCACCTTCCTGGTAGCAGTACACTCCTCTCCTCCACATCTGTGGCACCTTCCTTGGTAGCAGTACACTCCTCTCCTCCACATCTGTGGCACCTTCCTTGGTAGCAGTACACTCCTCTCCTCCACATCTGTGGCACCTTCCTTGGTAGCAGTACACTCCTCTCCTCCACATCTGTGGCACCTTCCTTGGTAGCAGTACACTCCTCTCCTCCACATCTGTGGCACCTTCCTTGGTAGCAGTACACTCCTCTCCTCCACATATGTGGCACCTTCCTTGGTAGACACCTTGGCATGTGCACCTTCCTTAGCTACCCTCTCCCCACTCTTGGCACCTTCCTTGGTAGCAGTACACTCCTCTCCTCCACATATGTGGCACCTTCCTTGGTAGCAATACACTCCTCTGGCACTTGTGGCACCTTCATTGGTAGTAGTATACTCCTCTCCTCTGGCACCTTCCCTGGTAGCAGTACACTCCTCTGGCACTTTCCTTGGTAGCAGTACACTCTTCCTGCACTGTGGCACCTTCCTTGGTAGGCAATACACTCCTCTCCTCTGGCACCTTCATTGGTAGCAGTATACTCCTCCTCCTCTGGCACCTTCCTGGTAGCAGTACACTCATCTGGCCCTGTGCACTTCCTTG
This sequence comes from Cherax destructor, assembly GCA_009830355.1. Lineage (NCBI taxonomy): Eukaryota > Metazoa > Arthropoda > Malacostraca > Decapoda > Parastacidae > Cherax > Cherax destructor. The sequence continues at coordinate 139,215 of WNWK01002871.1, read as the reverse complement.
TAGCATACACTCTCTCCCTGGGACCTTCCTTGATAGGCAGTACACTCCTCTCCTCTGGCACCTTCCTTGGTAGCAGTACACTCCTCTCCTCCACTCCTCTGGCACCTTCCTTGGTAGCATTACACTCATCTGGCACCTGTGGCACCTTCCTTGATAGCAGTACACTCCTCTCCTCTGGGACCTTCCTTGATAGCAGTACACTCCTCTCCTCTGGCACCTTCCTTGATAGCAGTACACTCCTCTCCTCTGGCACCTTCCTTGGTAGCATTACACTCATCTGGCACCTGTGGCACCTTCCTTGGTAACAGTACACTCCTCTCCTCTGGCACCTTCCTTGATAGCAGTACACTCCTCTCCACAAGCCTTGCGACCCCCGCCTTGGTTACGGCAGGTGGTGGGTTACTTATGTGAAATGTAGGGTATTGTGATACAAAATACATTATACTAACTCCCATGCTATGTTATGATTCATTATGCATTACTGAAGTCCGCATTAGTCTCATCTCCATGTGTTTTGCTTCACTTTTCACATTACAACATATTCTCACATTTTTGTCGCTATATTCAGGATAGCGTAATATATTTTTTTTTTTACCACGTCGGCCGTTCCATCCAGAACGAAAGCTCGACTATTTTATATTTTGAATGATTACCTACAGTAGTTTCTGTTGGTTGAGCTCCAGTTCTTGAGACAGCAATTTTTATGTCAGTCAACTAGTGCAATTTAGTTATGTAATATTCTATTTTCCCTCCGCGTATTGAGTCAGTCTCTGCTAGATCATGTCTAGCTTAATTTCTCTTGTTAAAATTAGTTCTAAGGTTTCTGTATCTCGTTGTTTTCTCTTGTCCGAACACTCTTGTATTAAAACTAAATCACTGTCTAACCTCGCTATGACCCTGAGTATTTTTTTTTTTATAACACATCGGCCAATTATCACCAAGGCAAGGTGACCCCCTAGAAAAAGAACTTTACTTTTACCATCATTCGCGTCCTAGATGTCTTTTTGGTGGTTCACAAAATTAATGATCCAATAATAACCCACCGACTGTCACCATTATTACCCTACCTTCAAAGTGCAGGCACAGTACTGTTCACATCCGGCAAATCCAATTTATCTGAATCCTCTCAAAGATATTACGATGCTCTCACTCCCACAGCATGTCAAATGCAAAAATCCCAGACTTCTACTTACTCCGATGTAACACGCCTGGATATTAAGTCCCTACCTCAGAGATCTACTTTACACTGTCCTTCCAAACTTTCTTCGGCCATCCCCTACACCTCCTTCCATCCACCCAAGATTTACATAACCTTCTTAATCAACCTGTCCTGTTCCGTGCGTTTTACATGACCAAACCATCCACCAACCCTCCTTCCTGAATTATACCTACCATACCAATACAGTATATTTTGTGCATAATGTTCACACTACACAGTGATCTCAGACACATCACCAATCACTCCAACCTCCTCGTTGAAATATTCAAAGGACATGTTTCACACCCAGCTACCGCCTCCAGTACCTTGAGATCTTGTGCTCTTACATCACAGATCTTGTGCGTTTGTAGGAATGGGTAGGAAGTGGGAACACTTTTCTGTCTCAGCTCTTGTTTTACTTACCGAGTTGTGTTTGCGAGGGCCGAGGCTCGGTTTCTGTCCCCGCCTGATCGGCACTTTTACTTCTGGCCTCTTGCGCCTTATCATATCTACTCATGAAGTTGTGTGTCGAGTTTGCCACCGCCACTGCCTCATCCAAGACATTCCACATTTCAACCAGCCTGAGACTAAAGTAATACTTCCTTACATCACTATGGCTCATTTGTGTCTTCAGATTCCACCTGTGTCCTCTTGATCCTGGTCCTCTTAATTCAGTCCGTCTTTATTTGCTCTATCCGTCTTAGGAATTTGTACTGCGTAAGAAACTAAGCCAGGGTCGTCTGGCTTAGTTCCTTCAACGTCTCCTTATCGTTTATCTCTCTTAGTTCTGGTACTAGACTGGCTCGACCTTTTCGAGCTTCTTCACATGTTTTAACAGGTGGCGGATCCATGTTTTGGCCGCATACTCAATGACTGACCTAATATATGTCGTATACAAGGTACTGAAGGATTCTTTATTCAAGTTCGTGAATGTTATTCTGAATGCTGCTAATCTTGCATAAGCCACTAACGTTATACGGTATGTGTGAGTTTCTGGCGATATGCTTGGTGTTATATTTACCCCAGGTACTTTTCACTCTGATATTTTCAGCTTGTTTCTACCCTTGCTGTACTCAGTTTCCGGTCTGCTCTCACCTTTTCCAATTTGTATGACCTTGCATTTGTTCGGACTCAACTCGAGAAGCCACTTGTTTGGCCATATCTGTAGTTCGCTGCTCTTCCTGAAGTTTATCAATGTCCTCTACTGTTCTTATTCTTCTCATTAGTTTTACACCATCCACAGAGAGAGAAACCTAAAACTCGGTTCCTTGTAGTAGGTCCTTGTGGAACCCCACTCGTTCTCTTCCATTCTGATGTCTCATCCCTTACTGTTATTCTCTGCTTTCTGTCATTCAAGTTTTTCATATAATTTCATAAATATTCCGGTGGTTGTGGCATTTACTGTTGTAATATTACTAAGACTTCTAAAACTGTGAGTCGACTCCTTGATGACCTGTGGAACACTAGTAAATCAGCAGCAAGTAATCAAGTCAGTCTTCAGACAAAGGTTGTCAGGTCAGTGTAACAAAAGTCGCAATTAAAATAAATACGTAAATAATTTAACGAAGTCTAATAATAATGCACAATTATTAAAAGTTCAAGGTCTTAAATGTTTTTTATCATATACAGTACTTGGGACCTTGGGCAAAATTGACTAAACTAGACAATAATAGGTTCTAAAGTAATTTAGAATACTCCGTCCTAAAGCAACAAAGCAGATCTTAATCATGCAGTTGATGCAATGAAGATCTGGATAGGTTGATGCAGTGGTCGAGGTGGTAGATGAAGTTTAATGTAGACAAATGGTACTTGTACGATTTAGGAGTTCTGGTTAGCAGCAAGTGATGGTAATAAAACTAATCGAATTCTTGGCATCAAATCAAGAAGTGTATTAGTCCTCAGGTTATACTCCACCTTAGGTTATACTCCACCTTTATATAACTTTGGTAAGGCCTCATTTTGATTATGCTGCACAGTTCTAGTCACCGCATAAATGAATGGAGATAAAGGCGCAGAAAAGTATACAGAGAAGGATGACAAAGTTGATCCCATACATCAGAAATCTTTGCTACTGAGGAAAAGCGTAGAATTATACGGATGTGATTGAGTTGTATAAATGGTGGACAGGAATAAATACAGGGAATATAAATAACGTGTTAAAAATATCTAACCAAGACAGGACTCGCAGCAATGGGTTCAATTTGGAAAAAAAAATAGATTTAGAAAAGATATAGGAAAGCAAAAGTTTGTTAACAGAGTTGTGAATGAGTGGAACAAATTCACGAGTATTGTGATAGAAACGATAACGTTGGGAAGTAGTTCAGGACTGCTTTTTGAAGCAGTCTGTAGCAGAAACTACCAGAGGCAATAATCTGCTAGACCTGGTTTTGTCAAATAAGGAAATACTCGTTAATAATCTGGAGATCACTGAGGAGATTGGCGGAAGTGATCCCAATCTGTTACCTTTGATGTTACATGGGAATACGAAAATACGGATAATACGGTAAAAGTCCCCAGCAAATTATTAGAATCAATTATAGCTGATATTATTAGAAGTCGCCTTTATGAGCATAATTTGATTAATAAGTCTCGGCACGGCTTCACAGGAGGTCGTTCCTGTCTGACAAATTTACTAACATTCTTTAATAAAGTATTTGAGGCAGTAGACAACAATAAAGTATATGATGTAGTTTATTTGATTTTCAGTAAGGCCTTCAACAGAGTACACCACAAAATACTATTAAGAAACGTCGCAGCTGATAGTACAGGAGGCAAAGTTCTAACATGGATCAAAGCATGGCTGACAATAGGAAGCAGAAAGTTTGCATTATTGGGTAAAGTATGGATGGGGACCGATCACTAGTGGCGTTCCACAAGGATCAGTTTTGAGTCTATTGTTGTTCATTATTTACATTAATAACTTTGATGAAGGAATAACGAGTGACATAAGTAAATTCGCTGATGACACAAAAATAGGCCGAATAATAGATTCTGAGGACACCAATGAACTTCAGGAAGATTTAGACAAATTAATGTCTGAAAAGTGGCAGATGCAGTTCAATGTGGACAAGTGTAAAATCTTAGTCCTTGGTAAAGAATATAACCCGAATAATAATTAGCTAGGTGATGTGGAGCTTGATCACACAGAATGTGAAAAATACCTGGGAGTCATGATAAGCAGAAATTTGAAGCCAAGACAACAGTGCCTAAGTGTGTGCAAAAACGGCTAACAGATTACTTGGATTTATATCAAGAAGTATAAGTAATAGGAGTCCCAACGTTATTTTACAGCTCTACACATATCACTAGTAACGTTCACAGTGGTCTTATCTAGACTACCATGGATGAGGTTGTAACGTTCACACAGTGGTCTTATCTAGACTACCATGGATGAGGTTGTAACGTTCACAGTGGTCTTATCTAGACTACCATGGATGAGTTTGTAACGTTCACAGTGGTCTTATCTAGACTACCATGGATGAGGTTGTAACGTTCACAGTGGTCTTATCTAGACTACCATGGATGAGGTTGTAACGTTCACAGTGGTCTTATCTAGACTACCATGGATGAGGTTGTAACGTTCACAGTGGTCTTATCTGGACTACCATGGATGAGGCTGTAACGTTCACAGTTGTCTTATCTAGACTACCATGGATGAGGCTGTAACGTTCACAGTGGTCTTATCTAGACTACCATGGATGAGGTTGTAACGTTCACAGTGGTCTTATCTAGACTACCATGTATGAGGTTGTAACGTTCACACAGTGGTCTTATCTAGACTACCATGGATGAGGCTGTAACGTTCACAGTGGTCTTATCTAGACTACCATGGATGAGGTTGTAACGTTCACAGTGGTCTTATCTAGACTACCATGGATGAGGTTGTAACGTTCACAGTGGTCTTATCTAGACTACCATGGATGAGGTTGTAACGTTCACAGTGGTCTTATCTAGACTACCATGGATGAGGTTGTAACGTTCACAGTGGTCTTATCTGGACTACCATGGATGAGGTGTAACGTTCACAGTGTCTTATCTAGACACCATGGATGAGGCTGTAACGTTCACAGTGGTCTTATCTAGTTGGATTGTAACGTTCACAGTGTCAGATAAGGTGTAACGTTAACAGGGTCTTATCTAGACTACCATGGATGAGGCTGTAACGTTCACAGTGGTCTTATCTAGACTACCATGGATGAGGTTGTAACGTTCACAGTGGTCTTATCTAGACTACCATGGATGAGGTTGTAACGTTCACAGTGGTCTTATCTAGACTACCATGGATGAGGTTGTAACGTTCACAGTGGTCTTATCTAGACTACCATGGATGAGGTTGTAACGTTCACAGTGGTCTTATCTAGAATACCATGGATGAGGTTGTAACGTTCACAGTGGTCTTATCTAGACAACCATGGATGAGGTTGTAACGTTCACAGTGGTCTTATCTATGTTAGATATGACTGCTGATGCACAGTTTTCAGAATAGGTGCGATAGAGCCGTTAAGACAAGGAATTTAATATCGTTGGATACACAAAGCACTCCGGGGAACACAGAATGTAGACAAGGGTATAGACATTTTACAGGAAATGATAGACTACAAATACAAGCTCTGTGATAAGGACAAGTTCTGTAACAAGGACAGGCCCTGTAACAAGGTGACAAGGTTGGAAATTACACACCCAAATGAACCAAAGGAACATTACAAAACTTTTCTTTAACATTAATAAAGACGAATAACGAGATGAACAATGGCACAGTGGAAGTCTACTAAATGCAAAAAAGTTTCAGACCCAATAAAACTATTTTCACGTCTATGGGTCGAAAGTCAAGAGTGGGGACCTAGAGCTAAAGTTTACCTCCCGAACACACTAATAAGCAATTACACTTAGGTAATTATACAAACACTGGCTGAAGTTTAACACAGAATAATATCTATATTAAATACCAAAAGCATGTTTGGAATTCCACCCCCTTCCAAAAAAAAAAAAAGGTCTGAAAAACGTAAGGTGGGTGGGTTGTGGACCACACAAGCAGAGATGAGGTCTGCAACTCAGCTGATCTTATCAAAGGAAGGAACACACCTCTCCTTCTCTGTCTAAAAACAGGTTATCATTACTGGCAAGGAGGAGTAACTTGGAATTCTTCATTTTTGGATTTTTGAAAGGAATTATGGTCAGGATGCACGATCCCATTTTAACATATAATCACTCCAATTAAAGAGCGAGGGGAAAAAACTCTTAAAAAAACCTCATGATGGTTTTGGTTTCATTGCTTATTTCAGCATCGTAAAAAGAACATATAATTTTCCTCTACGCCTCTGTCTGGATGCAAACATGACTCTCAATGGTACAAAAAATGGAACAAAAAGGCGGCAGTACACAAAGGGGTTATGGAGGAGGCAGTCCCTCAGTACTATCATCAGTCTCTTCACAACACACCCACCTAAACAACATCTTAATCTATGTGATCTGAAGCATTAGAATAACCCAGACTGAAGTATTCACAATGCCTTTTCCTCTAATGCCTTGTCGCATCGAACGAGCATGAAATTTAGTTCGCTGATGACATAATTCAATGTATGGGGCGGGCGGTTGTGGTGGGGATATTATCGCTGATTGCTGGTTGCATTGTGTGGCCTCTACCCGGGGATGTCTGTGCCAACCCTGTCTATCCTCTTCTCCCCACCCCAGTGCCCTTCCTCCCCACACACGCAGACGCGTACACACACGCACGCATGCACACGCACGGACACACAGACACACACACACATACAACAGGCCTAGTGTCTAATCGACATGTGCCTAGGCCAAAATGGTAACTAACACACACACACACAGGCTCAGAAAAGGAAAAGGTTGCCTCACAAACATAAAGAGACGTATAACAAGATGGCACAAATTATTCAGTAGAAAAACGGGTCGGCATACTGTACCTTTCTAAACTGCCAGGAGGCGTCTGACACAGTGTTTCAGTGGAAAATGATACACAGATTGGAGGTGCACTCCACAGTAAAAGAAAATGGGGTAACACATTATATAAAGACATACCTGGAAGACAGGATACAAGGTTAGTGAGACGAAGCATCAGGTATAAAACAAGTGTAACTAATGAGTCTTTAGAGTTTAGAGGAACAGTCCTAGCACTCGCTACTGGGGACTGATTCTTACATGTCAGTGTTAGTGAATAATGCGAACCTACTAAGGGAACTGCATGAAGACTTGAACAGACTGAAGGAATGGTCAAGCGTGTGGCTACCAGAATAGAACTCTGATAATCTGCAACGAGTTTCCAATTCATATTTACTCTCATCACCTGTCCCGAGGCTTGACTTCTCTTGCGATCGCTTGATCAGCTTGGCTAATAGTGCTCGCGGTTCGCATACCTGCATTCACCCCAACCTTACTGATTACACACCTATATCAGGAATCTAGACATTATAAAGTTGTGTACACAACTCGAACATTATTAATGCGGACGCCCATGTAGCCAAGTACATAATAAATATCCTCAGAGGTTGGCAGACAGTCTGACACCAAGAGGTGAGGGCAATAGTCATGAGTAAGTATTGTAGGATAGTGCTGGATCTATCCTCACTAGAGGAACTCACAAGAGGAGGTATCACGAGATACAAAATATAAACACGAGGAATCACATGGAAGCTGAACTCTCAGATGAGTTCAAAAGACAGAAAATTATTTTAGAAAATAGGAGTAGCAATGAAGTGAAACCAGGCAGATAGCAATATAGTAGACGGTGATCTTACAAACATAAGTAAATCAGACAAAACCAAAATTCACAACCAAACCACAAATTTGAAATGAAATTACAGTATATATAACATTTCCGTCCGCGTGGACTATTATCAATTCACGATATGACAGCTAAACCAAGACAAGCCATTTAAAATTAAACCATCAATGAAGCGTACAACCGTAGTAAAGCAGAAAGATCACACAAGGAACTAGTCTCCGAGGAACTGACAAGACGATTTACAGTGTTCTTTGTAAACTCACGAAGAACGCGACGAAGACGACCAGATAAGCATACTGAACTTGCTCCATAGAACACGGAAATATCAACTTTGCCATCTAGATACATCAAAAGCGATGAGGCTGTCACCATGGGCTCTGACAGAAGACAATTCGCAAACCGCTAACAAAACTCTACAAGTCAATAGAAAAAAAGAACAATGCCCAGAAAGATGGAAAACAGGAGACAGAAAGGGTTGACCTACAAGTCGATCTCCCTGGCAAAAATATTATCTAAAATAATAAAAAAATACTCAAGAGAGTGGGGGAGCACCTGGAGAGAGAGCAATGTCGTCAAAGAGAATCACCACAGATTTAAAAATGGCGAATCCCGTCTTTACGACCTTGTTGAGTTCCAGGACAAGACATCAGAGATCAAGAAAACAAATAGGTAGGTGGACTATTTATTGCTGGCATACAGGAAAGCCTGTACTGGTGTATCACGCGAGAGTCTGAACCATAACCTTGAACAAGCGGCGATGACGGGATATTCACCACAACTGATCAATATTTACCTGAGAAAAGGTGACAAGATGGAAGGAAATATATCTGGGAGTGATGAGAGGGGGTTACCCAGAGGATCAGTACTGATATACCTAAACCAAACAAGAAAAAAACAGAGGCAGGAGGTAAGGGAGCTGGAAGGTAGGAGGCAGAAGATAGGAGGAATGAGGTAGGCAGGAGGTAGGAGGACAGTTGGCAGGAGGCAGAAGATAGGAGGACAGTAAGAAAGAGGTAGGAGGACAGTAGTCAGGAGGAAGAAGGTAAGACAGTAGGCAGGAGGTAGAAGGGCAGTAGGTAGGAGGACAGTAGGCAGGAGGACAGTAGGAAAGGGTAGGAGAACAGTAAGCAGAAGGCAGGAAGAAAGTAGGACAGTATTTAGGAAGCAGAAGGTAGGAGGACAGTAGGCAGTAAGGTAGGACAGTAGGAAGCAGAATATAGGATAGTAGGCATAAGGTATGAGGACAGTAGGCAGAAGGTATGACAGGAGGCAGGACAGTAGGCAGAAGGTATGACAGGAGGCAGGACAGTAGGCAGAAGGTAGAACAGGAGGTAGGAGGACAGTATGAAGAAGGTAGGACGGAAGGTGGGATAGTAGGCAGAAGGTAGGACAGTAGGTAGGACAGTAAACAGTAGGTAGGAGGACAGTAGGCAGAAGGTAGGACAGTAGGTAGGACAGTAAACAGTAGGTAGGAGGACAGTAGGCAGAAGGTAGGACAGTAATTAGGAGGACAGTAGGCAGAAGTTAGAATAACAGGAGGTAGGAGGACAGTAGGCAGAAGGTAGGACGGTAGGCAGTAGGTAGGACATAGGCAGTAGGTAGGAGAGTAGGCAGTAGGTAGGGCAGTAGGCAGAAGGTAGGACAGTAGGCAGAAGGTAGGACAGAAGGCAGTAGGTACGACATAGGCATTAGGCAGTAGGTAGGACAGTAGGCAGTAGGTAAGACAGTAGGCAGTAGGTAGGACATAGGCAGTTGGTAGGACAGTAGGCAGTAGGTAGGAGTAGGCAGTAGATAGGACAGTAGGCAGGACAGTAGGCAGGACAGTAGGCAAAAGGTAGGACAGTAGGCAGAAGGTAGGACAGTAAGCAGAAGGTAGGACAGTAGGCAGAAGGTAGGACAATAGGCAGTAGGTAGGAAAGTAGGCAGTAGGTAGGACAGTAGGCAGTAGGTAGGACAGTAGGCAAAAGGTAGGAGGACAGTAGGCAAAAGGTAGGAGGACAGTAGGTTGGACAGTAGGCAGAAAGTAGGAGGACTGTAGGCAAAAGGTAGGAGGAGAGTAGGCAGTAGGTAGGACAGTAGGCAGAAGGTAGGAGGACAAGAGGCAGGAGGACAGTAGGTAAGAGGATAGTAGATAGGAAGACAGTAGGTAGGATAGTAGGTAGGAACAGTAGGTAGGAAGACAGTAGGACAGAATGTAGGAAGACAGTGGGTAGGAGGATAGTAGGTAGGAAGACAGTAGGTAGGAAGGTAGGAAGACAGTAGGTAGGAGGATAGTAGGTAGGACAGAAGGTAGGAAGACACTAGGTAGGAGGATAGGTAGGAAGAGAGTAGGTAGGAGGACAAAAGGTAGGAAGACAGTAGGTAGGAGGATAGTAGGTAGGAGGACAGAAGGTAGGAGGACAGAAGGTAGGAGGACAGAAGGTACGAAGACAGTAGGTAGGAGGATAGTAGGTAGGAAGACAGAAGGTAGGAAGACAGTAGGTAGGAGGATAGTAGGTAGGAGGACAGAAGGTAGGACAGAAGGTACGAAGACAGTGGGAGGATAGTAGGTAGGAAGACAGAAGGTAGGAAGACAGTAGGTAGGAGAACAGGAGAACAGGAGGCAGGGTAGGCACTGCGGGATACCGTTCTGGTTCTTCAAAGTCACTACAAGTAATGAAGAACATAAATTCTTCTAATCATTTATATTTTTCATACTAGATATATTACAAGAATAATAATCAGCCGATAAATTACTATTAATTTTAATCCAGCATCATAAATATATCTCTATTAAACTCTAATAATTAAAAATACTTTTTTTTTTAGCTAATATCAAACAATATTTAATTGCATCCCACCAGAGATGAAATTTCGTCTACTGGCAAAATAAATAAGTAATACGCAAAGTTTGTATATTTCCAGGGAGTTATTAACTTCAACAGCACGCCGATGCTTACGATAGAATCATCGGCGTCTCCCTTATGATAAATAAACGTCACTGGGGCAACGTTTTATAGCGAAGTGCATCAGGAGCTTGTGTTACGTTGACGTCATGGGGAAAACAGTACGAGGTGCGTCTCTTTTACGTAAGCCGGGAGGAAGGAAACAAGGGAATCAAAAATCCCCAACAACAAAAAGAATATTTTTTTATAGAAAGCAACAGGTCTGAATTCTTCAATTAGACATTAAGACAAAGACTATTTTGAAAAAAATCTATAATATAAAAACACCCATGGGAAACAATTGGCAAATTTATATTATTAATACAAATAATGATGAAGTAATATTAAAACTATGAGGAGCCAGAGACTGCGGGTCTAATGGTAAAGTAAATTATATTTTACGGGTTGGGGATTGAAAGTTAACACATACTGTAAAGAAAGAAGTTAGTTTAATATATTTACTATTCACCCCACACCCATACTCATCAAAAGACTGCACAGGCACATAATGGGCCCTGGGACTCAGCTGCATAATGGGCCCAGGGACTGAGCCACATAATGGGCCCAGGGACTGAGCCACATAATGGGCCCAGGGGCTGAGCTACATAATGGGCCCAGGGACTCAGCTACATAATGGGCCCAGGGACTGAGCCACATAATGGGCCCAGGGACTGAGCCACATAATGGGCCCAGGGGCTGAGCTACATAATGGGCCCAGGGACTCAGCTACATAATGGGCCCAGGGACTCAGCTACATAATGGGCCCAGGGACTCAGCTACATAATGGGCCCAGGGACTCAGCTACAATTTTATGACAGCTAAGCAAGTTACAAGTTTATGATCCAGATGCAAATATAAAGTGTTGCACAAATAACACACACATGGGAGAGAGGAGCTTACGACGACGTTTCGGTACGACTTGGACCATTTACAAAGACTTTGTAAATGGTCCAAGTCGGACCGAAACGTCGTGGTAAGTTTCAGTCTTCTATGTGCGAGTTATTTGTGTATTGTTCCAGTCACGTTATTGTGAATTTTTGTTGTTTATAAAGAGTTGCTTATGCAAACAAATTCGATTACAAAGTGTTGTTTATGCAAACATAAATTCAGCCATAAAAAGGTTACACGTAGTTTATATCTGGTTTTGAACTATTTATATTACCTCAAGTTCTAGCAAAGTTTTATATTACCTCAAGTTCTAGCAAAGTTTTATATTACCTCAAGTTCTAGCAAAGTTTACCTAAACTGAGACAAGCTTAAGAAATAGAGAGTTATTTACAGCTGAAAAAGTCTGGGTACTTTTCCAGAATGGCTGGTAACATGCCACTGTAGATAAAATACTTCGACATTTCTTGAACATCTATGAGTGAGCAGTCTTTGACTTCCTTAATGATGAAAGGTGTGGCGAAAGTTGGTGTGGCTGTGTTTACATTCAGTTAGGTCTGCATCAGCTGGTGGTGCATACACTCCCAGCATTACTAGTAGCCCAGCCTAAGTCGGCCAGTAGTGACCTCAAAGAGTCTGCTGATTTAGTTGGATGCATCATAGGCATGAGGCTCCTGCATGATAATGATAGCAGGACTGACTGCTCTTTTATTCTCCCTTAGTCTCAAGTCAATGAATTTCAATCGAAATTCTCTTAGTATTAGAGTTCTCAAACTACAGGTATCAGCCCAAGGCTCCTCCTGGAAGACACATGCCTCTGCCTATTCATCACTTCAATCATACATCTCAAGACAAATGCGAGATGGAATCAAAACCAGTTGTACCCCGACTCCACTGGAGAAGCCACAGAATAAACATATTAGTGGAAAAATATAACAACACGCTACTGAAATTGAAATGCAAATTAGCAAGTGAAATATTAATGACAGAAAGCCGAAACCAAGGTTAAAAAATTATTATTATATACAACCCACCGCTGCTTCATAATACATACAACCCATTGCTTCATAATACATACAACCATGCTTCATAATACATACAACCCATTGCTTCATAATACATACAACCCATTGCTTCATAATACATACAACCCATTGCTTCATAATACATACAACCCATTGCTTCATAATACATACAACCCATTGCTTCATAATACATACAACCCATTGCTTCATAATACATACAACCCATTGCTTCATAATACATACAACCCATTGCTTCATAATACATACAACCCATTGCTTCATAATACATACAACCCATTAACCTTCATAATACATACAACCCATTGCTTCATAATACATACAACCCAATAAATGCTTCATAATACATACAACCCATTGCCATATACCACCTTGCTTCATATACATACAACCCATTGTTCATAATACATACAACCCATGCTTCATAATACAAAAATGCTTTAACATAACCATTGCTTCATAATACATACAACCCATTGCTTCATAATACATACAACCATTGCTTCATAATACATACAACCATTGCTTCATAATACATACAAGCCCATTGCTTCATAATACATACAACCATTGCTTCATAATACATACAACCCATTGCTTCTATAATAACTCATATACAACCATTGCTTCATAATACATACAACCATTGCTTTAATACATACAACCCATGCTTCATATACATACAACCATTGCTTCATAATACATACAACCATTGCTTCATAATACATACAACCATTGCTTCATAATACATACACCATTGCTTCAAATACATACAACCATTGCTTCATAATACATACAAGCCATTGTATTATAATACAACCCATTGCGTTTGAAATAATAAATGTAAACTTCATAATAATACAACTATTCTTCAAATTTCACAACAAGCTTCATTATCTTCAATTAAATAGCACAAATACAAGCATTGCTTCATAATACAATCCCCAGTTGCTTATCAAGTAGCATTATAGCAATCCTGCAAATGCATCATAAGCAGCCAAGCCATTGCTTCATAATACATACAAGCCATTGCTTCATAATACATACAAGCCATTGCTTCATAATACATACAAGCCATTGCTTCATAATACATACAAGTCATTGCTTCATAATACATACAGCCCATTGCTTCATAATACATACAAGTCATTGCTTCATAATACATACAAGCCATTGCTTCATAATACATACAAGCCATTGCTTCATAATACATACAAGCCATTGCTTCATAATACATACAAGCCATTGCTTCATAATACATACAAGCCATTGTATTATAATACAACTTACCACTTTACAGGATTTGAAAGAATAAATGTAAAACTTCTATGATACAATAAATATTTCTCAAAGTTCACAACAAAAAAGCTAAAATCATTATCATGTGAGAAGTTAGAAATAAAGACACTAATAACAGAGAATTCCTCTAATACAATGTTTCGCCCAGCGCTGGACTTTATCAAGTATGCAAGTTATAGCAAATACACTGCAAATGCATCCCAAGGAGCAGCCTGTCAGGGTGGTCAGGCTAGGAGAAAGTCAGGTCACAGGTGAGGTCATGATAATGTAGATCAAGTATAGCTGAGGTACTGGTAAGGTCAGTTATTGGTGAGATTAGGGGGTAGGGCTAATGTGATAGGTTTGTATTTATTATATGAATCAAAGGCAACAGGTTCAGCCAATGTGTACATTCAGTGGTTTTCGAGAGATGGATCACCACTGCTTCAAAAATTGTGCGTCTTGTTGTTCTGGTGGTGTAACAGTTGTGGTCTTCCCAGTCCATGACGTGAGAATGAAGTTAGTGGTAATTTACGAATGCGTTGTTGGTTTTATCCCTCCTGCAGGCATATTTATGTTCCTGAAGGCGTGTCTGCTGGTCTCAACCTGTTCTCTTCACAAATCATTTATCGCATGTACCACACGATACGCTGGATATACCTAGTGCGCGAATAGTTCTGGGTTTATGGCTCATGGATATACCTAGTGCGCGAATAGTTCTGGGTTTATGGCTCATGGTGATCGCTGATAGTTTTGGTAGTACGGACTGCTACATCCATGTTGGCTTCTCGGAGAATCGCGACAATGATAAGGTCCGTCTGCCCGGTGGTTAGGACCAGTTGTCTATCGTTGTTGGTATCTTCTTTGGGTGTGAGATGAAATCATTGAGAAACGCATATGTTACGTTGGCAAGAAACGCATATGTTACGTTGGCAAGAAAAGCATATGTTACGTTGGCAAACATCTAATATACTGGAAAACCGGTACAAAACCCACTTGAAGCCAAAATTAAAATAATCCGGGAAGGCATAATTGTTCGCACGTGAAAAAGATGTTCATAAGGTAGTTTTTTACATCTTTTCTTTTATTTAGTGGATATGACCTCAGACTAGGAAGATGTGGTCCAGCTCACACACTGGCGGAAGTGTAACATGAAACCCTACTGTAAATTGACTGATTTTCGCCTGAACACGAGATATCAGGAGTTGGGGAAATAGGGGTGGTGGGAAGATGAAGTACTGTAGGTGGTGGGTTGGGGTTATGGGATACGAAGTGGGACAGAGGTAAAGATAGGGGTAAGGAATAGTGGTAGGAGGGAGTAGAGGTTAGTTTGTTAGGTTTAAATACTGTCTGCTGACGTGGGTCATCATGACTCCAATTTACCTGTACACTAGCATTAGGGATACTTTAATTCCTAAATTATATATTAACGTAAATTCTCATTGTATATTCTTAAGAGGTAAATATTTATCTTCATACATACTCCGTGGGGTAGAGAACTGAGTAGCAATGTGTGGTGGAGGGCTAGGTGTAGGTGTAGTAAGGGGAAGGTGGTGGGGTTGAGAGTTGGGTGTAGGTGTTGTAAGGGGAAGGTGGTGGGGTAGAGAGTTGGTGTAGGTGTAGTAAGGGGAAGGTGGTGGGGTAGAGAGTTGGTGTAGGTGTAGTAAGGGGAAGGTGGTGGGGTAAAGAGTTGGTGTAGGTGTAGTAAGGGAAAAGTGGTGGGGTAGAGAGTTGGGTGTAGTAAGGGGAAGGTGGTGGGGGTAGAGGTTGGTGTAGGTGCAGTAAGGGAAAGGTGTGGACTTGTGCCTACTAATGTTTGGACACAATAACCAGTTGGTGTGTGTGGAGGTCACTGCTACTGTTCACCTTCGGCACCTCCGCTTGTGTCTAATTTGTAATGTTTTTCTGAGACCCACGTTATATACTCACTTTCTCTCCACCCAACTCCAACAACGACTACTTCTACTATACTACTACTATTAATATTTTCCTCTTGACTTCTTAATCGTCCTATTTGTCAGTTCATCCTACAACTGTAGGTTCTCATCCATCCCCAACACCAGCCACCATGTTCTTTTCGTCTGTTTCCTCATCTAATTCTTCATTTCTGCTTGCTAATATTGCTGCTTCTTAATCCTCCCCAGTCTATCTGTTCTCACAATCATTTGTCTGGCGACCCCTTCCTTCCAGTGATTTATATTTCCTGGTCTACAACACATCCATGTTAGTCTACAACTACACCCGGAGTCCGGCCCTAGGCCAGGCTTGTCTGGTCAACCAGGATGTTGCTGCGGGAAGCCCGCTGGCCCACATATCCATCACAATCGGGTTCATTTGGAACTTGGAGGAGGAACTTGTGCAGTTTCTCTTGAAGATCTCTACATGTGTTTCGACAGTGTTTGTGATAGTTTTATGTAAGATGATGCATAGTCTACCACAACAGATGTTGATGTTCATTCAATGTTCTCTTACTGCGCCCACGGAGCTCCTGTTTTTCGCTGCGTTTATTGTACATTTTCTCCCATATCTCTCAGTGCAGCATGTTGTTTCAGCTTCCTCCTGTTTGAATACCCGCTTGAAATTAATCCTTTGAATACCCGCCTGAAATTAATCCTTGAGCATACCACTGCCACGAGTGTCCTCGGAACATGAAACAAGCCTAGTTCGCTAGGCGCATGTTGTTTGTAGAATCGATTGCCTAGTGGATAAGGTGACATGTACATTGTGTGGTGTCTTGAGGCGAGACAATGTGTCGTGGGGTCGAATCCTCGCCTGCCGCAGTTTGGAAAATGATTCAAAACCACTTGTTTCGTGGTTTCATTACTATATATATATATATATATATATATATATATATATATATATATATATATATATATATATATATATATATATATTTAATATGTGTGTGTGTGTATCCATTTATATATACAAACAAAATCACAATAAAATATATAAGTCAATTAATGCAAAATAATTTTGAAACTAAATTTCTCAAACGAAAATTCAACTGAGAAACTTAGTAGGATAAGAGGACAGGTTGACTGCCAGTACAATATACACAACACAGAGGAAGTATCTTAAAAATATCTTGATAATGATAATGATCATGATAATCTTTATTTATATAAAGTTACATAATGTAATTACTACAGGAAGTGTCGACATTTTTGGCATACTTTAAAAAAAGCTCCTGGTTATTCAGAACGCTTCGGTCAGCCTTAATATTAACTTATAATTACAGTCATTCCTGAGGTTAAGTTTACAACCTCTGATATTAACTCCAACACTCTGAATTATTTTTTGTAAGACAATTTATAATGTTTGTAGCGGTTATGACCTATCCATCACTACAACAGGAATGCTAATATGAATTACGCAGACAGGGATGGTGCTGATAAATTGGGAATGTTAAATCTCAGGCTGCAGTCAAGGTGTACACCTAAGAACTTCCCCTGGTCTTGCCTTACTCAGTCAGAACTGTTTATTTTTACGCTAGACTGAGTATTTTTAGCTTTATTCCCAAACAAGATGTAGAGGGATTTCTTGTCAATATTGAGAGTAAGTTTACTGGTAGCCATCCACGAAGAAATTTTTACAACATCTGGCGACATGTGAAAAGTAGTATTCGCCTCACTTCTCGTTTATATGATATATTATCAGTTATTTCCCTGTTCTCCATCCATGGCTTTCTCTTCCTTTCTCTTGCTCTATCACCTTACCCTCGCCCATCCTCCGCTTCTCCAATGACCAACTATTCCTCTCTCATCCTCCATCTATACTTTTCTGGCTCCCCACACCTCCTCTTCTCCCCTTTCCCTATCCCCCTCCCCTCAGTAAGTAATTATGGTTTGGGCCACCCAGGCCGGCGCTGGGCGACGTGGCCCGGGGTAGGCCTATTCACCACTATAATGGCCGGCTCGTATAAAAACTTCTCTAAGATTACTTCTTGTGTAAAGACAAAAGTGGGGTGTGTGTAGCGGCCGTCAGCGTGCCTCCCTTCCTTCTAACTTTCTCCCCTACTTTTACGGTTGTCTACCCCCTCCCTTCCTCACCTCCCTTACCTCCTCCCCTCTTTACCTGCCACCTACCTGGGCGGCCTCTCCCTCCAGGTGTGCTGGTCTTTGATTTATATTTCGACAAAAAGACACCGTCGCAGGAATGTAGTAAGGTGATGGTGGCCGAGTTAGTTACCAGTATTAAAACTCGCCAAGGCTTCCTCTCTTTGTTTCAGTACTCAACCATTCAATGAATTAATATATCTTCTTTCTCATCTTTTATTAGCGCTGTGATTCTTGATATAATTTTTAATAATATTTTACCAGGATTTCTTTTATATTTATAGTTATATTTCTGGAAAGTGGCTTAATATAAAGAATGCAAAACAGCAAGTATTTTATGTTGCATTATCACCATACGTTTCTTGAGTGACTGAACTGAGAATAAATATTTAAGTACGTTATCATGGAATCACAACATTTACACAGGCTAGGACAACATGTAAACACAGGCTAGGACAACATTTACACAGGCTAGGACAACATGTAAACACAGGCTAGGACAACATGTAAACACAGGCTAGGACAACATGTAAACACAGGCTAGGACAACATACTTCCACATGGTTTTGGAAGCACTGAAAGACATGCAAAATGCTGGCATATCCTCTGCTGTAATATCCTCCGCAGACGATACTCAAATTTGTATGAGAATGGCATCCAGCGAGGATGGATGCTATAAAACTTTGGAAAAATTAAAGAAATAACGAGCAAAATACTTTACAACACTCAACCCACCCAGTAGTGAGGAGGAGGAACTTAATAGACCTTACACTCAAACATTAGTTCTATTATTATAGAGCCAAATTACAGTTTAGATAATTAGAACCTTCAAAATAAGAGATGCCAAGTCAATGGTGATATTCTCTAAGGCACTTGTACTCCTTAGACTGGACTAATGATATACACTAACAACTCATTTTAAGGAAAACGAAGTTGCAGATCCGGAAACTAAGCAAAGAAATTTCCCTGCCCATAGATATTGAAACACCAAAATTAGCGAGAATGTCTAAAATACCTCACTTTGTACAACCTGCAAAACAGGGCGAAGATGTATTATATTTTTATATGTGGAAGATATTGGTTTGAGTGGAGTAATAAGTACACATAGATAACTCTGAAGCCTTTTCAGTTTCTTCTTATCTAATATACAGTAAGGTTAATTACCAATGGACCAGTAATTACTTTCAAGAGGAAATTTGGCAACTTCCTAAGGGAAATTTCTAATCAGCCTGACTGTGGGTGTTTACGTCAGGCTGCGTGTAAAGAGCACCAACAGCCTAACTAATAGGCTTATAAACAAGGAACTCTGGTTTGGGACTGGGCTGCATGGGTGGTGATTCTGGGAACCATCAACAAGTAAGTTACAGGTAACTGCAGATGATTAGAAGCCACACAGATAGCAGCACTAGAGCGAGTAGTGCAAATGTTTACATAACGTTATTACCAGCGCCTACACCACTATAGTAGCATCCCATCCCAGATCTGTGCACCCTCTTAACCTACCTTAACCATTCTTTCACTAATATCACCTCTACCTCTAAACTCTTCTACCATTCATGACTTAATTACTGTGTTTCGTACCACCACACATTAAGAGTACTCCAGTTCCTTCAATCTTATTATGTGCACAATATTCCAGCACTTGAGGCAATGACACATGTACGACACATGTACAAGCATTAAGACACGCGTTTCCTTAACTTGTGGTATCATATACCAGGTTTTCACCACTCCAACACACACACTGACCTCAAAACACATTTCCACTGTCTGCAACTTCATCCTTGCTGCAACAAAGTTCATACTTTACATTCAAACAAAAGTTCTGGCACCACTATGATACACTCCCCTTCTTGCATGCATTCACAAGTTTCTTTTATTCCTGATACTGTCGGTTTTAATAGATGCTAAACCTGTATGAGTCAGTCAGCGATAATCACGAGATGGATTCCTCAATGCACTTCCTAATTTGTTTCCTCTTATCTGCTCTGTGATTTACCTCTTCCTTAATAGAATCATATTAATGGAATGTCTAACCCAATGATAATCTCCCCACTTTTATACACAAAAACTAGCACTACTACTACTACTACTAATAATAATAATGAGGTTAATATATGAGTGAGTGGTGAGACACGGGCTCAGGGGAGTCGAACGCCACTGTGTATGAACACTAACCCACAAACTCTCAGACCTCGAGTCACGGACACAACTATTGCATAATCGACACAAGAGTTTTTAAAGATGGTTCTAAGGAGCGACTGGTGAAGACCCGAGACAGGTGAATTTTCCATGAGAAACACATTAACGCTCTTACTGTCTTCATTAATAGTGGTTCAGGCTACAGAATGGGGCCCAATTCATGTTTACACAAGTTCCATTCCAGGTTTGAGCCTGCCCCTGCTGCTCTTCCTTCTTCCTAATATATTTAAAAAGTGGGTAATTTTAGTTGTGTGTAATTTCAGTTTGTGTTTAATGTATAAACAAATAAATTACTATATTACAGTCTGGAGGTTCCTGGTGGCTGTAGCCTTGTTCCACCGAGGGTCTGGTGCTTACTTACTTGTTAGGCTTAAAATCTATGACATGGACGATGGCAATGAAGTCTGCATCTCACTTGTATAACCATCAGGAATATACCATAATCCCTAAAACAGGAATTAAAATATACTAAGTGTGCACACGGCATACTGAAAAATATATGTCTTGATGTATGCACACTGGTCTTGTGGTATGTACATAGAAATTAAATCTAAAAAAAAAGTATATTTAAAATGTCATGGTGAGTGGAGTGTAGGTGTTCCCTCTAGTGTAGGAGTTGTTCCCTCAAGTGTAGCTGTTCCCTTTAGTGTAGTTGTTCCCTCTAGTGTAGTTGTTCCCTCTAGTGTAGGAGTTGTTCCCTCAAGTGTAGCTGTTCCCTCTAGTGTAGTTGTTCCCTTTAGTGTAGTTGTTCCCTTTAGTGTAGTTGTTCCCTCTAGTGTAGGAGTTGTTCCCTCAAGTATAGCTGTTCCCTCTAGTGTAGTTGTTCCCTCTAGTGTAGTTGTTCCCTCTAGTGTAGTTGTTAACTCTAGTGTAGTTGTTCCCTCTAGTGTAGTTTTTACCTCTAGTGTAAGAGTTGTTCCCTCAAGTGTAGCTGTTCCCTCTAGTGTAGTTGTTCCCTCTAGTGTAGGAGTTCTTCCCTCTAGTGTAGTTGTTCCTTCTAGTGTACGAGTTGTTCCCTCTAATGTGGATGTTCCTTCAAGTGTAGTTGTTCCTTCTAATGTAGATGTACTCTCTAGTGTAGTTGTTCCCTCTATGTAGGATTTTTCCCTCTAGTGTAGTTGTTTCCTCTAGTGTAGTTGTTCCCTCTAGTGTAGTTGTTCCCTCTAGTGTAGTTGTTCCCTCTAGTGTAGTTGTTCTCTCTAGTGTAGGAGTTGTTCCCTCTAGGGAAGCTGTTCCCTCTACTGTAGTTGTTCCCTCTAGTGTAGTTGTTTCTTCTAGTGTAGTTGTTTCCTCTAGTGAAGGAGTTGTTCCCTCTAGTGTAGTTGTTCCCTCTACTGTAGTTGTTCTCTCTAGTGTAGGAGTTTCCTCTAGTGTAGTTGTTTCCTCTAGTGAAGGAGTTGTTCCCTCTAGTGTAGTTGTTCTCTCTAGTGTAGGAGTTGTTCCCTCTTGTGAAGCTGTTCCCTCTACTGTAGTTGTTCCCTCTAGTGTAGTTGTTCCATCTAATGTAGTTGTTCCCTCTAGTGTAGGAGTTGTTCCCTCTAGTGTAGGAGTTGTTCCCTCTAGTGAAGGAATTGTTTCCTCTAGTGAAGGAGTTGTTCCCTCTACTGTAGTTGTTCCCTGTAGTGTAGGAGTTGTTCCTTCCAGTGTAATTGTTCCCTCTAGTGTAGTTGTTCCATCTAATGTAGTTGTTTCCTCTAGTGTAGGAGTTGTTCCCTCTAGTGTAGCTGTTCCATCTAGTGTAGTTGTTCCCTCTAGTGTAGTTGTTCCCTCTAGTGTAGTTGTTCCCTCTAGTGTAGTTGTTCCCTCTAGTGTAATTGTTCCCTCTAGTGTAGGAGTTGTTCCCTCTAGTGTAGGAGATGTTCCCTCTAGTGTAGGAGTTGGTCCCTCTAGTGTAGCTGTTCCATCTAGTGTAGTTGTTCCCTCTAGTGTAGTTGTTCCCTCTAGTGTAATTGTTCCCTCTAGTGTAGGAGTTGGTCCCTCTAGTGTAGGAGATGTTCCCTCTAGTGTAGGAGTTGTTCCCTCTAGTGTAGCTGTTCCATCTAGTGTAGTTGTTCCTTCTGGTGTAGTTGTTCCCTCTAATGTAGTTGTTCCCTCTAATGTAATGTTCCCTCTAGTGTAGTTGTTCCCTCTAGTGAAGGATTTTTTCCTCTAGTGTAGTTGTTCCCTCTAGTGAAGAATTTTTTCCTCTAGTGTAGGAGTTGCTCCCTCTAATGTAGTTGTTCCCTCTAGTATAGTTGTTCCCTCTAATGTACTTGTTTCCTGTAGTGCAGCTGTTCCCTCTACTGTAGGAGTTGTTCCCTCTAGTGTAGTTGTTCCCTCGAGTATAGTTGTTCCCTCTAGTGTAGTTGTTCCCTCTAGTGTACTTGTTCCCTCTAGTGTAGTTGTTCCCTCTTGTGTAGTTGTTCCCTCTAGTGTAGTTGTTCCCTCTAGTGTAGTTGTTCCCTCTAGTGTAGTTGTTCCCTCTAGTGTACTTGTTCCCTCTTTTGTAGTTGTTCCCTCTTGTGTAGTTGTTCCCTCTTGTGTAGTTGTTCCCTCTTGTGTAGTTGTTCCCTCTAGTGTAGTTGTTCCCTCTAGTGTAGTTGTTCCCTCTTGTGTAGTTGTTCCCTCTAGCGTAGTTGTTCCCTCTTGTGTAGTTGTTCCCTCTTGTGTAGTTGTTCCCTCTTGTGTAGTTGTTCCCTCTAGTGTAGTTGTTCCCTCTAGTGTAGTTGTTTCCTCTAGTGTAGTTGTTTCCTCTAGTGTAGTTGTTTCCTCTAGTGTACTTGTTCCCTCTAGTGTAGTTGTTCCTTCTTGTGTAGTTGTTCCCTCTTGTGTAGTTGTTCCCTCTTGTGTAGTTGTTCCCTCTAGTGTAGTTGTTCCCTCTAGTGTAGTTGTTCCCTCTTGTGTAGTTGTTCCCTCTAGTGTAGTTGTTCGCTCTAGTGTAGAAGTTGTTCCCTCTAGTGTAGGTGTTCCCTCTAGTGTAGGTGTTCCCTCTAGTGTAGGTGTTCCCTCTAGTGTAGGTGTTCCATCTAGTGTAGGTGTTCCCTCTAGTGTAGGTGTTCCCTCTAGTGTAGGTGTTCCCTCTAGTGTAGGTGTTCCCTCTAGTGTAGGTGTTCCCTCTAGTGTAGGTGTTCCCTCTAGTGTAGGTGTTCCCTCTAGTGTAGGTGTTCCCTCTAGTGTAGGTGTTCCCTCTAGTGTAGGTGTTCCCTCTAGTGTAGTTGTTCCCTCTTGTATAGTTGTTCCCTCTTGTGTAGGTGTTCCCTCTAGTGTAGGTGTTCCCTCTAGTGTAGGTGTTCCCTCTAGTGTAGGTGTTCCCTCTAGTGTAGGTGTTCCCTCTAGTGTAGGTGTTCCTTCTAGTGTAGGTGTTCCCTCTAGTGTAGGTGTTCCCTCTAGTGTATGTGTTCCCTCTAGTGTAGTTGTTCCCTCTTGTGTAGTTGTTCCCTCTTGTGTAGTTGTTTCCTCTAGTGTAGTTGTTCCTTCTTGTGTAGTTGTTCCCTCTTGTGTAGTTGTTCCCTCTAGTGTAGTTGTTCCCTCTTGTGTAGTTGTTCCCTCTTGTGTAGTTGTTCCCTCTAGTGTAGTTGTTCCCTCTAGTGTAGAAGTTGTTCCCTCTAGTGTATGTGTTCCCTCTAGTGTAGGTATTCCCTCTAGTGTAGGTGTTCCCTCTAGTGTAGGTGTTCCCTCTAGTGTAGGTGTTCCCTCTAGTGTAGGTGTTCCCTCTAGTGTAGTTGTTCCCTCTAGTGTAGTTGTTCCCTCTAGTGTA
The DNA here is from genome assembly GCA_009830355.1 of Cherax destructor. Taxonomy (NCBI): domain Eukaryota; kingdom Metazoa; phylum Arthropoda; class Malacostraca; order Decapoda; family Parastacidae; genus Cherax; species Cherax destructor. The sequence continues at coordinate 115,137 of WNWK01002871.1, read as the reverse complement.
GGTGTTCCCTCTAGTGTAGGTGTTCCCTCTAGTGTAGGTGTTCCCTCTAGTGTAGGTGTTCCCTCTAGTGTAGGTGTTCCCTCTAGTGTAGGTGTTCCCTCTAGTGTATGAGCTGTCTTCTAGTGCGAGAGAGATACATGATAATACAGTATACACTTGGAAGGTCCTGGAGGGATTGTTACCAAACTTGCACACGAAAATCACTCCCTATGAAAGCAAAAGACTCGTTAGGAGATGCAGCATTCCCCCGATGAAAAGCAGAGGCGCTACAAGTACACTGAGAGACAACACCATAAGTGTCCGGGGCCCAAGACTGTTCAACTGCCACCCAGCATACATTAGGGGGATTACCAATAAACCCCTGGCTGTCTTCAAGAAGGCAATGGACAGGCACCTAAAGTCAGTACCTGACCAACCGGGCTGTGGTTCGTACGTCAGTTTGCGTGCGGCCGGCAGTAACAGCCTGGTTGATCATACCCTGATCCACCATGAGGCCTGGTCTCAGACCTGGCCGCGGGGGCGTTGACCCCCGAAACCCTCTCCAGGTAAACTCCAGGTATAGCATAGGAACTGTTCACTATATTACGCTGTTCCCTCTAGTACTGATGCTGTAATATTTCAATATTTGGAGGACACTGTCTTAACACAGAGCCACACTCAAATAATTCACGTTACCTTGCAATTGTGTAGTCCGTCTGGTCAATGCTCCCACGTGCCGTTGTGTGTTTTCCTCTTTGTGGCTAAAAAAACGATATCCGTTATATTCAAAGTTATCGCTATATATATATATATATATATATATGTGTGTGTGTGTTTGCGTGTGTGTGTGTGTGTGTGTGTGTGTGTACTCACCTAATTGTACTCACCTAATTGTGGTTGCAGGGGTCGATACTCAGCTCCTGGCCCCGCCTCTTCGCTGTCTGCTACTGGGTCTCTGCTCTCCCTGCTCCATGAGCTTTATCATACCTTGTCTTAAAACTATGTATGGTTCCTGCCTCCACTATATCTTTCTCTAGACTATTCCCCTTCCTGACTACTCTGTGGCTGAAGAAATGCTTCCTGACATCCCTTTGACTCATCTGAGTCTTCAGCTTCCAGTTGTGTCCACTTGTTTCTGTGTTCCCTCTCTGAAACATCCTGTCACTGTCTACCTTGTCAATTCCCCGCAGTATTTTGTATGTCGTTATCATGTCTCCTCTGACCCTTCTTTCCTCTGTGTGTGTGTGTGTGTGTGTGTGTGTGTGTGTGTGTGTGTGTGTGTGTGTGTGTGTGTGTGTGTGTGTATATACACTAAATGAAAGATTGGATATGAGATTAGAGGGAGTATGGAGAAGGTGAATATGTTTAGATATTTGGGAGTGGACGTGTTAGCAGATGGGTCTATGAAAGACGAGGTGAACCACAGAATTGGCTAGGAAAAAGAAGGTGAGTGGTGCACTGAGGAGTCTGTTGAGACAAAGAACTTTATCCATGGAAGCAAAGAGGGAAATGTATGAGAATATAGTAGTACCAACACTCTTATATGGGAGTGAGGCATGAGTGGTGAATGTTGCAACAAGGAGAAGGTTGGAAGCATTTGAGATGTCATGTCTGAGGGCAATGTGTATTGTGAATATTATGCAGAAACTATAGCTTAAAGATTAGGAAGTGCGGGGTTACTAAAAGTATTATCCAAAGGGTTGAAGAGGGGTTGCTGAGTTGGTTCGGACATTAAGAGAGAATGGAATAAAATAGAATGACTTGGAGGGTTTATAAATCTGTAGCGGAAGGAAGTATGGGTAGGGGGTCGTCGTAGCACATTTTGGAGGGAGGGGGTAAAGGAGGTTTTGTGTGCGAGGGGCTTAGACTTCCAGTAAGCGTGCGGGAGCGTGTTAGATAGAAAGCGTGGAGATATGTTGCACTTTTTCAACTGTAGTTTAGACACGCCTCTGGCAAAACAGTGATGGCATGATGGTGAAAATGTTTTTTTTTTTTTAGTCACCCTGCCTTGGTGAGAAACGGCTGATGTGTTTATATATATGTCGTGCCGAATAGGTAAAACTTACGATCCTGGTTTAAATAGCAACGCTCTTCTTGCTTAATTTCTGAATCTAACGAAAAAATATATTTCATTGTTTTTGTTTATTACTAAATTATTGTAAACTTATCTAAAATATATTTCGTTGGATTAGGCTAAATTAAATTGCGCTTGTTATAATAAGGTTAGATAAGTTTTATAAGGCTCTTTTGGTACAAAATTATTAATTTTTACATTAACATAAATGAAAAATATATCTTTAAACGTATAAAAGAAAATTTTAGAAAAGATTTAATTTTAAACGAGATCTTGCTAATTGACCAGTTTTACCCATACGGCACCACATATATATATATGACACACACATACGAGGGTCATTTTCTTCATGAAGAGCCGAACACGCAATTTGGTCTTAATAGTTCTATTGGCATATAGCAGGGTATGACTGGCTCATCTGTGATCAGAATTAAGTCAGTGGTCGAGTTTCATGAGCGTCCCAAGCAGCTGACTCATTCACTCACATAACCCCCCCCCTAAAATCCTTTTATGTACCTCTTTTGTGGGGTCCTCCAGTCTGGGGACCCCCATAACGTAGGGAACGTGTAAAAGACTTGGGTATGATAATGCTAAATAACCTATTATTTAGAGGATACAAATACCGGTAAACCAAGACAAATGTCACGGGGGATAGTGCGAACTTCCGAAACGAGAAATAATGCCAATGGTGATACTATTCATATCAATTATGCTCTCTCGATTAGAATATTGTTCAGTGCTGACGGCTTTGTTCAAGACGTGGGAGATATCAGAGCTGTAAAAGCTACAATGATCGCTTACTGTCCAGAGCCAATATTGCATTTAAATTGCTGTAAATGCCTCAAAGTATTTGGAACGTATTCTCTGGAGCGAAGAAGATATACCTGATATGTACATAGAAGATACTTGAGAGCCTTGCCATAAATCTACAAACAACCATAACAAACTGGAGTGAAGGATATGCGATAACGTGTAAAATAGATCCCAGTGAAAAGTAGGGAAGCCATGGGCACAATACGAGAACACTATGTCAACATCTGTGGTCCACGACTATTCAACCTACTATCAGATAGAAGAAAAATTGCCAGAACATATGTAAAACTGAACTCAGATTAAGTTGTAATAAACAATTGTCAGTGAATAAACAGATGGGTGGACGAGGGGAATCGAACGGCGGTCCGTAAATTGAGTCCGGTAGAGCGTCGGACTGTGAATTTACGGACCGCGATTCGATCCCCTTCGTCCACCATTCTGTTTATTCATGTGTAAAAGTCTTTAAGAGGTAAATAGACGACTGCTTCTGCGAAGTGCCTGATCAACAGACTGTGATGAATATGAGGTCGTGCGTGCCGCAAACAGAAACAGTCTGGTTCACTAAGTAACCAACATAAAAGACTTGCTCGAGGTCGGGCTGCAAGGGAAGAAAAAATCTGGGAAATTTAATTAAATAATTTACTTCCCTGACTGCACTCCGTGCATATTTTGACAGAAACATATATTTGTATTTACACGAGTCGTAAATGGGAGAGGGGGGAAGAAAGCAATAGAGAGTGATAGAGAGAGAGAGACACCGACCGACGACCTTTCCACGCCTTCATGAACGGCCAGAACATGTAGGTACCTACCAATGAGTCCAGTGGTAGCTACTGCTGTGGTCATCGGCTACCTCACCTACCACACCACTATCTTACCGCGCCTCCGCCACACTCAACGGGTCAACTTTGGTCAAGATCTGTCAAGTAAATTTCTCTAACATACAGCAGCAACAACAAGGCAGATGCACCTTAGAACATCGGGCACGGAAGCTGCTCTCGACACATGATAAAAAATACGGTGAACATTTTCTGAACTCATAAACAACGTCTAAACCAAACGCTCAAGCAGTGATTCAGAATTACCAAGTTACATACCAGACGAGATGCTTGAGACACGACAGAGGGAACATAAACGGATGAACATAATACCTGACAAAACAAGACAAGAGAAATATGTAAAAGGCCTACCCCTCCCTTACTGACCAGGTCCTACTTACACCCAATAATTTCCACTCACTTACATCCAATAATTTCCACTCTTAAAGTTTGATACAGAAGGCCCCAGAATGAGATCGAAATATGCAATACCTAACCTCTGTTTCATTTTTATGTGGGTTCGCTTGTGCCATTCATTAATGTTTATTACATTTTTTGGTCCGTCTAACCTATGTTTAAAGGTATGGGGCGGACACACATAAACCGTCCCTCTCTTTTAACGAAAGTGCGGTCGCTTTTACTCTCGAATAAAAATATAAATTCCGTACGATACCGAAGCTAGACGGACGGGTAGGACACATGTCATCTAGGTGGGCCAATTAAAATTCCCCAGGTGCAGGGCGACACACGGTGACTGTCATTAGCAAGATCTAGTCAATGACCTGTCATAATGTCAAGTTTTCACTGCCCGAAATATAATTCTGACACATTTGTTGTGGTGTTGGGTGGTCCGCCACAGGCAGCGTACCCACCTAGGATGATTTCCACCTTCCTCACACATCTGCAGTTCTTTCACAAGCTTGAAAAAAAGGTCCACAGGTTTGTAACCAGAAGAGAGACTATAAGGAACGTAATGAACCTGATGACTATGTAAGAGGCGACCGGGTAAGAAATGATTGCGAGTGACCTGATGACTATGTAAGAGGCGACTGGGTAAGACATGATAACGAGTGACCTGATGACTATGTAAGAGGCGACTGGGTAAGACATGATAACGAGTGACCTGATGACTATGTAAGAGGCGACTGGGTAAGACATGATAACGAGTGACCTGATACTATGTAAGAGGCGACTGGGTAAGACATGTTAACGAGTGACCTGATGACTATGTAAGAGGCGACTGGGTAAGACATGATAACGAGTGACCTGATGACTATGTAAGAGGCGACTGGGTAAGACATGATAACGAGTGACCTGATGACTATGTAAGAGGCGACTGGGTAAGACATGATAACGAGTGACCTGATGACTATGTAAGAGGCGACTGGGTAAGACATGTTAACGAGTGACCTGATGACTATGTAAGAGGCGACTGGGTAAGACATGATAACGAGTGACCTGATGACTATGTAAGAGGCGACTGGGTAAGACATGATAAGGAGTGACCTGATGACTATGTAAGAGGCGACTGGGTAAGACATGATAACTATGTAAGAGGCGACTGGGTAAAACATGTTAACGAGTGACCTGATGACTATGTAAGAGACGACCAGGAAAGATATGATTACGAGAGACACTCATGGAAATGATACAGTGTACAAGAACAGATTATTTTAAATGCAAGACCAAGTTTAAGAGAGGACAGACGGAAGCTAAAAACACAGACTAGTCACAGGAATGTTAGGAAGTACATTCTCCAGTCTCGAGGTAGTTGGCAATTAAATGAAATGGATACGAAAAAAGGCGGAGGTAAACTCCATGCACTTTTAAGTCTAGATATATGAGAGCGCTGAAATATTGAGAAAATAGTAATAGTACGATAGTAATAGTACGAAACTTTGAAGGGAAAGAACATGAGTCAAGACTCAACTCTCGGAGAGTACGTACGTACGTAATTAAATAATGAAAATGAATGTTATAGGAATACAGTTAGAAGCCTGAGTAGATCTATAACCCGCTATGGTAACATGAACGTACATAAGAATGTTTATGGAGCAACTTGCAATGTGAACAGACTGACTGATGTTGTAGTGGCCAGACTTAGGCTTGGTTACAAGTACTTCTGGCAGTTTGGCAGACACAGATGATGATCAAACCAAATACAAATTATGTGGTCAGGCATATGGTCAATGTCTTGAACACTATGTGCTTAATTGTTCACTTGTTGAGGAATATAGAGATAGACAGTATAATAACCTATGTGACATGTCAAGATATCTTATTAATGAAAATAAGATACCAGATATACTAAGCAAATTCCCTGAATTTGCTTGTAACAGATAAGTGAACTGTAGATATAAATCCAATTGTACTCCTGTTAACCCTTATGGGGCCTAGTTCCTAGGCCTTTTGTGTATCCATATGCTCTTGCACTACCCTCCACAGGATGGATATGGAGTGCACAATAAACTAGCCACTTCGGTGGCAAAATCTATAATCGTAAGTATGCACACGCGAGTATTTATGTGCTTGCACACGTCAGCGGCATCACGCACACGCAAGCGAGCGCGCACACACACACACACATAGTATTTAGATTTGTCTTATTTTATTTATAAAGCAGAATAAAACTGGTGCACTAGAAGGAGACTGGACAGAACAATCAAACCAAACACAGCAAGCGTGGGACCAACACTGGTTGCGTGTCTCAATCTTCAAGTTGTCGGTTTTCCAAACAATTTATCACAGTCGTGGGACCAACACTGGACTCGCCAACAATCTCGCAGGTATTACACTCACCAACAAAATAATTAGTGCAAAACAGTACAAAAAGAATAATCTTCATCTTTGTACATATACAAGGTATAATCAATAGATGCAAAATAATATTTCGTACATAATGGCCAGCACACACAAACAAATGGTGTGTCTGCAGCCTTCACAAAAACCCATGATAATGAATTATAGATCCTACATTATAATCTAAATAAATGTGATAGAATAAATATGTTGCAAGGAGTAGGTTTATATGCGAAAAATTCACATAACTGCACTGAATTGATAAAATCATCAGCTTATATGGTGGAAGTGCATGGAATAATAGTGGAGAATAAGCTGTGGTTCATACGACGGTTTGCGTGCGGCCAGCAGTAACAGCCTGGCTGATCAGGCCCTGATCCACCGCGAGGCCTGGTCATGGACGGGGGCGTTGACCCCCGGAACACCCTCCAGGTATATCATCAGCAACAACAGATGAATTCGCTTAACAGATAAGGAATACTACCAAGATTTTAACTGTTAAAAACTTCCTGGGTACAATCTTGTAAGATGCATCAACCATTCAAGATTAAAGCCGTTCACAAGAGGTATACTCAGGTATATTTAACGTGATTTAACGGGAGAAAAATTCCCAATACTTTATGCACAAAACAGGCGCAAGTACACTTTCACAGATCAACAGCACTCTCAGCCTCCTCCTAAGTAGGATTCATCATTGCTTCGAGTTACTTAAAAGAGGCTTTTAAAAGTTATTGGACCCATTCCAAGAATAGTGAAATCTTCTCTATACCATTGGCTACAGGGTACCTGCACTAGCTGCATACAACCTTCCCTAGTTATAGTAAACAGTGTTGAAAACTTCAAGTTTTCTTGCGTTAAAACGAAAGTTTGGAGAAAAAACAAAATTCAGGCAAGTGTACTTAGAGGATACATAAAGTATGGGCTGGTATTTTTGTAGTATAAAAGATTACGTATGTTACCTTACATCTTATAAAATAACATCCTATAAATGCGATAACTGCTTAAACTGTTATGATTATAAACAAAAGTCTTCAAAATGAGTCATAAGTGATTAAGAGATTACCTAATTTTTTATTTACATACGGAGTTATACATAAGGCAACGCAATGCGCAACTTGCGCAGTGTGGGTAGACATGTCGTACCCTGCCTTACCAGCCAACTTAGAGAAGCAGCATTCCTGGCAGCCATTGGTATTCCCTACACTGTGGAGAGTCTGCACGTCACACGTTTTGAGAGACAAACGCCCATTAGTAGCTCCGGAGAAGAAAACTTCCATTAATAAAGTCATGAGCACTGGCTGGGACTGGCGTCGTACCCAGCATTCCTGACAGACATGGTCTTCAGGGGACACAGGAAAAATGACTCTTAGGGCTGACCCATGATTACAGGTGTGAGGGAGATACGCTCATTTTGACACTGACCCGTCGTCGCCTACTAAATTAGAAGCAGCAAAGACAGTCCAGGAATACCAACACTGAGTTTCACTCCAGCCAAGATGCTTGGCTTTTCTCTTGGTCATGTTTGGAGGGCGGTCCTCCAGTGTGTTAAGATATTTAATAACTGATTCTGGGCCAGATTTCTTTTAGGGTAAACTTAAACATATATGCTACTTAATTATGCATGCGTTTGTGTGCGTGTTTACATATAACTTAAGTATGAGTATGTGTATTAGAATAAGTCACAATACCTTAGGTAGAACAATTCAGAAATAATCTAAAGTTAGAAGAGGAAACTTATGACTAAGTTTCATTCTCTGCTGAACTATTATGACGTAACAGTCGTCCAGAACGGACCGAAACGTCGTTAAATGTTTTCTCGTTTAAGTGGAGGTTAGTCGTAAAATGTAAATGTGTATGTATTCACAGTGATGCACAAATATTCCTTCTACGATTCACATATCAGCTTACAATGTTTCTCACAGTAAGAGTAAAACCTTTGGTAATGTCGTGTTGAGTCTTGCCAAGACTTGTCATGGACGTGTCTGGTGCCTGGCCTGTGATAGGTAATACTCATTCACGTACAATGAGATCTTATTAAAAATACAAAGATCTATGATGTAGACCACACATTATTATAAACGGCAACGATCTACTATAAACACCACTGAGATAAAGTTAACAAGTAAAATCAATTCACTAAGTTCCAGCAACACGTAGCTTGATGTCAAGGAGGCAGTGCACTGGGACAAAAATAATCAGGCTCTTAGGCCTTATTACTATATTATTAAAATCTCCAACCCTGAGAATGCTTAAACATGGTGACTACTTGCTGGTGAAGGATTAGTGATCCAAGAAATTGGAGGTACCACCACCTCCCTAGGAACAAACCTAACGACCTTCCATTTCCCATGCGTTGCATGACCCCTACAGGTTTTGCGATTCATCATTAATATCCATCCAGGAAAGGCATGCTCTGTATAATGTTTTTGATACGCCCTAATCCTAGCGCTACATGCAGTCTGAGTCACTGTACTGAAGTCATTATCAAAGTAAATAAATTTCCAGCTCAGACTGATAAAGATAAGCCCAGAAGAAAATCTTATGAAAATTAACTAGGTATCCCCGAAGGAGGATATCCAAGTATAGTTGTATTTTTTTTTTCCTTTCCATAGCTTGTTGTTTTAATTCGCTCTTAACACGGAAAGGCCTCATCAGATAAGCGTGTGTGACAAGTAGGGCAAGATTCTAGGAACAACTGGCATGTGTAGGTGTCATATGACAGTTGCTGACCTCGCTCCCAACATCCTAGAAAAGCTCTGATAGCTTCCAAATCCCTCTGTGGCGTAGCATCAAAAGAGTACTTCGTAATTCGACGACGGTGGAGAGTGAACTTCAAGTGTGTAGATGAACATCTGGAAATTATGTTTAGTGTCAAATTCTGATTACCGTTAAATCACATTAAATATACTTACGTCTATGCATCTTATGGCAAAATTTATCAATGCACTAAAATAACTAAATATTTTAATAAATCTTGGAATCGTTGGACTCTGTGTGAAAACGCCTCTACTTATCAGTTTTAAACTTTCGAGAAAACAAGGTTAACCTTGTTATTTGTTTTATTGTGTAATTTTTTTAATAAATAGCGATCTGATATCATTCAATAACTAAAGAATGCCTCGTCTTATCGGCTTCAAAATATATTAACGCTGATGACCTCCACAAGAAGGATGACTCCATATAAGTTTAGACTGTTTAGATGCAAATTTAAAAATTTTACGAAGCTTTTAAGCAACTTGAAACTGTTGGAAAATGCCTTTTCTGAGCTATGCAAATATTAAATTGCCAATTTTATTACAAGAAAATAAGTTTATATAATAACTAGAAATCGCCTCTTCTGTTCGGCTTAAAACATTGAAGTTTTGGTGTATCTTAACTGAAAATATTTTTGTACTGAACTTGCCCTTTGTTCACACCAATTTGCCAATTTTTAAAAGAAAATTATAACCGGACTTTCTTAAAGACACAAAATCAAATATTCTTCTCAGAAGATTGTTGAAAATTTTAAATATAACAGCCTAGTGATTGTCTATATCAAATAACCAAGTAGTCGTCTGTAACTAACGATCTGTTGGTTATCTATAACAAACCACATAATGGTCATCTATAACAAACGACTCAGTGGTCGTCTATGACAAATGGCCTGACGGTCGCTATTATAATTAATGTAGTGATTACCTAAAACACCTAGTGGTCGTCTATAGCAAACGACTTAGGGGGTCGTCTATAATCTTTATTATGATGTCCATGGTGCAGCTTACCTAGTGACAGTGACGGACCTGTTGAGACCTTAGGACAAGGACGTCCACGTGATGAATGACACTGAAACAGAGAGAAAACTACGATACTATTATAACAAACTTGGCAGTAAGGAAGTACCATTGGTAGGGTGTAACAGTATTGTACACGATTGTACAGTGCACCACAGTACGGTGCACCATAGTACGGTGCCCTACAGTACAGTGTCTACCTACCTGGAGTCGACCTGGAGGGTATTCTGGAGATCAACGCCCCCGCGGCCCCGTCCACGACCAGGCTTCCCGGTGGATCAGGGCCTGATCAACTAGGCTGTTACTTCTGGCCGCACGTAGTCCAATATACGAACCACAGCCCGGCTGATCCGGCACTGACTTTAGGAATCTGTCCAGCACTCTCTTGAAGACAACCACAGTACGGTGCACCACAGTAAAGTGTACTAGAGTACGGTGTACCACAGTACGGTCCATCACAGAACAGTGCACCACAATACTCCATAATACTGTGCACACAGTACGATCCACCACTGTATGTTGTACCACAGTACGGTCCATCACAGTACGGTGCACCATAGTACGGTCCAACACAGTACAGTGTACCACAATATGGTGTACCATAGTACGGTAGGCCACAGTACGCTGTATTACAGTATGGTCCACCACAGTACGGTCCACAAAAGTATGGTGTACCACAGACAGGGTCCACCACAGTAGTCCACAGTACGGTGCACTACAATACAGTCCACCATAGTATGGTGTACCACAGTGCGGTCCATCATGATACGGTGTACCCCAGTATAGTCCACCAATGTACGGTGTACCACAGTACGGTGCACCACAGTACGGTGAATCACAGAACGGTCAACCAAAGTACGGTGCACCACAGTACAGTCCACCTCAGTATGGTGCATCGCAGTACGATCTACTACAGTACGGTTCACCACAGTACGATGCACGAGCACGGTCCACCATAGTATGGTGTACCACAGTACGGTCCACCACAGTACGGTGCATCAGAGTATGGTTCACCACAGTACAGTGTACCACAGTATGGTCCACCACAGTACGGTGCATCAGTGTGGTTCACCACAGTACAGTGTACCACAGTATGGTCCACCACAGTACGGTGCATCACAGTATGGTTCACCACAGTACAGTGTACCACAGTATGGTCCACCACAGTACGGTGCATCACAGTATGGTATGGTTCACCACAGTACAGTGTACCACAGTACGGTCCACCACAGTACGATGCATCACAGTATGGTTCACCACAGTACAGTGTAACACAGTATGGTCCACCACAGTACGGTGCATCACAGTATGGTATGGTTCACCACAGTACAGTGTACCACAATATGGTCCACCACAGTACGGTCCACCACAGTACGGTGCATCACAGTACGGTGCTGATTACCTCAGACTCCTGATCTTCACCATTCTTCGTTGTATTGGACTGATGAAGCCACTGTGTGGCGAAACGTTTCCACAATAAAGATACCCAAGTGTTGCACATGTGCCTTAATTTATCAACTTGTTGGTTCTACAGCCTTATGAGGGGGGTTGGTCGACGGGCGTGTGCCGTACAGACTGCACTTTCCAACTGTACTTTTGGAATGTACAGTCGTGAACCATACAGTCGTTTACTGTACAGTCATTCACACATACACACATACAGCATAAAGACATAAACTAATAGGTGGGTGTGGGTCATGTCAGGTGGGTGTGGGTCATGTCAGGTGGGTGTGGGTCATGTCAGGTAGAGGAGCACTGTAGACTGTCACACGCAAACTCCTCTTACACACTCATACACCATAACACATAATCCCACCCGCTACTTTTCACACACTTAATAAACCCACACTCATATACTTACACACACACACACATACGTTCACACTTTGAGTATTGAAGGTAGTAGAGAGGCGCACAGAGGGTAGTAGAGGCGATAGTGGTAGTGGTAGTGGTAGTGGTAGTGGTGGTGGTGGCGGTGGTGGTGGCGGTGGTGGTGGTGGTGGGGATGTTGTGAATCGCCATTACATTCATTTATTCACTTTTTTCTTTAAATATCCCGGGAAAATTTGCCTGGATCACTGGCTAATTTTTTTTTGTTTTCCTTTATTTATTGATAACACTGTTGCTGTGTCTTTCTTATTTTCTCTTTTTCTATCTTTGACTGGCACAGTTGCTTGTGTAAGCAAGACACACACACACATACACACACACACACACACATACATACATACACACACACATACATACCAGGGAGAGAGGAGGGGATGAACCAGCGAGACTGGACCTAGTATTCACCTTGAGTAGTGTGGATATTGAGGACATCACACATGAAAATCCCCTCGGGGCCAGTGATCATATGGTTTTAAGCTTTGATTACACAATATAGTTACAGGTGGAGGGGGAGGCAGATAAGTCCAGAAGAATAAAGCCAAACTACAAGAAAGGGGACTACGCGGGCATGAAGAACTTCCTAAACGGGGTTCAGTGGGACAGAGAACTGGAAGGGAAATCAGTAAACGAGATGATGGAATACGTGACAACAATATGCAAGGAAGCTGAGGAGAGGTTTTATGGTTTAGCGCTTCTATTTGATTATAATAATAATAATAATGAGGAGAGGTTTGTACCCAAGGGAAACAGAAACAACGAAAAAGCCAGGATGAGCCCGTGGTTCACCCAAAGGTGCAGGGAGGCCAAAACCAAGTGTGCTAGGGAATGGAAGAAGTATAGAAGGCAAAGGACCCAGGAAAATAAGGAGAGCAGTCGTAGAGCCAGAAACGAATATGCACAGGTAAGAAGGGAGGCCCAACGACAGTATGAGAATGACATAGCAGCGAAAGCCAAATCTGACCCGAAGGTGTTGTACAGCTACATCAGGAGAACAACAGTCAAGGACCAGGTGATCAGGCTGATGAAGGAAGGAGGAGAGGTCACAAGAAATGACCGCGAAGTGTGTGAGGAGCTCAACATGAGATTCAAAGAGGTGTTCACAGAGGAGATAGAAGGGCCTCCAGAAAGGAGGAGAGGTAGGGTACGCCATCAGGTGCTGGACAAAATACACACAACTGAGGAGGAAGTAAAGAGGCTACTAAGCGAGCTAGATACCTCAAAGGCGATGGGGCCGGATAACATCTCTCCATGGGTCCTGAGAGAGGGAGCAGAGGAGCTATGTGTACCCCTAACAACAATCTTCATCACGTCTATCGAAACAGGGCAACTACCTGAGGTATGGGAGACAGCAAATGTAGTTCCAATTTTTAAAAAAAGGAGACAGGAACGTAGCACTAAACTACAGACCAGTGTCACTGACATGTATAGTATGCAAGGTCATGGACGGGAAATCCTGTGTCACAAACCTACTGGAGTTCTATGACAGGGTGACAGCAGTAAGACAAGAGAGAAAGAGAGGGATGGGTAGATTGCATAGTCTTGGACTGTAAGAAGGCGTTTGACACAGTTCCACACAAGAGAAGCTGGAGGACCAGGTAAGGATAACAGGGAAGGCACTACAATGGATCAGGGAATACCTGTCAGGAAGACAGCAGCAAGTCATGGTACGTGGCGAGGTGTCAGAATGGGCGCCGGTGACGATTGGGGTTCCACAGGAGTCAGTCCTAGGACCGGTGCTGTTTCTGGTATTTGTGAACGACATGACGGAAGGAATAGACTCAGAAGTGTCCCTGTTTGCAGATGATGTGAAGTTGATGAAAATTATTCAATCGGACGAGGACCAGGCAGAACTACAAAGGGATCTGGACAGGCTGCAAGCCTGGTCCAGCAATTGGCTCCTGGAGTTCAACCCCACCAAGTGCAAAGTCATGAAGATTGGGGAAGGGCAAAGAAGACCGCAGACGGAGTACAGTCTAGGGGGCCAGAGACTACAAACCTCAATCAAGGAAAAAGATCTTGGGGTGAATATAACCCCATTCACATCTCCCGAGGCGCACATCAACCAAATAACTGCTTCAGCATACGGGCGCCTAGCAAACCTAAGAACAGCCTTCCGACATCTTAATAAAGAATCGTTCAGGACCCTGTACACTGTGTACGTTAGGCCCATACTGGAGTATGCAGCACCAGTTTGGAACCCACATCTAGCCAAGCACGTAAAGAAGCTAGAGAAAGTGCAAAGGTTTGCAACAAGACTAGTCCCAGAGCTAAGGGGTATGTCCTACGAGGAGAGGTTAAGGGAAATCGACCTGACGACACTGGAGGACAGGAGAGATAGGGGAGACATGATAACGACATACAAGATACTGAGAGGAATTGACAAGGTGGACAGAGACAGAATGTTCCAGAGATGGGACACAGCAACAAGGGGACACAGTTGGAAGTTGAAGACTCAGATGAATCACAGGGATGTTAGGAAGTATTTCTTCAGTCACAGAGTGGTCGGGAAGTGGAATAGTTTGGGAAGCGATGTAGTGGAGGCAGGTTCCATACATAGCTTTAAGAAGAGGTATGATAAAGCTCATGGCGCAGGGAGTGACCCAGTAGCGGCCAGTGAAGACGCGGGGCTAGAAGCTATGACTCGACCCCTGCAACCACAACTAGGTGAGTACAACTAGGTGAGTACACACACACACATACATACATACAGCCCCCGTGGCCTGGTGGCTAAAGTTCTCGCTTCACGCGCGGAAGGCCCGGGTTCAATTCCCGGCGGGGCGGAAACATTTTTAAGTGTTTCCTTACACACACACACACACAACAGGCGGGCTAGTGTCTAATCGACATGTGCCTAGGACAAAATGGTAACTAACCCACACATTCTCACATATACAGACCCACACACACTCTCTCTCCCCCCCAGACCCACACACACTCTCTCCCCCCCAGACCCACACACACTCTCTCCCCCAGACCCACCCCCACCTCTCTCTCTCATCCTCCTTCTCCCCCTTCCTCTCCCTCTCCCATTCTCTCTCCCCCTTTGCTTCTCCCTCCTCTCTCTCCCCATATTCCCCCTCCCCACCTCTCTCCCATTTTGCCACTGTCTCCAGCTTCCTCCTCTCCCACCCTCCACCCCCCCACAAACTCATCACAAAACAACCACACAGAAATACATAAGTTTTTCATTCTGTGGCAACCAAAAAAATGGGTTGCCAGAGAGCAGGACGGAAAGCCAGGGGACTGGAGGATGAGTCTGCGAAGGAAGATTGGGTAGTAGAGCTCATGAGAAGGGAACATGAGTGGGGAAGGAAGCTAGAAGAGCTTAGCATGAAAATGGAGGAGATGATAGCTACAGAGAGCATGAAGTGGGAGATGCAAGTCACAGCAGTAGAAGCTAAGATACAGAGATCAGAAGAGGAACTGGAGTATGCAGCACCAGTTTGGAATCCACACCTGCTCAAGCACGTCAAGAAATTAGAGAAAGTGCAAAGGTTTGCAACAAGACTAGTCCCAGAGCTAAGGGGATTGTCCTACGAAGAAAGGTTAAGGGAAATCGGCCTGACGACACTGGAGGACAGGAGGGTCAGGGGAGACATGATAACGACATATAAAATACTGCGAAGAATTGACAAAGTGGACAAAGACAGGATGTCCCAGAGATGGGATGCAGAAACAAGGGGTCACAATTGGAAGTTGAAGACTCCTATGAGTCAAAGGGATGTTAGGAAGTATACCTTCAGTCATAGAGTTGTCTGGAAGTGGAATAGCCAAGAAAGTGACGTAGTGGAGGCAGGAACCATATATAGTTTTAAAGACGAGGTTTGATTAAGTTCATGGAGAAGGGAGAGAGAAAACTTAGTAGTAATCAGTAAAGAGGCGGGGGCCAGGAGCTATGAATCGACCCCTGCAACCACAAATAGGTGAATACACACACACACACACACATACACACACAGACTTGGGGGGACAGAGACTGCTTTATCGCAAGAGGTTCACATCAGCAGAATAACCTCTGACAAAGCTAAGAGTCTAAGAGTAGCCTTCAGGAATCTTAACACTCATTTCGAGCCCTTTGTACAGCCTCATCTTGGAGGATGCAGCATCAGTATGGAACCCACACCTGAAAAATCACGTTAAAAAACGGGAGAAAGTTCAGCGAGACTTTTTCCAGAGCTAGGGCTATGAGGTACGAGAAGAGGGTAATGGAATTGAATCTAACGACAATAGAGGACAAAGAATCAGGGAAGACATAATAGCAACATACAAAATACTCAGGAGGATTGATAGAGTAGACAAGAACTGTCTGTCTGATAAGCTAAAAAAAAAAGGTCCTCTGGGACCCATATGATAGTATTTTTTTCAGTCTCAGAGTAGTCTGGAAGTGTAATGATCACGATTAAGTTTTAAGAGCAGGTACGATCAAACCCACGAGGCTAGGAGTGAATCAAACAAGCGGCAAGTTAAGAGGCAGGGCCAGGAGCTAGGATTCAACTCCTACAACCCCATATAGGCGAGTACAAATAGCTTTGTTAATGGTGTTTAAAGGCTGTCGACTACACTGAGGTCATAAAGGCTGCACACAACCTTTTCATTACAAGACAAAAATAGTTTAATTTCTAAAATAGATTAAAGTAAACTCTCACTATATTTACACCGAGAAATACACCCCTTGGTGCATATATATTCTGTGTGAGTATATACAAACTTTTTCAGTGTTAGGATTGTAAAATAAAATAGATTTAAGACGTCGAGGAAGCAAATTATATAGAATTTTTGAAGGGTCAGTATTTTTCTTCTTTCAACAAACCGGCCGTATACCACCGAGGCAGGGTGACCCAAAAAGAAAAATGAAATTTCCTCTTTCTAACTTTAGTAATGTATACAGGAGAAGGGGTTACTAGCCCATTGCTCCCGGCATTTTAGTCGCCTCTTACGACACGCATGGCTTACGGAGGAAGAATTCTGTTCTACTTCCCCATGGAGAAAGAGTCAGTATTATAAGTCTTTTTTTCTTTTTTGGTCAGTCTTTTCTACATTACAGTTTTTCTTTTTCTCTCTCTCTAAAAGTAACATCAAAGATAAAAAAAGAATAAAGAAATAGATCTTTCGTTATTCTATTTAATCATGAAATTAACACTTACAATACATCAATAATCTGCACTCAACAAATCATATCGTATTCAATTATCTGAATGATATAGATGTTAAATTAATTATTGTCAGTCAGAAAGAGGAAATTAGGAATCCATAAAATACCTTACGATGATTGCAATTTGGCATGCAAATCACAAACCGACCCTTCGTTGTCTTTAAGTGGGCACTTGATGGGTTGCTAGCTGATGCTGACAAATTTAGGCGACTGGGTGGAAGAGGAAGGAGTTAAATTGAAAGGTTGCTTAGCAGTAAGCAAAGGTTGCATAGGGGATGTGGCGAGCAAGGAAGGAATTTATTTGATAGTTTTATTATGCAGGTATCTTGTGAGAGGTAGTCAACGCACTGCAGCACACACTGGGTCCTGCAACTTGGCCTTAAATGTTCTTTCGATTGCACAAGTTGCAGTGGCTATGAGATATTTATAATAAGCAAAGTTGGAATACTTAGCTAGTATTTAAACCATACCACGGGTGGGGTTCGAACCCGCGGTCAGAGAGTCTCAGAACTCTAGACCGTCGCGTAAGCCACTAGGCCAGCCCCACCCGTGGTATGGTTTGTTTGCAATCGTGTCATTACGATTTCGTGAGTCATGTCGTTTAGCTAGGATTTATTGTAACATATGATTACGAATGAAATATTTGGCGTTTCTTAAACATCTGTGAAGGAAGAGTTTCTAAGTTCTTGGACTGATACAGTGTGTGATAATAATTTGCTGACAAACTTTATATCGGCTGCCTCTGAAAGCTCTTCAGGTGTCAAGCTCTCTGTCTCAGGTCTATGAAGCTATCTTGAAGTCCTTTGCTCATTAATATCGTAAGGTTGCTTGTGCATAATCTCCCTCTTGTAAGATCCTCATGAATTCGAAGGGCAATGTGAAAAGGATTCTGCTCAAAATGAACTCACTCCATTACTTTTAATTGTTATGCTCATGCCTTGTTTCAGATACAAACATGCTATAATCTTGCCTCAAGAACAGAGCATATATTGATAACAGAACTACATACTGTTAATGTCACGATTGGATGTAAGGACACGTTTGAGTGCAATGAGTACAACAAATAATTAAGTTTGGAGAGCTTCACTCTTTGCGTAAAAGACACAACTCTGTCACAACAAGGTGCACCAGTGGGCTGCTGGAGGGGGTCGTCAGTGTATACTGTCTGGGAGAAGGGATGCTCTGTGACGAGAATATCTATTTGACTTAAAGCATCATACTAGCTGGAGACGAAACTTGAAGAGAGTGGGATAATTTTGCAAGATGTAGGGGAGTGACACTATTATCTTTCTTGATCAAGATTGTTTATTTGGTTAATTTAGAGTTCAACCGCTGTTTTTTATAATCCATTTAGAGGAATACATGACTCTTGTGAAGGAAGGTTGGAGAGCGTCTGTGTAAGTGTTAAGGTGGGTTTTTATTTAACTGACATGATCAATGTTACTGTTAGGTTAGCTTAAGTAAGATTCGTCAGAAAACAGGACAAATGTTTCCTGGCGCGGGTCCTAGTCATACGATGACCCGCCGCTAGAGCCAGCGGTCATTTGACCGCTGGTTTACCGGTTCACCCCTTTAAAACATCAACGTTTTAATAATAACCAGTATATTATAATGCTACCGTTAATATAAAATTCTCTCTGTGTATTAAGAACTTTGATGTTTCATGGTCTTCAAGATATCATGACTATCACTTCAGTTTACATTTTTTAGAGCACTGCTCCTTATAAGAAGACAGTCGGACACTACAGCAAGGGAAGGCCAGGGTACAATATAATCAGAGACAGATGTAGGCCAAATACATCCTCTCAGTTTTGATATTTCCTCTGTAATTTAAGTGAATCCCTGCCACAGCCTTAACTACTGAGCATCTGCCTGCTAGAGCCTGGACCTCTCCCTGCTCCAGCTCTATATAGTGCACTTACACCACCACTGTGTCGTATTCATTTCCTGTGGTTGGCAGCTGGGTTCATACTTGAAGTATGTCTGAACTAGCAGTGTACGTCTGCCTGTAGCTTAATATATATTTTTTATTAACACATCGGCCGCTTCCCACCAAGGTAGGGTGGCCCGAAAAAGAAAAACTTTCACCATCATTCACTCCATCACTATTTTGCCAAAGGCGTGCTTACTCTACAGTTATAAAACTGCAACATTAACACCCCTCCTTCAGAGTGCCGGCACTGTACTTCCCATCTCCAGGACTCAAGTCCGGCCTGATGGTTTCCCTGAATCCCTTCATAAATGTTACCTTGCTCACAATCCAACAGCACGTCAAGTCCTAAACTTACCTTATACGCTCACGCATGCTTGCTGGAAGTCCAAGCCCCTCGCAAAGAAAACCTCCTTTACTCAATCCCTCCAACCTTTCCTAGGCCGACCTCTACCCCGCGTTCGCTACACTACAGATTTATACACTCTCGAAGTCATTCTATTTTGTTCCATCCTCTCTACATGTCAGAACCACCTCAACAACCCCTCCTCAGCTCTCTGGAGGTAATCCACACCTCCTCCTAATTTCCAAACTACGAATTCTTTGCATTATGTTCACACCACACACTGCCCTCAAACACATCTCCACTGCTTCCAGCCTTCTCCTTGTTTCAACATTCACCACCCATGCTTCACACTTCACTATACTCCAATACATTCCCCTCTTTGCTTCCATGGACAAAGTTCTTTGTCTCCACAGACTCCTCAGTGTACCACTCACCTTTTTCCCCTAATCAATTCTATGATTCACCTCATCTTTCATAGACCCATCTGACACGTCCACTCCTAAACATCTGAATAAATTCACCTCCTCCATACTCTCTCCCTCCAACCTGATATTCAATCTTTCGTTACCTAATATATTCACTTTCAATTTTCTTCTTTTACATACCCTACCAAACTCATCCACCAACCTCTGCAACTTCTCTTCAAAATCTTTCAAAAGCACAGTGTCATCAGCAAAGAGCAACGGTGACAACTCCCACTTTGTGTTAGATTCTTTATCTTTTAATCCCAAACCTCTTGCTAACACCCGAACATTCACCTCTCTTACAACCCCATCTGTAAATATATTGAACAACCATGGTGACATTCAGTGAGCACAATTCCACTAATCCGCTAATTCTAACTTCGGAAACTGTTAGCGGTCCAATTAGCTTTCACTAAATAAAGTTCCGTTAACTTTGAGTCCGCTAAAAAATTCATACGTTGTTGGTAGTGGGAAAGCAGTGAGGAGAGCAGCAGCACCACTAATGAGGATGAAGATGACGACTTCTTCAGCAGCATCACTCAGTTCCAGGACAGCAGAAGCCACCGGTCACTCATCACTGAAATCGAAGGCACAGAATAAATGTTATGGCTTGTTTGCAATCGTGTCATTACGATTTCGTGAGTCACAGAGCATGGTGCAGACCTGGCTGGAGACCGGCTCGAAGGAGGTCGTGAGTTAAGTCGTTTTCTTGGGTGAGCAGGTCTTGATCGACCTATTCATTAAGTACAACACTGCCATCCCATCCAGTGTTGCAGTTGAGCACCTATTCTCAACAGACAAAGATATCTTGAGGGCCAAGAGAGCCACCCTGTCAGATGGAAACTTTGAGAGGCTGATGCTGATGAAGGGCAACCAGCATCACATCAAAGCGATGGAGAAGACCCAGCCAGAGTAGTAATCAGCCCAGCCATCATCTGATCTTGGCATAATACTCATGCTATGCATTTTGTACAGTAAATAAAGTGTATGTTGGATTTAAACTGATGTTTGATTTCATTTGTTCATATAACTATTTGTTTGCTGCACCTGTATGGCTGTATCGCTGGTGCACCTGTATGGCTGTATCGCTGGTGCACCTGTATGGCTGTATCGCTGGTGCACCTGTATGGCTATATCGCTGGTGCACCTGTATGGCTGTATCGCTGGTGCACCTGTATGGCTGTATCGCTGGTGCACCTGTATGGCTGTATCGCTGGTGCACCTGTATGGCTGTATCGCTGGTGCACCTGTATGGCTGTATCGCTGGTGCACCTGTATGGCTGTATCGCTGGTGCACCTGCATGGCTGTATCGCTGGTGCACCTGCATGGCAGTATCGCTGGTGCACCTGTATGGCTGTATCGCTGGTGCACCTGTATGGCTGTATCGCTGGTGCACCTGTATGGCTGTATCGCTGGTGCACCTGTATGGCTGTATCGCTGGTGCACCTGTATGGCTGTATCGCTGGTGCACCTGTATGGCTGTATCGCTGGTGCACCTGTATGGCTGTATCGCTGGTGCACCTGCATGGCAGTATCGCTGGTGCACCTGTATGGCTGTATCGCTGGTGAACCTGTATGGCTGTATCGCTGGTGCACCTGTATGGCTGTATCGCTGGTGCACCTGTATGGCTGTATCGCTGGTGCACCTGTATGGCTGTATCGCTGGTGCACCTATATGGCTGTATCGCTGGTGCACCTGTATGGCTGTATCGCTGGTGCACCTGTATGGCTGTATCGCTGGTGCACCTGTATGGCTGTATCGCTGGTGCACCTGTATGGCTGTATCGCTGGTGCACCTGTATGGCTGTATCGCTGGTGCACCTGTATGGCTGTATCGCTGGTGCACCTGTATGGCTGTATCGCTGGTGCACCTGTATGGCTGTATCGCTGGTGCACCTGTATGGCTGTATCGCTGGTGCACCTGTATGGCTGTATCGCTGGTGCACCTGTATGGCTGTATCGCTGGTGCACCTGTATGGCTGTATCGCTGGTGCACCTGTATGGCTGTATCGCTGGTGCACCTGTATGGCTGTATCGCTGGTGCACCTGTATGGCTGTATCGCTGGTGCACCTGTATGGCTGGTGCAGCGATAAGTTGACCTCAAGGTTTCAATTTTAAGCAAGATTTTCAACTACTTGTTTGTAGTTTATTGGGTTTAAAATCTAAATTAAGTTTAATGCACAGATGAACAGAAACAGAATAAAATGAACGAATACAATGAGTAAGTGGAACTAATGAAGAAAACAGTCACATAAGCTAACTCAATGTGTTCCGCTGCTATGGGGCTTCAGTACAACACCAAACTTGTCCTTGTTGGTCGCTCGTGTTACAACATAAAATTAAACAATCGCTGTTTTCGCACTAGTGGCACTTGGTCATCATATGAACTTGACATTCTATATCTTATTAGGAAGTTCTCCAGGTCTGTTCTAAAAGTCTTAAAAGTAAAAAGACCAAAAAATCTAAACTGAATCTGAATTCATGAAAAAGTTAGTGGTTAGCGTTAGCTTCCGCTAATTTTTTCGGTCATTTAGCGGTTTAGCTTTAGAGCTAATTTTTTAGTCAGCGAATTAACGGTTAGCGAAACTAACTTTTCGGTTAGCTGTGCCGACCACTGGTGGCATCACACATCCTTGTCTAAGGTCTACGTTTACTAGGAAATAATCTCCCTCTCTCTTACATTCTCTAACCTGAGCTTCACTATCCTCGTAAAAACGTTTCACTGCTTTCAATAACTTACCTCATATTTCATACATTTGCAACATCAGCCACATTGCCTTCCTATCCACCCTCTCATACGCCTTTTCCAAATCCATAAATGCCACAAAAACCTCTTTACCCTTATCTAAATACTGTTTACCTATATGCTTCTATATGAAGTTCAATCAAAGGGCCCCCATTATCATTTACACCTGGCACCCCAAACTTACCTACTACACCCTCTTTATATGTTTCTCCTACTTTAGCATTTAGGTCCCCTACCACAATTACTCTCTCACTTGGTTCAAAAGTTCCTACACACTCGCTTAACATCTCCCAAAACCTCTCTCTCCTCTACATTCATTTCTTCTTCTTCAGGACCATATACACTTATTATGACCCACTTCTCGCATCCAACCCCTATTTTAATCCACATAATCCTTGAATTTATACATTTATATTCCCTCTTCTCCTTCCATAACTGATCCTTCAACATTATTGCTACCCCTTCCTTAGCTCTAACTCTCTCAGATACTCCTGACTTAATCCCATTTATTTCTCCCCACTGAAACTCGCCTAACCCCTTCAGCTTTGTTTCGCTTAGGGCC
Organism: Cherax destructor; assembly: GCA_009830355.1. Lineage (NCBI taxonomy): Eukaryota > Metazoa > Arthropoda > Malacostraca > Decapoda > Parastacidae > Cherax > Cherax destructor. Next base: position 91,792 of record WNWK01002871.1, on the reverse strand, counting down.
AGGACATCCAACTTCTTTTCATTCATAACATAAGCAATCATCTCTTTCTTATCATCCGCACTACATCCACGCACATTCAAACATCCCAGTTTTATAGTTTTTCTTAATTTTTTTAGTATTTTCTACATAAGGGGTTACTACCCCATTGCTCCCGGCATTTTAGTGGCCTCATACGACACGCATTGCTTATGAAAGAAAGATTCTTTTCCACTTTCCCATGGAAAATAAGAGAAAATAAAGAACAAGAACTATTAAGAAAAAAATAAGAAAAACCTAGATGTGTGTATGTATATATATATATATATATACATGTGCATGCCTGTGTAGTGTGACCTAAGTGTAAGTAGTCCTAAGATGTACCTGTTATCCAGCGTGTTTATGAGACAGAAAAAAAGAACACCAGCAATCCTACCATCATGTAAAACAATTACAGGTTTCTGTTTCACACTCACTTGGCAGGACGGTAGTGTCTCCCTGGGTGATTGCTGTCTACCAACCTACTACCCTGGGTGGTTGCTGTCTACCAACCTACTACCCTGGGTGGTTGCTGTCTACCAACCTACTACCCTGGGTTGTTGCTGTCTACCAACCTACTACCCTGGGTGGTTGCTGTCTACCAACCTACTACCCTGGGTGGTTGCTGTCTACCAACCTAATACCCTGGGTGGTTGCTGTCTACCAACCTAATACCCTGGGTGGTTGCTGTCTACCAACCTACTACCCTGGGTGGTTGCTGTCTACCAACCTACTACCCTGGGTGGTTGCTGTCTACCAACCTACTACCCTGGGTGGTTGCTGTCTACCAACCTACTACCTTGGGTGGTTGCTGTCTACCAACCTACTACCCTGGGTGGTTGCTGTCTACCAACCTACTACCCTGGGTGGTTGCTGTCTACCAACCTACTACCCTAGGTGGTTGATGTCTACCAACCTACTACCCTGAGTGGTTGCTGTCTACCAACCTACTACCCTGGGTGGTTGCTGTCTACCAACCTACTACCCTGAGTGGTTGCTGTCTACCAACCTACTACCCTGGGTGGTTGCTGTCTACCAACCTACTACCCTGGGTGGTTGCTGTCTACCAACCTACTACCCTAGGTGGTTGCTGTCTACCAACCTACTACCCTTGGTGGTTGCTGTCTACCAACCTACTACCCTGGGTGATTGCTGTCTACCAACCTATTACCTAAACCAATATTTGCTGTAGAGAATGCCATGTGTCTGGAGGTGCTGGTTCTGACACTGGGGAGGGGGGAGAGTGCATGTACTAACACAGGCGCTCTCAACACACTCTAAATAATCAAAATTTAATATTTTGCTCAATTAAGGACTATCTACAAGCATCAACTTCAGCAATATCCTTTAACGATGTGCGTTTTATATTATTATTAATATACCAAGAAATTAAATGTTATGACAGATCTAGATAGTAAATGTACAGTCTACGCATTAACCACGGTTAGGTTGGCTAAGGGGGTTTAAAGCCTATCGACTACACTAGCGTCATTAATGGTGCACGTAACCTGTTCACCACAAGACAAGAATACTGTAATCTATAAAACAGGGATTAAAATCTCTTAGAAAAATACACCTCTCAGTGTATGTATCCTGCAGTAAACGGAATCATACGTGCACTATGTAGTTCTTAACAGTAATGGCTACAAGGGCAGTGTATGTTAGACATGGGAGTTTAAAAAAAAATCTAATATAAATAACAGATGAGGTGGAAGCTGAGTCTGCCGTCTTAAGTTATTACTCCCCGCGGTAACAGACAGCAGGACAATACAGCCAAGATATAACCACAATGTTAATCAATTTTCTCCAAGAGAGAGAAAAAAAGTATGGCATTAAAAACAAACCTTGGTGAAAGACTGTGTTTGTTTGGCGATAATGAGTCACTGGCAACACTGTGTTAGTGAATTATGTTACCTGTGTGTGTAGCAAGTAGCAGTGTGGAACACACGAAGGAACCATGTGTGTGTAGCAAGTAGCAGTGTGGAACACACGAGGGAACCATGTGTGTGTAGCAAGTAGCAGTGTGGAACACACGAGGGAACCATGTGTGTGTAGCAAGTAGCAGTGTGGAACACACGAAGGAACCATGTGTGTGTAGCAAGTAGCAGTGTGCAACACACGAAGGAACCATGTGTGTGTAGCAAGTAGCAGTGTGGAACACACGAGGGAACCATGTGTGTGTAGCAAGTAGCAGTGTGGAACACACGAGGGAACCATGTGTGTGTACTCACCTATTTGTACTCACCTATTTGTGGTTGTAGGGGTCGAGTCATTGCTTCCCTCTCCCTTGTTTAATTAACCTATTTTCCCTCTCCCTTCTTTAAGTAACCTATTTCCCCTCTCCCTTGCTTTTTTTTGTATTTTTTGTGTTGCTGTGGCCGGGCGAGTAGTGGGCGGGCGGGCGGACGGGCGAGTGGACAGTGGGCGGGCGCTGGGTAGTACACAATCACCCATCCTATTTGCGAACGCCACTCTTCTCAAAGACTTGACAAATGGCGTCCCCTGAAAGGGCCGGTACCTTGATATCGGTGAAGGGTTCTTAATCCGGAGAACTGGAGCCGCCCTCCCCTTCCTTGGATCACACCTGATTGCTCCCTGCATTTTCCAGGCACTGTGTGATCCTGACAGGTTAGGCAATAAGAAAAAATATTTAAGGAAGGAAAGTCTGCAGGAGGTGGCAGGGTCGCCTTACCTCTGATATACTTGAGTGGATTCTAGGGTTTGACTTCCCTTGAAGCCCTTGATGCTCTGGCAACACTTAGCGAGTTAATGTTGCTAGCGAACCTGCTAGCTTATTGTGTTCTTTATATCTGCCTTGTAGCACTAGTGACATGATTCTCAAACATGATGATAGACTGAGACTAAAACGTCACCAGGCCCTGACGAGCTGTTTTCAAGGGCTCCAAAGGAATGCATAGATAAACTTAACAGTTAGTCTCTTTAACAGATCACTAAAAGATGTATCGCACCGGGTAAGTAGAAAAGGGAAAATAGATTACGTGTACAAGGTGGACACAGGTCCTTCCTTTCAAATTATAGACCAAGCAGCCTAAAGTTATCTCAAGTGTGGGAAAATTGGTGGAATCAATAACTAATTTGATCAATCAATCTCAGATGGGTTTAAAGAAGTGCTCTTGCCTGACTAATTTACCGACCTTTGTCGCTAAGGTATTCGAGGTAGTAGCCCAACTTAAATAATACGATATTATGTGTATGGCCTTCAGTAAGGTCTTCGAATAAGTTCCGTACGGAGACTGATGGAGGTAGCAGCAGCACATGGTATAGAAGTTACTTCCTGGTTGAGTCATGGCTCATAGGCAAGTGTGCATAAGTGGGGGTAATTCAGAATGGGGTCCCGTTGCAAGTGGTATACAACAAGGGTCAGTGTGGGCTCCTTGTTATTCACAATCTACATAAACGACATAGATGAGGAAATAAATAACGTCATATATGAGAGAATAAACCGCGATATTAATAAGTTTGCCAGGGATACTAAAACAGGTCGTCAGATCATTTCTGATGAGAATATTAGAAAGGAGCAGGATGACCTAGATTGGTTGGTGTTGTGGTCGGTAGTGGCAGATGCAGCTAAATATGAGCAAATGTATGGTACTAATCCTAGGAAATAATTATGGTACTCATAAGTAAAGTAATGTACAGCTTAGCCAAACCGAATGCGAAAAAGATTTAGCTCATAAATATTCACGATAAAACTTCTTGGCTTCATACCAAAAGGTATAAATAGTAAAAGTCTAAAGGCCAGATATCAGCTTTTTATATCCTAGTACAGCCTCATTAATATTATGATGCTCAGTTCTGGTCTCCATATTACAGAATGAACACAAATGCACTGGAAAATGTATAAAGAGAGATGAAATATATCCCAAAGATTAGTAATTTGTCTTACGAAGTCAGGCTGAAGTCAGGAAATTTGCACTCTCTGGAAAGACGTAAACCTGGGAGGGAGAGGGGAGGATGTGTTGTATACCTGGAGAGGGTTTCGGGGGTCAACGACCCCGCGGCCTGGTCTGTGACCAGGCCTCATTGTATGATTAAAGAGTACAAAGGGAAAACAGAAATAAACAAAAGGGGTATAAATAACGTGGTGAAAATATTTAACCAATGGATTCAAGTTGGACAAATTTAAATTTAGAAAGGATATAGTGAAGTATTGGAGTGGAACAAAGTCCCAAGTAGCGTCACTCAGGCGAGAACTTTGAGTAACCTTCAATGGAAGTTGTATGGGTATATGAGTGGATGTGGTTGGGTGTGAGTTGGACTTGGCTAGCATGGGCCAACAGGCTTATTGAAACGTTCCTTCATTATGTTTATATGATGTTGTTTTATATACCGAAAAAGTTCATGCAGATTATTAAATCTGATACAACTGCATGTTTGCAAAATCTATTTAGATTTGTATTTATTTACTTCGACATTTATCAAGATTTATGATGACAGTGTCTGGTTCATTTCCCAACATTTTAAACCCAATAATAATATTAGACTAAATTATAGTTTCAGTAATATTAAGAGTACCAAGCTCCTTCCTTGGTAGTTTAAGACAGTCAATAATGATTGCAAGGCTTCCTTCTGCGTTACCTCCAAGGACCGAAATTATTTATTTATTTATTTACGGGTGTGCCTACTCAGGAAGAACTCTGAGAAGCCTACATAGAAAGAGCCCTAGGGTGCTTACACAGAAAGAGCTCTGAGAAGCATACTTCAACTCTCAGGAGTCAACTCAGGAAGAACTCTGAAGAGTCAACCCAAGAGCTCTAACGAGGCAGCGTTACCAGCGCTGATTGAGGGCACAGGAGGAACCTCATTAAGCAATTAAGATTAAGCTTAACACGGAGAAAAATCACGCTTTTATTTTTTAGATGGCTACGAGAAGATCAAATTAGCGTGCGTGCGTATAAGTGTACTCACCTAGTTGTGGTTGCAGGGGTCGAGTCACAGCTCCTAGCTCTGCCTCTTCACTGGTCGCTACTAGATCACTCTTCCTGCTATATGAGCTTTATCATACCTCTTCTTAAAGCTATGTAGGGATCCTACCTCCACTACATCACTTCCCAAACTATTCCACTTCCTAACATCCCTGTGATCCATCTGAGTCTTCAACTTCCAATTGTGTCCCCTTGTTGCTGTGTCCTATCTCTGGAACATCCTGTCTCTGTCCACTTTGTCAATTCCTCTCAGTATTGTATATGTAGTTATCATATCCCCCTATCACTTCTGTCCTCCAGTGTCGTTAGGTCGATTTCCCTTAACCTCTCCTCGTAGGACATGCCCCTAGCTCCGGGACTAGTCTTGTTGCAAACCAGTGCACTTTTTCTAATATCCGTACGTGCTTGGCTAGGTGTGGGTTCCAAAACGGTGCTGCATACTCAAATATAGGCTTGACATACACAGTCTACAGGGTCCTGAACGATTCCTTATTGAGATGTCGGAATGGTATTCTTAGATTTGCTAGGCTCCCATATGCTGCAGCAGTTATTTGGTTAATGTGCGCCTCAGGAGATGTGCCTGGTGTTATACTCACCCTAAGATCCTTTCAATTGAGTGAGGTTTGTAGACTGTGGCGCCCTAGACTGTACTCCGTCTTCAAGACTTTGCACTTGGTGGAGTTGAACTCCAGAAGCCAGTTCCTAGACCAGGCCTGCAGCCTGTCCAGATCCTTTTGTAGTCCTGCCTGGTCCTCGACCGATTGAATTTTTCTCAACTTCACATCATCTGCAAACAGGGACACTTCTGAGTCTATTCCTTCCGTCATGTCGTTCACATATACCAGAAACAGCACCGATCCTAAGACTGACCCCTGTGGAATCTCGCTCGTCACAGGCGCCCACTCTGACACTTCGTCTTTTACCATGATTCTCTGATGTCTTCCCGACAGGTATTCCCTGCAGTGCCTTCCCTGTTATACCTGCCTGGTCCTCCAGCTTATGCACTAATCTCTTGTGTGGAACTGTGTCAAAAGCCTTCTTACAGTAAAAGAAAACGCAGTCTACCCACCCCTCTCTCTCTCTTGTCTTACTGCTGTCTCCCTGTCATAGAACTCTAGTAGGCTTGTGACACAGGATTTCCCATCCCTGAAACCGTGCTGGTTCTCGTTGAGAAGCTCATTCCTTTCTAGGTGCTCCACCACTCTTCTCCTGATGTCAGTGACACTGGTCTGTTTTAGTGCTTCGTGTCTGTCTCCTTTTTTTAAAAATTGGGACTACATTTGCTGTCTTCCATACCTCAGGTACTCGCCCTGTTTCAATAGATGTTTTGAAGATTATTTTTAGTCGCACGCATAGCACCTCTGCTCCCTCTCTCAGGACCCATGGAGAGATGTTTTCCGGCCTCATCGCCTTTGAGGTATCTAGTTCGCTTAGCAGCCTCTTCACTTCTTCCTCGGATGTATATATTGTGTCTAACACTTGATGGTGGACCCCACCTCTCCGTCTTTCTGTCTCCTCTGTGAACACTTCTTTGAATCTTATGTTGAGTTCCTCACACATACTTCTTGGTCGTTTCTTGTGATCTCCCCTCCTTCCTTCCTCAGCCTGATTACCTGGTCTTTGACTGTTGTTTTCCTCCTGATGTGGCTGTACAACAGCTTCGGGTCAGATTTGGCTTTTGCTATGTCATTTTTCCTACTGTCGTTGGGCCTCCTTTTTACCTGTGTATAGTCGTTTCTGGCTCTAAGACTGCTCTCCTTATTCTCCTGGTTTCTTTGCCTTCTATACTTCTTACATTCTCTAGCACACTTGGTTTTGGCCTCTCTACACCTTTGAGTGAACCAAGGACTTATTCTGGCCTTCTCGTTATTTCTGTTACCCTTGGGTACAAACCTCTCCTCAGCTTCCTTGCATATTGTTGTCACATATTCCATCATCTGTCCCACTGAACCTCATTCAGGAAATTATTCATGCCTGTGTAGTCTCCTCTCTTGTAGTTTGGCTTCATTTGTCCTGCCCTTCCTGCTTCCCTATCCACTTGTAACTCTACTATGTATTCGAAGCTCAAAACCACGTGGTCACTGGCCCCGAGGGGTCTTTCGTATGTGATACTCTCAATATGTGCACTACTGAAGGACAATACTAGGTCCATTCTTGCTGGTTCGTCCTCTCCTCTCTCTCTGGTAGTGTCCCTTACTTGTTGGTATATGAGGTTTTCCAGCACCACCTCCATCATCTTTGCCCTCCACGTTTCTGGGCCCCCATGTGGCTCCAGGTTCTCCCAGTCAATTTCTTTGTGATTGAAGTCACCCACAATCAGCAGATTTGCCCTGCTAACATGAGCCCTTCCGGCCACTTCAGCCAATGTGTCAACCATCGCTCTGTTACTCTCATCATATTCTTGCCTTGGCCTCCTGCTGTTCTGTGGTGTGTTATACATTACTGCAATTACCACCTTGGGACCTCCAGACTGAAGTGTTCTTATTATGTAGTCTCTTGCTTCTCCTCTGTCTCCTCTCTCCTGCTCGTCAAAATCCCATTGGTTTTTGATGAGTAGTGCCACTCCTCCACCCCCCTCCCTGTTCCATCTGTCTTTCCTCAAGATCTGATATCCTGTTGGAAAGATGGCACCTCTTATCGTTCCTGTGAGCTTGGTTTCGGTGAGAGCTATGATGTCCGGTGATGCCTCTTGATTCTCTCGTGTCACTCCTCCCACTTATTCGTTATTTCATCAGCATTGGTGTACCATACCTTCAGTTTCCTCTCCAACACTGTGTTCTGGGGGTCTGTGGAGGTGGGGGACCTGGCAGCATGCTGTGGGGTTCTACAGCATAGTGTGGGTTGGGGGCTGTAAGTGTGGATTGTGGTTTGTGTTGGTATAGCGTGTTTGGCTGTGGGATTCTGAGGGTGGTTCTGTGTGTACTTGCGTTTGTTGCTCTACCCAGCTCTGGTTGTCCTCTGCTCACTCTGTCGTTGTCTCTTTTCCTAGCCCCTTTCGTCTCTGTGTCTTCTCCCACAGCTGCTGTCGTTCTGTTCTTGTTCTGTCATGGTCTAGAAACACCCTCTTGTATGTTGATGATTCCTTCAGCTGTGAGTTCTCTTGCTGGACCCTGTTCTGCACCATTTCTGTCTTGAAAATAATTTTGACCTACCGATTTCTTCTCTTCAAGTACCCTCCTATTCTCTGAAAATTTACTATCTCAGTTATGTCCTCCTCGCCTATTTCTTTGATGTTTTCAATCTCTTGTTTTTCTTTCTGCCATCTTTCATTATGTGTCCTCCCTTCACTCTCCTGAAGCACCATGAATAAACACTTTGGGTCCCGTTTGTACATAGCCATTGTCTCCCTTATTTTTTCCTGTAACTCTTGGTGGCATGGTTATGCCTCTGCATGGGACCTGTCACCTCTACCTTCTTCCCCCCCTTACTTACTGCTATTTCTGCTCATAACAGCCCCCCCCCCTACATTAATCGGCCTTGCTTGGTGGACTGATAGGGCTTACTGTATGTCTTATCTCTTTCCTTTCTGTTGGGCTAATTATTTAATAGGGGTGTATCTGCTTCAGATGCCATGTCTCCTCTGGGCACTAGCCCTGTAACTTGGTTCAGTATATTTTCCTCATATTCTAGGGCCTGTATCCTGGCTTCTGCTACTTCAGCTTGTGACTCCCATATCTTCTTCTCTGCCTCCATCATCTCCATTTTCACAGAAAGCTCACCCAGTTTGCTCTCCCACTCTTCTTCCATCCTTTTACATTGCTCTTCCATCCATTCTTCCTTACTAGGAACATCTTCCTCTGATCCTTGATCCGTGCGCGCCCGCTCGCGTGTGTGTGTGTGTGTGTGTGTGTGTATGTGTGTGTGCGTGCGTGCGTAAGCGCAAGTACCTGAATTTGCTAGCTGAGTTTTGTATCTCCTGGATGTGTGTCTCCTGGGTGTGTCTCCTGGGTATGTGTCTTCCGGGTGTGTGTGTCTTCCGAGTGTGTGTGTCTCCTGGGTGTGTGTCTCCTGTGTGTGTACTCACCTAATTGTACTCACCTAATTGTGGTTGCAGGGGTCGAGACTCAGCTCCTGGCCCCGCCTCTTCGCTGTCTGCTACTGGGTCTCTGCTCTCCCTGCTCCATGAGCTTTATCATACTTTGTCTTAAAACTATGTATGGTTCCTGCCTCCACTATATCTTTCTCTAGACTATTCCACTTCCTGACTACTCTGTGGCTGAAGAAATGCTTCCTAACATCCCTTTGACTCATCTGAGTCTTCAGCTTCCAGTTGTGTCCCCTTGTTTCTGTGTTCCCTCTCTGGAACATCCTGTCACTGTCTACCTTGTCAATTCCCCGCAGTATTTTGTATGTCGTTATCATGTCTCCTTGACCCTTCTTTCCTCCAGTGTTGTTAGTCCTATTTCCCTCAACCTTTCTTCATAAGACAGACCCCTGAGTTGTGGAAATAACCTTGTCGCAAACCTTTGCACTTTCTCTAGTTTCTTTACGTGCTTGACCAGGTGTGGGTTCCAGACTGGTGCTGCATATTCTAGTATGGGCCTGACGTACACGGTATACAGTGTCTTGAACGATTCCTTGTTAAGGTAACGGAACGCTAATCTTAGGTTTGCCAGTCGCCCATATGCTGCCGCAGTTATCTGGTTGATGTGTGCCTCCGGAGACGTGCTTGGCGTTATACTCACTCCAAGGTCTTTCTCCTTTGCCGAGGTTTGTAGCCTTTGTCCGCCTAGCTTGTACTCTGTCAGCGGTCTTCTTTGCCCTTCTCCGATCCTCATGACTTTGCATTTGGAGGGATTGAATTCGAGAAGCCAATTGCTAGACCAGATGTCGAGCTTGTCCAGGTCTGTTTGCAGCCCTGCCTGGTCCTCTTCCGATGTGATTCTCCTCATTATTTTCACATCATCCGCGAATAGAGACACTTCTGAGTCTATCCCGTCCGTCATGTGTGTGTGTGTGTGTGTGTGTGTTTGTGTGTGTGTTTCCTGGGTATGTGTGTCTCCTGGATATGTGTATCTCCTGGGTGTGTGTGTGTGTGTGTGTGTCTCCTGAGTGTGTCTCTTGGGTATGTATATTTCCTGGCTGTGTGTGTCTCCTGGTTGTGTGTGTCTCCTGTGTGTGTGTGTCTTTTGGATGTGTGTGTGTCTCCTGTGTGTGTATCTCCTGGGTGTCTCTCCTGGATGCGTGTGTGCCCTAGATGCGTGTGTGTCCTAGGGGTGTGTGTCTCCTAGGTGCGTGTCTCCTGGGATGTGTGACCATCCGGTGACAGTCACTGGAGTAGAGGTGCTCCTAGCTCCTCGGTGAAGCACCATTTATAAGCAAATAACACAAGAAATCAAAATAATTTTAGTGTGCACCACCAATTAATAAAATCAGTGGAAATTCGAATGCCAGGGAAAAATATATTATATAACTGGATGATGTTTATGACTTAGTGTATAATAACACTTGGTATATAGAAATATGACAGTTTAAATGGCTGACACAAAAGCTGAACAAGACTAAAATGAAATACTTATAAGAGTGTACTTTATACAGAGATTGAGTGAAGAACTGGTGAGATGGTTGGCTGCTTGGTTAACTGGGTTTAAAGTATATCGACTGCACGAAGGTTAAAGATGCACGTAACCTATTCCACCACCAGTCAAGGATATTATAATTCCTAAAAAAGGATTAGATTAAACTCTCACCACATATTACTGAAGATTCGTATTGTTTATAGTTTACAATTCCGACAAGTTAATAAATAAGACGCATGCGCAAAGTAATGTTGGTATATATCACATGCTCAAGACTAGAAATAAAAGCTAGAAATGAGTACGCAAACAATACTACGGAACGAAGAGAGAAACTCGAAGAAGGAATCACTGAAAAGAGCAAATTGGAATTAAACTTGTTAATTATAAGAGAAAATTCAAAGAACAGAAAATGAGCGAAATAATGAATTTGGAATGCATGGGTATAGTCACGGGATTTTTTTATATGTAAGGCGATGCTTCGATGTTCCTATCTGGGGGGAATGAAATGAACAACATTAAAATAACTTCTGAGGAAGTCAAGAAATTCTACAAAAATGATGAGAATTGGTGTGATACTGTCTTGGGATTTAACGGAATGTGCCGAGCAACTCAGTTGCCCTCTTCTTTGTGACAGCTTCAAAACTTAGCTGAAAGAAAGCAGACTGACAGTATGAATGTCAGTGGCCAATACCATCTCTAGAAAGTAGTATGTTAACTTACAGAAGGAAGGCGTCACCGCTCAATATTTTCATTACACACACAACCCGCAATATATAAAAAAGAGAGGAGCTTACGACGACGTTTCGGTCCGACTTGGACCATTTACAAAGTCACACTAACACACAGGACAGGTAGAAGGGGTATTTATAGGCAGGCAGACATGGGAGGGCACAAGAAAGTGGAGGAGGGGTAATAATGGAGGTAGTAGTGGTAGTGGTAGACCCCTGGGTGTCTTCAAGAAGGCACTGGACAGGCATCTAAAGTTAGTACCTGACCAACCGGGCTGTGGTTCGTACGTCAGTTTACGTGCGGCCGGCAGTAACAGCCTGGTTGATCAGACCCTGATCCACCATGAGGCCTGGTCTCAGACCTGGCCGCGGGGGCGTTGACCCCCGAAACCCTCTCCAGGTAAACATGGAAAATGCCTCTTTCCAATACTGTCGTTTTGCTTACAAATTAACTCAAAGAATGAGTGATATTGTCCAATACTGTCTTCACGGCGGTATGTTCACTCACATAATGAATGACACTGTAGAATAATGCCTTTGTGGTGGTATGCTCATTTACAGGACGAGTTTTTATGGCGCTGTATATGTTCACAGGATAAGATATACTGCCAACAGGAGTGACAACACGCAGGAGCCAACACCCTGAGTTACTTATCCCTAGCGACAGGAGCAAAAGACCAAGGGATCACTACAATATATAAACAGACTGGGAGACAGCAGATTACCTTAAGAGAGTATCCTGTCATAATATCCGTGGTGACAGCAGCTCTTCCCTTACTTAGGAGACCTATATAACAGGATTAACATGATGAAGGCTTCCGTGCGCCAGGAGGACCCTCGGGACAGGAGATGCTGGAAGGATGATAAGCGCTCCTCGGAGGTGCCCCAAAGACATCCCAGCAAATTAGATTAGCGGAGGAGGAAGGGTTGACGCACAGCGGCGAGGAACAAAAGGGTTGCGTTGTTTACACGAAGGCGTCCCATACACGCTAAGTAGACCTGATGATTAAACTTGAAACCAGCAGCGTCGGTGTCTCCTTTGATCTGGCCAACCCGTAATGGCCGAGTGACAAGGCTCCTCTTGCAAACCACTCTGGGGCTAACTAATATGGGGTGAGAGGGAGGAGAGATGGAGGGAGGAAAGAAGGACCAGAGATAGAGACGGAGAAGGGAAGAGGAGGGTTTCTGGAAAGAGACTACAGGTAATAGTAATCGTAGCATCACTAGCAATGTTATAATAGAGATAACATAGAGCGCTAGAAAAGAACACTCGCGGTAAATTTGCAAAACCAACAATCGTAGACATGCCATCAGCTTAAGAACAGACGAACGGCTGGAAAATAACAACAGTACACAGACCAACACCCTCAGAAGGAACACTTGCACAAAGAACACCTGCAGAAGAAAGACACTACAGATCCTTACACTGCTGCAGCGTTTCCATCTGTTTACATCTTTATCAAATCGAAACGTTTACCCAATAAAAGCTTGTTCGGAAAAGTGACTCTTTTCTCCACTGTTTCCAGCAGACAGCAACGACAGCAGCAGACCAGGCAACTAGACAAGACACAAATGTACACTGAGCAATCACAGACGACACGGCTGCACAGGGAACAACTACTGGAGAATGAACAATTGCAGAGTGAACAACTGAACAATAGTAATAGCAACAACAAATTCATGAGCAAGAAGCAGAATTTATATTTGTTTCTTCTAGTAAACAGAACTACTGAAAATCAATAACAATGTAAAACAAAAATTAAAGGAAAAACAAATGCAAATGAAACAACTGCAGATAAAACAACTGCAGATAAAACAACTACATATAAAACAACTACAGATGAAACTAATGCAGAAAGGACAACATCAGAATGAACAATAACAGCTGGAGGAACAACAAGAATTGCAGAAGGAAAAACTAGAGAGGGAACAACAGATGGAGAACACAACTGTAGGAAGAACAACAGAAGGTACAACAAAAAAGTAAAAAGCATTACAGATAAACACTAACTGCAGAAGTAACAATTACAGAGGAACAACATACTGATTTTATTAATGATTAATACCTACATTCATCAGGGTCCAAGAGCTGGTGTTCCCAAACAACACACTAAGTTACGTAAATTCTAAGCTAATGAAAGCAAGTACGCACACACGCACACGCACACACACGCACACACACACCTTATGTGAGAGAAATGAGTGAAAGGGAAGATAGGCCTCCATGAAGATTGTATACTGTAACTGCTTATGGTTCTAGGGCCTGAGACTAGGCCAGTTAAGTTGGAAAAGAAATATAACGGGATTAAAACCTACAAATAAACACACAGGAAAGTAAAAGTATGTATAAACTGAATGAAAGTTGAAATTTACAAGATTCGCCTGTCATCTTACGTGTTCATGAGACAAAGAAAAGATCAGCAATCCTGCCAGAGCACAAAAAAAAATTGACAGGTTTTCATTTCACACTCATTTGACAGGACGGTATTACCTTCTTGGATGGCTGGTATCTATCAAAGTACTACCTTGTGTTGATACCTTCAGAACATCTTATACGAAGACGGATGCTGGGTTGATTATATAATTACAGATTAACACTAAGAAATAAAAACTGAAAAAGAATTCAAAGCATTCGATCAAGCGATAAGTGAATGTTAGGGACCTTGGGTTGATCACGTCGGAAGATCGTACGTTGAAGAAGTACAATAATGTTATTATCACAATGGCAAGGAAAATGATAGGCTGGATAACAAGACCCTTCAAGACAAGAGATGCCATGCCAGTGATGATACTCTTTAAGGCACTTGTACTCTCCATACTGGAATATTGCTGTACACTAACAACCCCTTTTAAGGCAGGAGAAATTGCAGACCCAGAAAATGTGCAGAGTATTTTTACGGCTGGTATAAATTCGGTCAAACACCCAGATTACTAGGAACGCCTGAAGTCACTTGAATTGTACTCCTTGGAACGCAAGCGAGAAAGATACATCATAATTTACACCTAGAAAACACTGGAGGGACTAGTTCCAAAACTTCACACCGAAATTTGGCCTTAAGTAAATGGGAGGTACGACAGACAGTTCAAGGCATTTAAACACCATACCGTGTTAAACACCATATCGTGTTAAATACCATATCTTGTTAAACACCATATCGTGTTAAACACCATATCGCGAGTAGTCACGAAAGCGCTTGGAATTCCTCTATTTTTTCATAGTGGTTGTCTTGCATATTTTGATATCACCTGTTTACTGTGATATTTTCGCATATATATATATATATATATATATATATATATATATATATATATATATATATATATATATATATATATATAATATATATATATATAATTTAATGAATAGATGATGTAATTCAGAGGTTATGAGTCCTTTAGCCTGTCATGGCCGGGGGACTGATGATATCAAAAGGTACTTCTACTGGCTTCGGTGTTATATTTGCCTGTTTGCGACTGAAGATGCCTCCTGAGCAGGCGAAGCGTTTCGGCAAAATAGCTCTGAGAGTGGCAACCACAGAACCATTGGCGCCTCCAAGCTGATATTGTATACTGTCAATATGGAGATGCATTTTTACTGGTAAATTATACACATGTGCAACACTTGGGCATCTTCTTTATGGAAACTTTTCATCATACACTGGCTTCATCAGTCCAATATAAAGAAGAATGGTGATCAAAAGTTTGAGGTAATCAGTCCCTCAGCCTGGAGTCGATGTGTTCAGTCACAAGTGTCTAATTTATCAACTTGTCGGTTCTCTGAACTATTTATCGATATGTATTTCTGCTGGATGGGTTTAGCTCAGTCTCCAGGTGTACTATACCACCTGGAACTCCTTCAGGAAACTACCTTAATTGTGTTGAAGGGCTTTCGATCTAAGGAAATGGAGCTACCCTTCCCTTGCTCAAAGTTTATTTTTTCTCATTCCATATGAAATATACGGCCCTTAAAGGTTTTGCACTTTTTCCATTAAACTAACATCAACCCGGTATTGTTCCCCGGGAACAGTGGACGGAGGATCGAGCCTCGACAAATCATTGGTCTGAACGACTCTGGTTAACAAGTGCACATAAATAATAAATCTCTCTCACTCGTATACAGTTTTTCCCCCACTGGCTCCCCAGACACGCACAAATCTCTCCCTGAACCTTCCCTCAGGGGCGACTTGATCCCACACTTGATCCCACACTTGACCCCACACTTGATCCCACACTTGACCCCACACTTGATCCCACACTTGATCCCCCACAGCAAAAACGTCCGTTTAGAATGCCACTGAAGTGTTTTCTTAAATCTCTCTGTTTGGATATTTTGGTCTCCTGGTTTAGTCTCCTGTCAGAATTTATTGTTGGACCTTCAACGATGTAATGTCAAGAAATAAGGCTAACACGAAATTTCTACTGAACCACAAGCTTGTCAACTTATTAGTGTATCCTGCTTGTTAAACTAGAAGCTAGTCAACTCACTACACCCTGAGTATTGAACTACAAGTTAGTCAATTCACTACTACAACAACAGCATATAAATTATTGTATCCAAATCAGTCCAGCCAAGTATAAATATTAATACAAATATTAATACAAATATAAATTTAAATATTAATATAAATATTAATATATTAATATAAATATTAACATTAATATAAATATTTATATAATATAAATGTTAATATTAATTCTAATTGTGTCGTAAATTGTATTGTGAAGTAAATTTCGTCCGTACTGCTAAAAGGTTGGATAAGAAGATTTAATAAGACTCTTCAAGGACATTCTGGGAGATACACAAGTCTAAAATGGTTATAATCATACCCATAATTTTTAAAGGGGTGGACAGGTACGTCAGTAGAAGGTCTCAGTCAGCTGTGGGTCATCATATAACTAAGACCCGCGTCAGGAAGGATTTAGACAAACTTAATTCGTGGTCAGAAAAGTTCAATGTAAATAAATGCAAGGTTCTGAAGCTAGGGAGTGTCCATAACCCAAGCACTTAAGAACATAAGAATGGAGGAACACTGCAGAAGGCCTATTGGCCCATACAAGGCAAGTCCTTATCAAAACCACTATACAAGGCAGGTCCTTTTCAAAAAGCCAGGATAAGCCCGTGGTTCACCCAAAGGTGCAGGGAGGCCAAAACCAAGTGTGCTAGGGAATGGAAGAAGTATAGAAGGCAAAGGACCCAGGAAAATAAAGAGAGCAGTCGTAGAGCCAGAAACGAATATGCACAGGTAAGAAGGGAGGCCCAACGACAGTACGAGAATGAACATAGCAGGGAAAGCCAAATCTGACCCGAAACTGTTGTACAGCCACATCAGGAGGAGAACAACAGTCAAGGACCAGGTGATCAGGCTAAGGTTGGAAGGAGGAGAAATCACAACAAATGACCGCGAAGTGTGTGAGGAACTCAACAGGAGATTCAAAGAAGTGTTCACCGAGGAGACAGAAGGGACTCCAGAAAGACAGAGAGGAGGGGTACACCACCAAGTGTTGGACACAATACACGCAACCGAGGAAGAAGTGAAGAGGCTGCTGAGTGAGCTAGATACCTCAAAGGCGATGGGGCCGGATCACATCTCTCCATGGGTCCTGAGAGATGGAGCAGAGGCGCTATGTGTACCCCTAACAACAATATTCAACACATCTATCGAAACAGGGAGACTACCTGAGGTATGGAAGACAGCAAATGTAGTCCGAATCTTTAAAAAAGGAGACAGACATGAAGCACTTAACTACAGACCAGTGTCACTAACATGTATAGTATGCAAAGTCATGAGAAGATTATCAGAAGAGTGGTGGAACACCTAGAAAGGAATGAGCTTATCAACGGCAGGCAACACGGTTTCAGGGACGGGAAATCCTGTGTCACAAACCTATTGGAGTTCTATGACAGGGTGACAGCAGTAAGACACGAGAGAGAGGGGTGAGTAGATTGCATTTTCTTGGACTGTAAGAAGGCGTTTGACACGGTTCCACACAAGCGATTAGTGCAAAAGCTGTAGGACCAGGCAGGGATATCAGGGAAGGCACTCCAATGGATCAGGGAATACCTGTCATGAAGACAGCAGCGAGTCATGGTTCGTGGCGAGGTGTCAGAGTGGGCGTCTGTGCCTAGATGCGCTGGGGGAGTAGGATGACACGCGCAAAAACACGTGTTTAGGACCGTCTGTACACGGTCCTGCCCGGTAAAGGGTTAAATCACTCTGCGCTCAAAAAATTAAAAATATATTGTGACGAGTGGGGTTCCACAGGGGTCAGTCCTGGGACCGGTGCTGTTTCTGGTATTTGTGAACGACATGACGGAAGGAATAACCTCCGAAGTGTCCCTGTTTGCAGATGATGTGAAGTTGATGAGAAGGATTCAATCGGACGAGGACCAGGCAGAACTACAAAGGGATCTGGACAGGCTGCAGGACTGGTCCAGGAATTGACTCCTGGAGTTCAACCCCACCAAGTGCAAAGTCATGAAGATTGGGGAAGGGCAAAGAAGACCGCAGACGGAGTACAGTCTAGGGGGTCAGAGACTACAAACCTCACCCAATGAAAAAGATCTTGGGGTGAGTATAACACCAGGCCCATCTCCTGAGGCGCACATCAAATAAATAACTGCTGCAGCATACGGGCGCCTAGCAAACCTAAGAACAGCATTTCGACATCTTAATAAGGAATCGTTCAGAACCCTGTACACTGTGTACGTTAGGCCCATTCTGGAATACGCAGCACCAGTTTGGAACCCACACCTAGCCAAGCACATAAAGAAACTAGAGAAAGTGCAAAGGTTTCCAATACGACTAGTCCCGGAGCTAAGGGGTATGTCCTACGAGGAGAGGTTAAGGGAAATCGACCTGACGACATTGGAGAACAGGAGAGAAAGTGGGGACATGATAACGACATATAAAATACTAAGAGGAATTGACAAGGTGGACAGAGACAGAATGTTCCAGAGATGGGACACAGCAACAAGGGGTCACAGTTGGAAGTTGAAGACTCAGATGAATCACAGGGATGTTAGGAGGCAGAATCCATTCATAGATTTAAGAAGAGGTATGATAAGGCTCATGGCGAAGGGAGAGAGACCCAGTACGGCCAGTGAAGAGGCGGGGTCAGGAGCTATGAATCGACCCCTGCAACCATAACTAGGTGAGTACACACAAACGCACACACAAACACACGCACACAAACGCACACACACACACACACAAACAAACACACACATATACACACACAGCGATGATACACAACGTACACTTACACAGGAACACAATCATCACACTATGAAACTGTATTTATTATTAAACGCAAAAAGACGCTTGCAGATTTGAATGCAAGTTAAGTAGTGATCCAAGTAACTTAAGTAGGCATGGCTTACTTACGAGCAATGTATCGACTCGCACAAACACAAATCTGTAAGTACAACTCAGTGAGAACACTCAGACTGAGTCTTTTTCCTCAACTAATCAACCAATTTCGCTGAAAACTTCAACGTTGTATCAGTACTATGAGTTATAATCCACATATAATTTCCTTTTGATTGAAGGAAAAGTTTTGTAATTATGTTTTTATTTTTATATATTCCTTTATAATCATAACGAATGCTATTTCCTGTATCAGACTACCGATATATATATATATATATATATATATATATATATATATATATATATATATATGTATATATATATATATTTGTGTGTGTGTGTGTGTGTGTGTGTATGTGTGTGTGTGTTGTGTGTGTGTGTGTGTGTGTGTGTGTGTGAGGAGAGAGAGAGAGAGAGAGAGAGAGAGAGAGAGAGAGAGAGAGAGAGAGAGAGAGAAATTAATATCGGCTGACCTATTAAGGATTCAAACCCATATTCCTCATATCCCTGCCAAGGCAAGATATCATTAAATTGATGACTTAAACCACTACGCCTGCGATTCACGCTAAATTTAGGTCATAGGCTTTCACTTCCGCCTGCTAATCTAAACCCGGGAATACTTGTTGTCTTTTATGAGACTAGTTGTATGTTACCTCGCAGCATTATGACAGTCATCACCAGGGATATTTTAGGACGCTACAATGCCTCAGTACGAGTGCAACAGTAATAAACGTTTTGACCTCAGTCAACTCTGAAAGGATTCGAACCTATCAATGACCCAACAGGACACAGGGAGGCCAGATATAGGCTAGACCCACACAACTATAGGCTAGACCCACACAAGACACAGATGGGTTAGCTATAAGCTAGACCCACACATGACACAGGTGCGTCAGTTATAGGCTAGACCCACACAAGACAGGTGGGTCAGCTATAAGCTAGACCCACATAAGACACAGGTGGGTCAGCTATAACCTAGACCCACACAAGACACAGATACGTCAGTTATACAATAGCATAGCGCGCATAGTATTAACTGCTAATCTAAACAAAAATATAAGCAGTACTAGGATAAAGTATTGAGTGTGAGAGGTCAGTGAAAAACTGACAGTAAAACCTAAAGTGATTATTTCAGAGTCAATAAAAGAAGAGGATGAGACTCACTGACAAGGTTCACAAGCAAGAAAAACTACGAATTTGTGTGTATGCCCTGGAGGCCCATTGTGTGTGTGGGTGGGGTGCAATCATCCATTTGTGATTGCAGGGTCTGGTCTCAACTATTGGGCCCATTTTTTTTAACATGTATGAAACCTGCCTCCAATACTTCTTTCAGGGCATTCCACTTCCACTTCCTGACCACCCCGAGGCTGAAGAAATATTTCCTAACATCTTTATGATTCATCTGTGTCTTTAACTTCCAACTGTATTCTGTCCACCCTATTAAGGCCTCTGAGTATTGTTAAGCTTGTATCATGTCTCACCTGGTTCTTCTTTCGTTTAATGTTGTCAGGTTAGGTTCTTGTAGATCCTCCTCACACCTCCCCTTACTTCTAGACTTGTCTCGTTGTATACTTTTGCTTATTTCTTTAATTCATGTTAAGCGCTAAACCCATTTAGGGCATTTAGCGAAAGACGTGGTGGAGCTTTGACCCTCCGTCTACTGAGCGCGGAACAGACGCTAGTCCTATCTATATGTCCACGTGTATACCACTGCCCTTTTATTAACTTTCCCACTGTGACAACTCTTCTCTGACAAGCTCTCTCTCATTCCCACAAAGTACTCTTCGATCCACTGTAGCATATTCGCTGTTATTTCTGCCTGTTCATCAACTTTTTGTCACTGTCTTGAGGTACAAGTATCAAATACTTGCAGTCCAAATATATAAGTCCACGCATCCCTCTCTCTCTCTCCTGCCTCCCTTCTGTTATCTTGTCAT
The DNA here is from genome assembly GCA_009830355.1 of Cherax destructor. NCBI lineage: Eukaryota > Metazoa > Arthropoda > Malacostraca > Decapoda > Parastacidae > Cherax > Cherax destructor. Next base: position 71,277 of record WNWK01002871.1, on the reverse strand, counting down.
AGAACTCCAGGTTAGACAGACAACATTTACCATCTCCAAACCCGTGCTGGATTATAATTTATGAAACTACTACCCTCCAAGTGATCCATCACTCTCCTGACTACCTTCTCCATTACCTTACATAGTATGAATGTCAGTGATATTGGTCTGTAGACTATCGTAAATACTGAGACCACATTCTGTTTTCCAGATCTCTGGCAACTGCCCTATATCCACAGAGAGGACAAAGATTTATTTCAGAACGATACAATGTTTGTGCAGAGATGGGTGACATTTTGTTGTGCATGCAGGAAGCCCATAGTCATGCAGAGCATTTCGGACATGTGATTTCTTGTAGATTTCAAGGTGACACCTTTTCACCTCCTCTGTTATATTGTCCGTGTTACCACTGAGAACACCTCTTTAAATCGTCTATTCAGCACGTTACAGATTACTTTGTCATTTCTGGTGAGTTCTCCCACTGAGAACACCTCTTTAAATCGTCTATTCAGCACGTTACAGATTACTTTGTCATTTCTGGTGAGTTCCCCTGTCTTCTTCAGTCGTCTTACCCAATCTTTCATTGTCATCTTTCTTCTGATGTAACTGTGAAATAGTCTCGTTTACACTTGGCTATTGCTGCTATGCCACTCTCAAATTGTCGCTGAGGGACTGATTACTTCAAACTCCTTCCGTATTAGACTGAAGAAATAACTAGTGGGCGAAACGTTTCCGCCATAAAGATATATAAGTGTTACCTTTGAAGAGTTTCGAGAGTATCTACTCTCTGAGCCCGGCCATGGGCCAGGCTCGTCTGGTGCTTGCCTGGTCAACCAGGCTGTTGCTGCTGAAGGCCCGCTGCCCCACATATCCATCACAGCCTGGTTGATCTGAACAAATGTCTAATTCATCAGCACCAGTGTGGAACCCACACCTGGTTAAGCATCTTCATAAAGTCGAGAATGTCTAAAGGTTAACAACAAGACTAGTCACGACTAGTTCTTATCTACTAGTCAAGACTAGTAGATAAGAAGAGAGATTACAATGGAGGCACAGGAGCGAGCAGAGGCTAAAATCAGATGAGCCACAGTGACGTTAGGAAATATGTGAGAGTCATGGTCTGGTGAAGAAAACTAGTATGAGATAGATGATTAAATGGCGGAGGCAAACTCCAAGCACAGCTTGAAGAATGGGTATGATATAGGGTCCAAGAGGTTAGGGACAAATGATGCAGGTCAGCAGCTGAGATTCAACCCATACAAACAGCAGAAGCTTACCATTTGCCTACCTTTCTGTCAAGTAACCACCGTTCTGTTACTTCATCGTAGGCACCCTCTTCTCTCCTCGATCCCTACCCTCGTATATTTTACTCAGATCTCTCCCACGACCCTCCTTTCCCTTACTCTCTTCTCCACTCTCCCGCTCCCAATCTTTCCTTCCTCACAATTCTACCCGTCCTTCTGCTCTTCTTCAATACTCCCTTGCCTATTCTCTCTGTGTTTCCTCCCTTCCTAGTCCGCCCTATTCCTTCCCCAGCCGCCTCCTACCTGCTACTGTTGGGTAAGTAATCACAAGACAGGAATATCACCGATACTTATGAAAGATTCTTTTCGCAAACGAAGGTAACAGCAAAGAGAAAAAATAAAAATAGATTAGGTAGTGAAAAAAACTTGTTCCAGTGCGTTCTGAAGTTTTTCCCATGGCACACTCTTGAAAATTGTCTTGAATCCTGACGTATTTAATGATACACGTCGTTAACCCTCATGCAACAAAAACTAGATACAAAGACATACTGCCGACAGTAATGAAGGAAAGACACAGGTGCAGAACAAGCTTTTATTGTGACTACGTATCTCTCTGTGTAAACTTTATAAAGTTAATGCTTGAGTGGAAAGTTTTCACAATAAAAGGTTCCTCTGCAAGTGTCTTTTCTTCACTGCAGCAAAAACTAAACACCATTTAAGAATTGCATCTCAATGCAAATGTTAACCTCTGTCTTAAGTCTAATAAATTACCGAGAGACAGTCGTAAAAGTTAGTGTTACATTACGGAAAAGAATAACTGTTTATCGACTAAATAAGGAGAGACTGTGGAAGGACATGTTACGTCAAGAAGGACGACAAGTGTTTCCTGACACCAGTCTAAGTCATATGATGACCGGGTGACTGGAGCTCTTGATCAAAGGCAGGTAGTCAGCAGTATTTGTCAAGTGGTTGGAAAGACAAGAATAAAAGCAATTATTACCTTTGGATAAGAGTGTTCCTTTATTTTTAAAAACGTATAGAGAAAATTATTACGTGTTATGTAATATATTATTCTTTTCACAGTGTAGACTAAAAGGAAACCTCGTTCAGATAACCAAAAGCATCACGGATCGTAGTTTAGAACTAGAAAAAAAATCTTCCATTTCTCCACACTAACAAAATACCACCAATTGTGAAATGATGGCTTAAGAAAATGCCAGTGCGAGCGCGCGCGTGTGTGTGTGTACTCACCTAGTTGTGGTTGCCTCTTCACTGGCCTCTACTGGGTCACTCTCCCCGCACCATGAGCTTTATCATACCTCTTCTTAAAGCTATGAATGGATCCTGCCTCCACTGCATCGCTTCCCAAACTATTCCACTTCCTGATAACTCTGTGACTGAAGAAATACTTCCTAACATCAATGTGATTCATCTGAGTCTTCAACTTCCAACTGTGTCCCCTTGTTGCTGTGTCCCATCTCTGGAACATTCTGTCTCTGTTCACCTTGTCAATTCCTCTCAGTATTTTATATGTCGTTATCATGTCCCCCTATCTCTCCTGTCCTCCAGTGTCGTCAGGTCGATTTCCCTTAACCTCTCCTCGTAGGACATACTCCTTAGCTCCGGGACTAGTCTTGTTGCAAACCTTTGCACTTTCTCTAGTTTCTTTACGTGCTTGGCTAGGTGTGGGTTCCAAACTGGTGATGCATACTCCAATATGGGCCTAACGTACACAGTGTACAGGGTCCTGAACGATTCCTTATTAAGATGTTGGAATGCTGTTCTTAGGTTTGCTAGGCGCCCGTATGCTGCATCAGTTATTTGGTTGATGTGCGCCTCAGGAGATGTGCTTGGTGTTATACTCACCCCAAGATCTTTTTCATTGGGTGAGGTTTGTAGTCTCTGACCCCCTAGACTGTACTCCGTCTGCGGTCTTCTTTGCCCTTCCCTAATCTTCATGACTTTGCACTTGGTGGGGTTGTACTCCAGGAGCCAATTTCTGGACCAGACTTGCAGCCTGTCCAGATCTCTTTGTAGTTCTGCCTGGTCCTCGTCAGACTGAATTCTTGTCATCAACTTCACATCATCTGCAAACAGGGACACTTCGGAGTCTATTCCTTCCGTCATGTCGTTCACAAATACCAGAAACAGCACCGGTCCTAGGACTGACCCCTGTGGAACCCCACTCGTCACCGGCGCCCACTCTGACACCTCGCCACGTACCATGACTCGCTACTGTTTTCCTGACAGGTATTCCCTGATCCATTGTAGTGCCTTCCCTGTTATCCCTGCCTGGTCCTCCAGCTTCTGCACTAATCTCTTGTGTGGAACTGTGTCAAACGCCTTCTTACAGTTAAAGAAAATGCAATCTACCCACCCCTCTCTCTCTTGTCTTACTGATGTCACCCTGTCATAGAACTCCAGTAGGCTTGTGACACAGGATTTCCAGTCCCTGAAACCGTGTTGGCCGTCGTTGATAAGCTCATTCCTTTCCAGGTACTCCACTACTCTTCTCCTGATAATCTTCTCCATGACCTTGCTTACTATACCTGTCAGTGACACAGTGACATTTGCTGTCTTCCATATCTCAGGTAGTTGCCCTGTTTCGATAGATGTGTTGAAGATTGTTGTTAGTGGTACACTTAGCTCCTCTGCTCCCTCTCTCAGGACCCATGAAGAAATGTTATCCGGCCCCATCGCCTTTGAGGTATCTAGCTCGCTTAGTAGCCTCTTCACTTCCTCCTCAGTTGTATGTATTGTGTCCAGAACCTTCCCTCCTTCCTTCCTCAGCCTGATTACCTGGTCCTTGACTGTTGTTCTCCTCCTGATGTGGCTGTACAACAGCTTTGGGTCAGCTTTGGCTTTCGCTGCTATGTCATTCTCGTATTGTCTTTTGGCCTCCCTTCTTACCTGTGCATATTCATTTCATCTACAAGACTCAAGATTACATCTCACAATACCATCTGACGTGTACTTTAATTTGACTAGTACCTTCACCAGGTGCCAGATCAACCAGTCTGTGGATATGTGGGCCAGCGGGCCGCTAACAGCAATAGTCTGGTTGACCAAGCAAGAACCAGACGAACCTGACCCAAGGCCGGGCTGCGGGAGTAGAAAAACTCTCGAAACTCATCAACAGTATACTACCATTACTTACCTCATGACATATTTTCTTGAATTTTCGTCTGATCTGGCTTGTGATTTTCTCCTCCCCTTTTCACACCTGTCTTCTGGCACTACCTCTGTATTCTCGCTCTGTCGTGACTTGACAATGGTCCAGAATGGACCATAACGTGGTCAGAAAGTCATGTCACCATCAAAAAGAGTGGACACAAGCTGACAGCCCTCTTATTAATAATAATAATCTTTATTTCTACAAAAAACATGTACAAGGTATACAGTCCTAGCTGACATCAATGACATACTACTATATAGAAAGCCCCTTGTTATGCAGAGCATTTCGGGCAAATAAGATCAATTTTATCCACTCAAGTACCTAACACCCTGGTACCTATTTTACTGACAGGTGAACAGGGACGGCAGGTGTCTTAAGGAAACACGTGCTAATGTTTTCAACCTTACCGGGAATCGAACCCCGGACTTCAATGTGTGAGCTGAGTGCGCTTCCAATCGAGCTGCTTTACAGCTTAATATATCACAGTGGCTAAAACAGTCAAATGGGTCACCAAAGATTTCTCTCCAAAGCGAAATTTGTAAATTGTTCCAGCCATACTAATGTCACTTTTATTCTTAATTCATTTTTTTATTTCATAATAAAGCGGTATAACATAGCAGTTCCTCACTACAAAAGTTATATGATTGTTTGCTTATATAATTAAGCGGTTCTTTGATGTTTTATACAGCATATAAGAGTTTGCAAATCCAGATGGTGATTGATCATTGGAACTCTGGAGTTTTACTCAACTCACTTTAAAACGAAGCCTTACCTATATGCACTCAGAGGCTTGAAATCCTAAGTGGCATATATACAACAACGTAGTGGAAACATTCCTTAGATCCTTGTCCATGTTGACATGCTAGAATTACGCAGTTGCTGCAGTATCGGCTGCACATTCATGCTGTGAATGTCTCACTCCACCACATCCTAAAGGTTTACGAGAAAATTCTGACCCTCCCATCTAATTGTCGCAGTAGAAATCGCGATTCATCAGACTAGGTGATGTTTTTTCAATGTTCAACTGTCCAGTTTTGATGAGCCTGTGCCCATTGTAGCCTCGATTTCCTGTTCTTAGCTAACACGAGTGGAACCCGGTGTTGTCTTCTGCTGATGTATCCATCAACGTCAAGGTTTGACGTGTTGTGCGTTCAGAGATGCTCCTCTGTATACAACTGTTGTAACACATGGTTATTTGAGTTAGAGTCGCCTTCCTGTCAGTTTGAACCAGTCTGGACATTCTCCTCTGACTTCTCTCATTATCAGGGTGTTTTCGTAAACAGAGCTGGCGCTCACTGGATGCTTTATTTCTTTCACAACATTCTCTGTAAATTCTAAAAAACTGGTGTGCGTGAAAATCCCAGGAGATCAGCAGCCAAGAGATTGGCTGATCAGTTATCTGCATTAACTAGCAAGTGTACATGTGTGTGTGTGTGTGTGTGTGTGTGTGTGTGTGTGTGTGTGTGTGTGTGTGTGTGTGTGTGTACGTGTGTGTGTGTGTGTGTGTGTGTGTGTGTGTGTGTGTGTGTGTGTGTACGTGTGTGTGTACACACAACTGTCAAGTTAATTTTTTCGATTTTTTGTTTGCTATTCTATTTTTAATATATTTAAACCACGACTCTGAATTTGATGGGGATGGGGGAGGAGGGTGGGGGGGATTAGGGTGGGGGGGAAGGAGGGTGGGGGTGGTGGAGGGAAGTGGGGGTTGGTGGGGACATACTGGGTGGGGGTCAGAGGTCACTAACTGACAACGGGGGTCCGCCAGTCTTGCATCAACCCAAAGTACCAATTACACTACTCACTGCGAGGCGCTAAACCCGTAAGGGTCATACTACCCATCAGGAATGGGAGGCAATCAGATTCCATCCAGAGATGAGTAACTCTAACTCCTCGGATCAAGAGCAATTTACCAGAATTAAAGTTGAAAAAAAAGATGAGGGAAAAAACGTAGCACCAAAGAACGTCCCTTGTTGTTCCTTACGGGTTCTTGATCCAAGGAATGGCTCCTACTTCCTTTTCCTTGGATCAAACCTGGAAAATTTCCATTCCCCAGGTGATGTAAACAAGATATAGCCAGAGTCCTCAACCTCGCCACCGGGTGAGTGATGGTAGAGGACGGGGGTTAGGGGGTTAGTGGGTGGTGGGTGGAGGTGGGGTACGAGTGGGTGGAGGTGGGGTACGAGTGGGTGGAGATGGGGTACGATGGGTGGGTGGAGGTGGGGTGGTACGAGTGGGTGGAGGTGGGGTACGAGTGGGTGGAGATGGGGTACGAGTGGGTGGAGGTGGGGTACGAGTGGGTGGTGGGGTACGAGTGGGTGGAGGTGGGGTACAAGTGGGTGGTGGGTGGAGGTGGGGTACGAGTGGGTGGTGGTGGAGGGGTGTACGAGTGGGTGGTGGGTGGAGGGGTACGAGTGGGTGGAGGTGGGGTACGAGTGGGTGGTGGGTGGAGGTGGGGTACGAGTGGGTGGTGGGTGGAGGTGGGTACGAGTGGGTGGTGGGTGGGGGAGTACGAGTGGGTGGTGGGTGGAGGGGGGTACGAGTGGGTGGTGGTGGAGGATACGAGTGGTGGTGGGTGGAGGGGATGAGTGGTGGATCAGGACTGGTGGGTAGAGTAGTCGGAGATCCGTAGCATCCAGCACCTTATGGTCCAGCACCGTAACATCCAGCACCATAGCGTCCAACACCGTAACATCCAGCACCATAGCGTTCAACACCGTAACATCCAGCACCGTAGCGTCAAGCACCGTAACGTCAAGCACCGTAGCGTCCAGCACCGTAGCGTCAAGCACCGTAACGTCCAGCGCAATAGTGTTCAGCACCATGACGTCCAGCACAACGTCCAGTACCGAAGCGTCCAGCACCACAACGTACAGCAGCACCACAGTGTCCAGCACCGTAGCGTCCAGCACAGCGTCCAGTACCGTAGCGTCCATCACCGTAGCGTTCAGCACCATAACGTCCAACACCATAACGTCCAACACCGTAGCGTCCAGCATCGTAGCATCCAGCACCACAGCGTCCAGTACGGTAGCGTCCAGCATCAAAGCATCCAGCACCACAGCGTCCAGTACGGTAGCGTCCAGCACCGTAGCATCCAGCACCACAGCGTCCAGTACGGTAGCGTCCAGCACCGTAGCATCCAGCACCACAGCGTCCAGTACGGTAGCGTCCAGCACCGTAGCGTCCAGCACCGTAGCGTCCAGCACCGTAGCGTCCAGCATCGTAGCGTCCAGCACCGTAGCGTCCAGCACCGTAGCGTCCAGCACCGTAGCGTCCAGCATCGTAGCATCCAGCACCACAGCGTTCAGTACGGTAGCATCCAGCACCGTAGCGTCCAGCACCGTAGCGTCCAGCATCGTAGCATCCAGCACCACAGCGTTCAGTACGGTAGCGTCCAGCACCGTAGCGTCCAGCACCGTAGCGTCCAGCATCGTAGCATCCAGCACCACAGCGTTCAGTACGGTAGCGTCCAGCACCGTAGCATCCAGAACCGTAGCGTCCAGCACCGTAGCGTCCAGCATCGTAGCATCCAGCACCGTAGCGTCCAGCACCGTAGCGTCCAGCATCGTAGCATCCAGCACCGTAGCGTCCAGCACCGTAGCGTCCAGCATCGTAGCATCCAGCATCGTAGCGTCCAGCACCGTAGCGTCCAGCACCGTAGCGTCCAGCACCGTAGCGTCCAGCATCGTAGCATCCAGCACCGTAGCGTCCAGCACCGTAGCGTCCAGCATCGTAGCATCCAGCACCACAGCGTTCAGTACGGTAGCGTCCAGCACCGTAGCGTCCAGCACCGTAGCGTCCAGCATCGTAGCATCCAGCACCGTAGCGTCCAGCACCGTAGCGTCCAGCATCGTAGCATTCAGCACCGTAGCGTCCAGCATCGTAGCATCCAGCACCACAGCGTTCAGTACGGTAGCATCCAGCACCGTAGCGTCCAGCACCGTAGCGTCCAGCATCGTAGCATCCAGCACCACAGCGTCCAGTACCGTAGCGTCCAGCACCGTAGCGTCCAGCATCGTAGCATCGAGCACCACGGCGTCCAGTACCGTAGCGTCCAGCACCGTAGCGTCCAGCACCATAACGTCCATAATCGGGGTGACGGTCACTCGGTGTCCAGCCAAGGTAGTAATTAAAACCAGGTGAATAAAATTAATTCCAGGTGAGGGGTTATTAACGCCGAGGTGGCTATTAGTCCCACTATTATCGGCAGTGAGAGTCGCAGTACCGGGCTGGGCATCCCTCAGTACTCTTTATACCCACCTCCAGGGCATCCAGAGGTCACACTGTTCCGGGCATCCCTCTGTACTCCTTATGCCCACCTCCATGGCGTCGAGAGGTCACACTGTGCGGTACTCTTTATGCCCGCCGCCAGGGCATCCAGAGGTCACACCAAGAATCTCTGGGTTGTATTTAAGTTCATATCCAAGTCATACATTCTCCGACCTACTGGACATTTGTCTTAGTCCAGCCCATTTTCCATTTTTTGTTTTGTCTTGAGATTTTTCAAAACGTTCGGTGCTATATTGCATATAAGCAGTTATACGTCAACCTAACCTAAGCTAAACAAAGCTAAGTTAACTAAAACTCTAAGCTAACCTAACCAAAGCTAAGTTAACCTAACCAAATCTAACCAAACTAAACGAAACCTTTGAAACATATGCTCAAACATTCCTGTACGCTGCTGTGTAGTCTTTGTTATTACACGTACTGTAAAGCTTACACATCTCACGGGGCTATAACTATTTTGGTTTACGCGGTGGACCGAAAAGCCAGTGGAAGGCCTCGGTCATGTGATGAAAAGTCTACTGAGCTTTTCAAACAACACAGTAAGAGTGAACAATGATAGTGAATAAATGATGAAGAGCAGTGACCATGTGATACAGGCAGTGATCATGTGATACAGGCAGTGACCATGTGATACAAGCAGTGACCATGTGATACAGGCAGTGATCATGTGATACAAGCAGTGACCATGTGATACAGGCAGTGACCATGTGATACAGGCAGTGACCATGTGATACAAGCAGTGACCATGTGATACAAGCAGTGACCATGTGATACAAGCAGTGACCATGTGATACAGGCAGTGACCATGTGATACAAGCAGTGACCATGTGATACAAACAGTGACCATGTGATACAGGCAGTGACTATATGATACAGGCAGTGACCATGTGATACAGGCAGTAACCATGTGATACAAGCAGTGACCATGTGATACAGGCAGTGATCATGTGATACAGGCAGTGACCATGTGATACAAGCAGTGACCATGTGATACAGGCAGTGACCATGTGATACAAGCAGTGACCATGTGATACAGGCAGTGACCATGTGATACAGGCAGTGACCATGTGATACAAGCAGTGACCATGTGATACAAGCAGTGACCATGTGATACAAACAGTGACCATGTGATACAAGCAGTGACCATGTGATACAGGCAGTGACCATGTGATACAAGCAGTGACCATGTGATACAAACAGTGACCATGTGATACAGGCAGTGACTATATGATACAGGCAGTGACCATGTGATACAAGCAGTGACCATGTGATACAAACAGTGACCATGTGATACAAGCAGTGACCATGTGATAAAGGCAGTGACCATGTGATATAGGCAGTGACCATGTGATACAAGCAGTGACCATGTGATACAAGCAGTGACCATGTGATACAGGCAGTGACCATGTGATACAAGCAGTGACCATGTGATACAAGCAGTGACCATGTGATACAAGCAGTGACCATATGATACAGGCAGTGACCATGTGATACAGGCAGTGACCATGTGATACAAGCAGTGACCATATGATACAAGCAGTGACCATGTGATACAGGCAGTGACCATGTGATACAGGCAGTGACCATGTGATACAAGCAGTGACCATGTGATACAAGCAGTGACCATGTGATACAGGCAGTGACCATGTGATACACGCAGTGACCATGTGAAACAAGCAGTGACCATGTGATACATTCAGTGACCATGTGATACAGGCAGTGACCATGTGATACAAGCAGTGACCATGTGATACAAGCAGTGACCATGTGATACAAGCAGTGACCATGTGATACAAGCAGTGACCATGTGATACAGGCAGTGACCATGTGATACAAGCAGTGACCATGTGATACAAGCAGTGACCATGTGATAAAGGCAGTGACCATGTGATACAGGCAGTAACCATGTGATACAAACAGTGACCATGTGATACAAGCAGTGACCATGTGATACAGGCAGTGACCATGTGATGCAAGCAGTGACCATGTGATACAAGCGTGACCATGTGATACAAGCAGTGACCATGTGATACAGGCAGTGACCATGTGATACAAGCAGTGACCATGTGATACAAGCAGTGACCATGTGATACAGGCAGTGACAATGTGATACAGATAGAACATAAAGACACAGATGTGCCAGAGTAATGTTAGAATTATATTTCATTAGTGTTAGTGTGGTAAAAAAAAGTGGAATAAATTAGATAAGAAAACTGCGGAGATATATTAAATACAGAGTTTAAATAGTTAAAATATAAATAAGATTAAAATCAAAAGGCCAAAAACTAGTAATGACAACCTAAGTAATTTAAGTTAGATCAGAAACTCAAACTTGTTACCCTCTAACACAGGCTGAGCAGTACAAACCAATGCATATACGATCCTAAATAAAAAAAATCGTTTTAAACACACCGTTTGTGCTATGAACCCTGGAACACGCAGCACTGATGTCCATCCCACACCCAATAAAACGAGCTCTGAAAACTAAAAAGTCTTTAAGTTTCACAAGATTCCTGGTGTCGGAACTATGGAACAGAAGCTACGAGTGACTATAGAATAATTTAATATTTGTAAATCTAAGATTTTTTTTTTTTAAGAATATTTATCGAGAAGTGTGAATATATAAACAAGAAAAGTAATGAGACTGATACTCGGATAGCAGAGAAAAGTTTGAATAATTCTGAAGAATTTTGTAAATATATTAAATAAAAATTCAGAGGATAAAAAAGGGCCACTGAAATAAGGTTCAGGTCAACTAATTTGTAAGAAAAATTAAGTATTAGCAACATTGTAAACAATGGTTCAGATCATTCTCACAAAGAACTTCACGAAATATTTCGACGCTGTTCCACAACAATAGATGTAACCTTCGTTACACTGATTTTTCCTCTAAATTTTCTATTATATTTTGCTCATAACTTGAGAACGCCTTATCCAATCGGTTTCAAATTTTCAATACTTGTGCAAGGTAACGAGAACCGTTTACCCTATGATCAAAATTGCTGAACCCATTAACATCCTTCTGGAATAACTTGGATAACTTCCAAAACCCTCGGTAGCTTCAAATGTTCAAAAAAGGTGCCCAAAAAATCGACGATGGCGGAGAGTGAAGTTCAAATGTTTAGGTGCAGATCTAATAATTTTGGTTGTAAAATAATGTGATTTTTTTATTCGTTAAATCACATTAAATGATTTTTGGTTTACGTTTTCTGAACAGCTTCAATATTTAATGACTGATGAATCTTAGGGACAGGATAGTACTTACTAGGTTTCGTTTGTGGAACATAACTGGAATCCATACCATAACCAGAGACTGACTCATCTGATCGGCTTCAAACTTTCATAAATGGTAATTTTTCCTGAACACAAGGATCACGCCGCCATTGGGTGGCATTAAAAACTAAGTTAATACCCTGGTATTAAAAAAAATTAAGTTAACACCCCGATATTAAGAAATAAGTTAACACCCCGATATTAAGAAATAAGTTAACACCCCGATATTAAGAAATAAGTTAACACCCCGATATTAAGAAATAAGTTAACACCCCGATATTAAGAAATAAGTTAACACCCCGATATTAAGAAATAAGTTAACACCCCGATATTAAGAAATAAGTTAACACCCCGATATTAAGAAATAAGTTAACACCCCGATATTAAGAAATAAGTTAACACCCCGATATTAAGAAATAAGTTAACACCCCGATATTAAGAAATATATACGCACAAAAATATATATACACACGTATTCATATTATTTTATACTTTGCTGCATTACAGTTTTTGTAACTCCATTGCATCATTTTTTTTTTTTTGCGTGCAGCGAGATAGAGGAGGCTGGGCTTGTGAGATACGGGGATCGCGCAGCGACCGAAAAATATCCCGTTGTATGACCCGTATGGGTCATACAACGGGATGTATGGGTCATACAACGCTTCGGGGAAAAGGTAGGCAATAAGGTTGGATGCAAGGAAGAGGAGGGCAGGTCCAATACCGTGTATCAAGAGCCCTTAACTAGCCTCCAGCAACCTCTACCGAGGGGAAAGGAAAGAGTATAAGAGTGCCGTAGTTATATGTGAATGATGCCAATAGCAAGTGGTGTAGCCTGAGAGCCAGGTTCTCTCCTCCCACCTTTACTAGTCATAACAAACAACCATTTACACAAATAACCAACACATAGAAGAGAGGAGCTTACGACGACGTTTCGTTCCGACTTGGACCATTTACAAGACACATTTATAAATGGTCCAAGTCGGACCGAAACGTCGTTGCAAGTTTCTCTCTCCTATGTGCGGGTTGTGTACTGTTCCAGTCACCATACTGTGCCTTTTTGGTTCTTTTTAGTCACCCATTTCTCTGTAATTCCACGCTCATCTAAGTAAATGTAAACAATACAAAGCAATGTACAACCCATCACATTAACCATTTAATAATCAAATTCTTCCAAAGAATTATTGGACCTTAATAAGATTCATCTTTGAGATGGGACGTGGCAAATGAAGTTCAATGTGGAAATATGTAAGCTTGTGAGTCTGGAAAAAGAACGTGGTTGTATAAGGTAGATGATGGTAAATCCCACTGCTAAAGTAAACAAGAGTGACAGTACACACCAAGACTAAAACCTGGTTTTTCACTCTAAAAGTTTTAGTAACAGTAATACTAGTATTAAGAATATCAGATTCATTAAGGAACACAGATTAAAGCGTCACGGTGAAAAATTTGCTACTTGTAGCTTAGTGATCTCTTTACACCTTATTCCTTGTAATATTTTACACAATTCAGTTTTACAAGCTAAGAGGTGTTATCTTACCTCAGTTAATTTCAACGCCCATCCCTATCTAAGGTGTTCTACCACCACCCCGGGATGCGACCCACAAGCGTTGACTAACACTAACTGCTAGGCGAACAGGTTCAATAGGTGTAAGGAAACATGGCCAACGCTTCCACCCATGCCGGGGATCGATTCACGGACACTCAGTATGTGAGCTGAGTGTGTTGCCACCCAAGCCACAGGACCCACTGTTTCCCCTTGGAGAAAACAAGTACCTGAATATCAGTAGTGTGTTGTTATGTTGGACTGCAAGCGGCTAGCACTAAAGACTAATCAGTCCAACCAGAAAGCCGCGGGAGCAATGACCCCGGCCCCCCCCCTGAAATCATCAACAAGTAAATAACAGGTAAAAACCTTTCCCCGTTACCCTGTCAGCCTCCTCCAGCATATTGTTATAACTGTCTCCCATTAACTTCCCATGATTGATTTTTTTCGTGGCAGTATTAGTGCCATGGGAGTGTATAATCCACCATGATGTTATATACCGCTAACTCCATAAAGTTTGAAGGTTTAAAATTATATTATCGCTACCACATTATATTGTCAAGTGGGTCACAGTTGAGCTGCGTCATCCTCTATCTCTCCCCGTTATTCATACTTGTCTTTCTAGTAAGATAATATACGAAACATAGTTCAGTCCCCTTAACGTGTGTGTGTGTGTGTGTGTGTGTGTGTGTGTGTGTGTGTGTGTGTGTGTGTGTGCGTGTGTGTGCGTGTGCGTGTGCGTGTGTTCTCACCTATTTGTGGTTGCAGGGGTCGAATCACAGCGTCTGGCCCCGCCTCTTCACTGGCCGCTACTGGGTCACTCTTCCTGCTCCATGAGCTTTATCATACCTCTTCTTAAAGCTATGTATGGATCCTGCCTCCACCACATCCCTTCCCAGACTATTCCACTTCCTGACAACTCTGTAACTGAAGAAATACTTCCAAACATCCCTGTGATTCATCTGAGTCTTCAACTTCCAACTGTGTCCCCTTGTTGCTGTGTCCCATCTCTGGAACATTCTGTCTCTGTCCACCTTGTCGATTCCTCTCAGTATTTTATATGTCATTATGATGACCCCCTATCTCTCCTGTAATCCAGTGTCGTCAGGTCAATTTTCCTTAACCTCTCCTAGTAGGACATACCCCTTAGCTCCGGGACTAGTCTTGTTGCAAACCTTTGCACTTTATCTAGTTTCCTTACGTGCTTGGCTAGGTGTGGGTTCCAAACTGGTGCTGCATACTCCTGTACATAGTGTACAGGGTCCTGAACGATTCCTTATTAAGATGTCGGAATGCTGTTCTTAGGTTTGCTAGGCGCCCGTATGCTGCAGCAGTTATTTGGTTGATGTGCGCCTCAGGAGATGTGCCTGGTGTTATACTCACCCCAAGATCTTTTTCCATGAGTGAGGTTTGTAGTCTCTGGCCCCTAGACTGTACTCCGTCTGCGGTCTTCTTTGCCCTTTCCCAATCTTCATGACTTTGCACTTGGTGGGGTTGAACTCCAGGAGCCAGTTGCTGGACCAGGCCTGCAGCCTGTCCAGATCCCTTTGAAGTTCTGCCTGGTCCTCGTCCGATTGGATTCTTCTCATCAACTTCACATCGTCTGCACACAGGGACACTTCAGAGTCTATTCCTTCCGTCATGTCATTCACAAATACCAGAAACAGTACCAGTCCTAGGACTGACCCCTGTGGAACCCCACTGGTCACAGGCGCCCACTCTGACACCTCGCCACGTACCATGACTCGCTGTTGTCTTCCTGACAGGTATTCCTGATCCATGTGTCCTTCCTGTTCCTGCCCGGTCCTCCAGCTTTTGCACTAATCTCTTGTGCAAAAAGCTGGAAGACCAGGCAGGGATAACAGGGAAGGCACTACAATGGATCAGGGAATACCTGTCAGGAAGACAACAGCGAGTGATGGTACGTGGCGAGGTGTCAGAGTGGGCGCCTGTGACGAGTGGGGTTCCACAGGGGTCAGTCTCGATCTCTGGATATTGTTCCTATGAAGTATTTATAAAATTTACCTACATTCCGGTTTTTTTCAGTAGGAAACACTTGTCTTATTTTCTGACAAACCTAACCTTACCTAAACTAAACTTCAAACTCCACTGGTTCCTGGCTGTATATGCTACACCAACTACTTCTCTATTATCTCTTTCTCTCCTCACTATGCAGTATCCCTCTGAGAAAACTACTTCACTGATTATCCCAGAGAGCTTGTCTCTATGAGAACAATTACTCTTGGTTCTCTGATGATACCCTTTTATATAGTTCTGCCCATTTGTTTTTGTTTATTCAGCATTTATTCTTATATAACATAAATTTTTTGACATTTACATTCTGTTTCCAGTTCTGGTTCTGTCTGGGTATCCAGACAGGAAAGTCGTGCAAGGCAGACGTGCAGGGCAGACGTGCAGGGCAGACGTGGAGGGTAGACGTGCATGGCATACAGAGAAGAGATTATGTGTGTTACAAGTATTAAGAACAAGGAACTATAAGTGGGATTTTTTTTTATGGTTAATGGTGTGTGGGGGAACTAGGTTGGGAAGGATGTGGTAATGGTTTGAGAGTCAGTACTCAGGTAATGGTTTGAGAGTCAGTACTCAGGTAATGGTTTGAGAGTCAGTACTCAGGTAATGGTTTGAGAGTCAGTACTCAGGTAATGGTTTGAGAGTCAGTACTCAGGTAATGGGTGGTGAGGAGGGAGAGAGGAAAGGGAATTTGAGATAGCATTGTTTAGAAGGTGATAGAGGAGGTGGGATATAGTGAAGAGGGAGGTGGGTGTAAGATGCTGCAGGACAGGAAAGTGGGGGTAAAGGATTCTTGTAGATGCAGATGAGGGATGAACGGAGAAATATAAGGGTCTGTGCTTAATTACACGCGGATCAACCACTTAACTGTTCATTAACGCGTGTGGGCGTACTCATCTTACACACAGGGAGTCTAGGTGAAGAGCCTCTTCTAGGCTGCTATAGTGCTCCATCATTATTCACTGGCCACACCAGCTTGACTTGCCGAATAAGGCGAACACTTCCATTCCCAGCAAGGTACTCTCACATACGATACTTCCACAGCTCCCGTGCTGCATATCACCTCCAGACATAGTCTTTCTCAGTGTTCTACCTTACAGCAGCTCATTCACCTACACCTTCCCACTTTTCCCCCTGGTTTGTCCACTGATCTTGTACTCACTGTAGCGCTCTTCTGTATCCTCGTGCAATTCTCTAACCATACCACTTCTATTGGCTTTCCTGTTAATAAGTCCTTTGCACAAGTATATCACATTTTTATTAACCTGATCACCTCTTTAAAGTGAAATTCTTCGAGTGTATTTCTGCTACTCTAAAGTCTGACCAATCTGTGTCCAAAGAGATTAAGTTTTATACAAGAGTGCTAGTTCATGTACCTCGACTATACATTTTTATATTCGCCAGGACCCTCACGACACCCATCTACTTATCCCAATCCGAATCTCCTTTTAATTTGTTCTTGTACACTGTCATCTTTACTAAACAACACAAGCAAGGTACTCACTAATCCATTTATGGTACCCCCTCTCCCTCCCTCCTACTCAACACTAAGCTATATTCTCAGCATACTTGTCTTCCTGCACATATGTCCTTGACAGTTCTCACCACAGTACCCCACGTCAAGCCGCTCCCCACGGGTCCAAAAATCACAGGAAACCATCAATCCTAAAATCGGTACATAAGCGCTAAAGAACCCATCCGTTCCAAAAGAAATCAATCTCATAAACGTCCATTAATCCACGCAGGACTATACCAATCCTAGAGCAATGATTATGAAATAGTACTTTAATTAAGGCAGAATCTCTATTATTGGTGCCAAATCTTAAGTGACTATAACCACAAATAGATCATAAAGCCTTTAATTCAAATTCTAAGTAATTAACCTAGACTTTTCAATTGGTTTTATGTCATATTAACTGTGGCGGAGATCCACTATATGATGCGAGTATTATTGACGTGAAATGCTGCTCAACTGAGCACAGACCAAATGATTGGCCAAATGATTAGCGTGGCGTCCAAATGATTAGCGTGGCGTTCAAATGATTAGTGTGGCGTCCAAATGATTAGTGTGACGTCCAAATGATTAGTGTGGCGTCCAAACTATTGGTGTGGTGTCCAATGATTAGTGTGGTGTCCATATGATTGGTATGGCGTCCATAAGATTGATGTTCCGTCCATATGATTGGTGTTCCATCCTTATGATTGGTGTTCCATCCAAATGATTGGTGTGGTGTCCATATGATTGGTGTCCAAATGATTGGTGTAACCTTAAGACATCAGGCATCAAGAATGTAGTGCCAGTCATCAAGAATTCAGTAGCAGTCATCAAGAATGTAGTGCCAGTCATCAAGAATGTAGTGCCAGTCATCAAGAATGTAGTGCCAGTCATCAAGAATTCAGTAGCAGTCTCCCACCGAGGTTGGGTGACCCAACGAAGAAAACACTTTCATTGTTACTCATTCACTGTCTTGCCAAAAGCGCGTTGCAACATCCCCTCCTTCAGAGTGCAGGCACTGTACTACCCACCTCCAGGACTCAAGTCCAGGTAACCGGTTTCTCTGAATCCCTTCGTAAGAATGTTACCTTGTTCACACTCCAACAAGAAGTCACATAAAAACTACTTGCCTCCAATTAATCTTATCAACACACACAAAACCTGTCGGAACGCCTGAAGAGTAACGGTAACAAACTATAAGCATGGCTTTTCGCACGGAAAATCTCGTCTCGCAAAACAATTGGAAGTCTATGACAGCATTACGGAGAGGAATGGATGGATTACATTTTCCTGGAATGCAAGAAGGCGTTTAATATAATTTTACCCGGGCTACAGGAGGGCGGCCGATATAACTTTCTTAAAGAAGGCTGCTAGGTGTTACCTTTGATATACCTTTGATGAATTTCGAGTCTTTCTACTTCCAGAGCCTGACCCAGGACAGGCTCGTCTGTCGCCAGCCTGGTCACCCAGCTGGTGCTGCTGGTTGCCAGCAGCCCCACATATCCATCACACCTGTAAATGGTTATGGGGATCATCGCTGCTTGTCCCAGACAAGTTCTACCTGCTAACGTCCTTGTCGGTCAGGTTGCTGTACTTTGCTGTAAGTGGTTCGACGTAAGCACTACATCCCAGCTGAAGAGGAATTTCTTTCATGAATTTAAAAAAAATCCCCTTGAAGACAGGAGCAATTTCCTCTTTGGTATCTCTCCTGCCTTGAATACAGCACAAGTAATTTAAATGGTACCAACATTGTCATGACTTCTCTTGTTCTGAAAGCTCTCGTAATCCAATCTGTCTTTATTCTGACCTTAGGTAAGTTTGTCCAGTTTTGGTCTCTAAAAGGTCATTCGATATGATTATTCCTTGTTTTACATACGATTTTCGCTTTATAGGATGCGCTGCTAGCGTTTTGTTCCCAATGCTTGTTTTCAGATCTTAGTTTTCATATTAAACAGCTGAAATATGTTACAGTTGAGTATCGTGTTATCTTCCTCTTCCCTCTAGAGGACTTTGTTTACCTGCCAATAATGTTTCTCTCTTCCCTATCGCAGTTTTTATATTTATTCTGGCATCATGTGCAGAGGATAAAAACCGGCTAGTGTTTTATTGTAGGTATTCAATAAGCAATGAAGGTGCTAAGTCAGTCTTGTAGAACTGACCGTTTATATATATATATATATATATATATATATATATATATATATATATATATATATATATATATATATATATATATATATTGCTAAGACAAGAGAGTGTTTGGTTTACTATCACTGCGATGCTCATATATTTGAAAGGAGAGAACCAGACAGAGACGAGGTGATAGAGGTAAAATCTAGAGGAGGACTTGATCAGTATACAGACAAGATATGCTCCAAGAGGATAGGAATCTGTACAAATCAGCCGATGGTAATATACGCACGTCTCCAGCTGAAGATCTGTCCCTTCAACCACAAAATACTATGTACACGCGTGATGCCAACTTGCTGAGAAGACGCAATATTGTTGAAGAGATAGAATAACAACATACAAGACCATAAAGAAAAGAAAATTAGCAAATGCTTATCTACCTTGAATGTTTGTTTAAATTATAGTTATTAATATTATTATTATTATTAATGGGAAGCGCCAAACTCTTAGGAATCAAGTAGCGCCTGGCGAATGAATCAATGAGTCAATCAGGTTTGAAACGAGGAAGGAGAGGTACCTTCAATTCATTGGATCAAGAGCTTTTCACCAGTATCAAGGAACGAAATCACCAACACGTAACCATAACTACTAACAGTTAATCACAGGTAACTACGAATAAGTAATCACAGGTAATTACACAGCTGATGACACAAACACCGCTAGAGGCGCGCGCACTCTTGTGAGCCTCACTAACACTACCATCATGGTAGACAACACCATGGTGAGCCTCACAGAATATTACCATCATGGTAGATAACACCATGGTTAGCCTCACTAACACTACTATCATGGTAGACAACACCATGGTGAGCCTCACTGACACTATCATCATAGTAGACAACACCATGGTCAGTCTCAGAGGACACTACCATAATGGCAGACAACACCATGGTCAGTCTCAGAGGACACTACCATAATGGCAGACAACACCATGGTCAGTCTCAGAGGACACTACCATAATGGCAGACAAATCTGACGAATCACTGGCGGGCAGATGATCACTTCTGCATTACAATCAGATAAATTATGACTACTGCATAAAGTATGATGGAAGTAGCAGGAGGGAGAGAGAGAGAGAGAGAGAGAGAGAGAGAGAGAGAGAGAGAGAGAGAGAGAGAGAGAGAGAGAGAGAGAGAGAGAGAGAGAAATGACACAGGTTCGATTCTCTGGCTAGGCGAAAAGTATGGCCAAAATACCTTACGCCCTCCCTGCTGCCCCCTCCTCACCTAGCAGTAAAAATAGGTGTGTGCGTGTTGGTCACTTGTTGTGGGTATCATCCAGGGGAAAAAAAAGCCTAGGAAAAGGTGAGGGGAAAAGTCCAGCCTCGACGCAAGTGTTTATTGTTGAAAATATTACCCACAAAATGCCGGGTAAATGGACACGTGTACAACTAACGAGACATTTACTAAGGCTACGTCTCTCTCACCAGGAGACTTGCCAAGCCAACACACGGACGCAACGTGTATAAAGGACTTAGGTGAGGTGCCCAGAATTAGCAGGATACTTGAAGATAGTAGTGTTGTTGTTGTTGGTGGTGGTGGTGGTTGTGGTAGTAGCAGTAATATTAGTGGTAGTACTTGTAGTAGTAGTAATAGTGGTACTAGTAGTAATAGTGGTAGTAGTAATAATAATAGTACTTGTAATAGTAGTAATAATAGTGGTAGTAGTAATAGTGGTAGTAATAATAGTAGTAATAGTTGTAGTACTAGTAGTAATAGTTAATAGTTACTGAGGCTGTAGAATTAGTAATGTCAGATCGGCCACCGCTACTACTATCACCACCTCCTCTGCCTCTACTATACGTATAGAAAATACAAAAAAAAAAAAAAAAAACTTAACGCAATATGTATGCTTCATGTAAGTTAAATAATATCTAAGAAAAAAAGTGATTTTTGCATGACTTAAGGAACAAACTATCAGATTACACACCTCTTCACACCTTGGCCAAGTTTACATTAACTTACAAAAATAAATGAAATATACAACAAATGAGGTTTGAAAGTCAAGTTAATTCTACCTCCTCTACTTCTTCCTCTAACTCTTCCCATTTTCTTCAATCTCTTCCTTTAACTCTATTTACTTCATCCTCTTCATCTAACTCTCCCCACTTCTTTCTCCTCTTCAGTTAACTCTCCTAATTTCCTTCCTTCTCTTCTAATTCTCTCCATTTCTTCCTCTTCCTCTACAGATTGCTCTCCCATTTCCTTCCTGCTCTTTATCTAACTCTTCCCTTCCTCTTCCTCTAACTACTCCCTTCCTCTTCCTCTAACTACTCCCTTTCTCTTCCTTCCTTCTGCTCTTCCTTTCTCAGCGACGTCTGTTGGTGGCTTGAAGGCACAATTTTAGCGACAATAAACAAGGGTAGGAGGGGTAGGAGGAAGGGGAAGGAGGAGGGGATGGGCATCAGTTCCCGGGTATAATAGTGTGTGGTTACGTGGCTTCACTATCAACTCGCAACTGAAGCTCTGCTACCCTGCCATCTCTCACTACCCAGGTCTCTTAACGAAGAACACCTATTTGGCAGACCACCTGCAACCACCTAACCCTAAGGTGGACCACCTGGCTCTAGTGTGGACCACCAGGCTCTAAGGTGGACCACCTGGCCCTAAGGTGGACCACCTGGCTCTATAGTGGACCACCTGATTCTAAAATGGACCACCTGGCTCTAAGGTGAACCACATGGCTCTAGCGTTAGCCACCTAGTTCTAGCATGGACCAAATTGTTTTAGTATTTACCACCTGGCTCTAGCGTGGACCACCTGGCTCTAGCGTGGACCACTGGGCTCTAGCATGGACCATTAGCCTCTAGCGTGAACCACAGCTAGTTAAGAATTGTCAAAGGCACCTGGTCTGTTATGTATGTGTGTGTGTGTGTGTTTGTGTGTGTGTGTGTGTGTGTGTGTGTGAGTACATTAATTATGTACTGATCAATACAAAAATACTGTACTGGTAATACCTGTTCTTAATCACAAAAAATAAGGTCAGTAAAAGCAGTATTATTATCAATAAAGAGCACAGCAGTAAGATCATTGGTAAACAAGGATGAATGATGCTGTATAGTTCACTATTTAAAAAAAGTATTTTTTATGTAAATTAAGGAGAGAATGAGTGGGGGGGGGGAGAAGTGTGACTAACATGACTAGCAGTATGTAGAGTAGTGGTGGTGGTTAATAGTGATGGGTGGGTGGTGAGTGGGGGTTGATGGAAGTGTTGGTTAGACTGGTAGTTGTGGGGGATGGGGGAGTTATGCATGGTGAGTGGGATGACAGGTTTGGGTGATGGTGGTTGTGGTGGTGGTGACGAGTAGTTGTTGTGGGTGACAAGTAGTGGGTAGGTAGTGCTGGTTGAATAGTTGGGTAAGGGTAAAGATAGGCAACAAGGCAGAGGAAATGTTTCTGAACACGACGTAGACTGAAAAGCTAGAGGACAGGACGGAGGCTGAAGGAAGACCATATAGGAGATGATAACGGAGGCTAGGGAGAGGCTAGAGGACAGTACGGAGACAGGAGGATCACAAGGATGATTGTTGATGTATCTCACTGGCAGACAGCTGCAAGTAGAATGGTGACTCTGAGAGTCATCTTCCAACAAGGCCACTTGTGATCAACGTTAAAACAATACTACTCGTTTCTTTCGTTGAGAAGTTGAATATCATTGTCAATATCATAAACGCCTGGTCACGAATCATACCTCAATCGACACAGCGTGACCGCCTCTCCGGTAAATGGATATATTTATTTGGGAGTTGTCAGAGCGCTGCAAGGAGAGAAAGAGAGAGAGAGAGAGAGAGAGAGAGAGAGAGAGAGAGAGAGAGAGAATGATCATTTCAGTGAGGCAATATCAGCGATGATTACAATCAGGTTTAGACTATTAACTAGCTATGAGAGTGACCAGTTCACTGTGATATTACATAAATAACAATCGCAAAGCCAGTCAATATTTCAAATTCTACAATCCAAAATCCTCATTCGGTCCGTGTCATTGGTCATTCCTTGTTTGTGGTACTAGTGTCAGTGAATTTAGACGAAAGGGGAAATATCTCCACTATTTATGCCAAAAGAGATGCTGGGTTCCTAAACAAGGCAAGCACCTTGTGGGGAAAGTTATGTCCCTCTCATCACTTGTACAACATCCCTTCCTTCCCTGCCTCTTCCCCTACTACGACCTATACAACAATCCCGGCACCCTACCTCCCTCAATCTTCCC
This sequence comes from Cherax destructor, assembly GCA_009830355.1. Lineage (NCBI taxonomy): Eukaryota > Metazoa > Arthropoda > Malacostraca > Decapoda > Parastacidae > Cherax > Cherax destructor. Next base: position 47,854 of record WNWK01002871.1, on the reverse strand, counting down.
TCCCTCATCACTACTTGTAGAGCGCCCCTTCCCCTCATACAAGACCTCACTGGCCTTTGCCCTTCCCTTCTACCACTTGCACAACACCTCCCCTCCCCACCACTTGTCCACTACCCGTGCCCCATCCCTCCTCCCGGGGAGTGGAGAAAGCGGAGAGTCACTGCAAATGAGTGCTACTCTGGTCATCCAGGAGGTAAGCGCCACCAATGGATGTCCTCTCAGCGCTGCTCGTCCAGAGATGCACCATCACCACCAGATATACAAAAATTTATCCCTCAATTAGGTACAGATATCTGAGATTTGGAGGCTGTGGGACGTTCCTGCGCCGAGGTGTTGCATGTATTAGTGAGTGTTGCAGTGTGTTGCGTGTGTTGGGGATGATGCGTGTGCTGGTGTTGCAAGTATTTGTGGTGCTTTTGTTGAGTTGCGTGTGTTGAAGGGGATTAATGTTGTATGTGTTGTCCGGTGTTCAGTGTGTTGCTGGGTACTGCGGTGTTGTGTGTGTTGTCGGGTCACACCTATGATGAGTTTCAAGAGCTTTCCTACTCCCGGAGCCCGGTCCTTGGCTATGCTTCCCTGGTGCTTGTCTGGTCAACAAGCCTTTTGCTGCTGGGGGTGCGGTTGATCCGGCACCTGGTGAAGGGCCTTGTCCAGTTTCCTCTTGAAGACTTCTACACTTATTCCGGCAGAGTTTCTGACATCTTCTGGTAAGATGCTGATAAGTCTGAGCCCACGGAAGTTGATACAATGTTCTCTTATTGTGCCCACGGTGTCCCTCCTTTTCCTTGGGTTTATTGTACATCTCCCATATTTCTCACTCCATTATGTTGTTATGGCAGTGTGCAGATTTGGGACTAGACCCTCAAGTACTTTCCACGTATAACGTATATATTATCATGCATCTCTCGTCCGCTCCAGCGAGTACATATATATAGGACAGAAGCGTTCCCAGTAATTTAAATGCTTTATTGGCTCTATACGGAGTAAATTATCTCTGTATCTGTTCCATCTCTGATATCTCCACTGCCCTGAACGGTGCCGTCAACACTGAACAATATTCTAAAGTTCTCACTATCAACCCTGTCATTTTCGTACCTGTCGTGACATTTGCCTTACTGTGTTCTTTGAAAGAAAGATCAGCTGACATAATTACTCCCAGGTCTTTCACATATTTTTTTTCGATCTATTTGACGATCCTCTTTGTGTTTTGATTACAGTGTCAATTTTACCCTTTTCGTTCTTTCCATATGTAAGCAACTGGAACTTATCACCATTGAGCGTCTTGTTATTCTCCAGTGTTCACTGGTAAAAATTGTTAATGCGTTTTTTTCCGTGTCTTCTACCAAACTGATTTTCATGCTTATTTTGGAATCATCAGCAAATGATATAAAACTGTAGCGAGTGTTTTTATCTACGTCTCCTGTGAGGATACGAAACAGTAGAGGCATCAGGACCGTGCCTTGGTGTATTGAGCTTTATACTTTGCTAACATTACCTGGACTTTGTTCGGTTTCTACTAGTCTCAGCTCTCATATTGAGTATAGTTCGATCCCCGACACGGGTGGAACCCCTGTCTCCTGTTCACCCAGCAGTATGTAGGTACCTCGGTGTTTGTCGACTGTTGTGGGTCGCATCCTGGAGGGTGGTAGTATGCCTTAGATAGGGTTGGGTTTTGAAATGAGCTGATGTAGGATAACACTCCACAATACAGAAAATTAGGCTTGTAAAATTGATTTGTGTGAACAAAATAACCGAACCTTGTACCGCTCTAAAACCTTTAAGGAAATATTAATTTTTATCTTACACTTCACAACAAATACAGAAAATTAAGTTTAGTTCAAACTTTCATTTATAAATTTCATAAAAATCGGTCAGTTGGTTTTCGCTCCACGGCAGCGAAAGAAATCCGGTAAACCATTAACCCTTTAGCCCAAACGAGGTACATTCTTAGGCTATTGTGAGCCTTTGCACAACCTAATCTATGTGAAGGGTTGTTAAGATAGCCAAAAGAGCAGCTCTTCGTCACCCTCAATCAACAAATAAAATAGCACTAACTTTTTCCCAAGGAGAGTAAAGAGACGAGATGTAAAGCAGTGTAGTTCTAGGCCCAAGAGTCTCTCTCTCCTGAATCGTTCACAATCGCTCGTAAGTATAAATAATGACTGGACTCACTTTCAAACAATCATATAAAACTATCAAAGATACGGTAAAATCTACACAAGTAAAAAAATCTTAGAATGAACCATTCTATAACATACTATAAAATCCATTCAATACTTCGATGGCCGAATGGTAAAGGGTAATGGTTCTCTGTGGTAGCGGACAGAAATGGAAATCATTGTGTAGCTAGGTTGTCTGAGCATTCAGTTACAGCTCCTTGGACTTGTAGCCCAGCTGACAGCCTCCTCAAATCACACACTGACGGACCGGAGATTGATCCAGGCACGGGTGAAACGTTGGGCGTATTTCCTTACACCTGATGTCTCTGTTCACCTAGCAGTAAGTACGTAACTGGGTGTCTGTTGACTGTTGTGGGTCGTACCCATAAGATTAAAGGACCCCAGTGGAAATAAGATAGACCTTGATTAAACAGACTTTACTGGAATATCTTGGGTGGCTAATCCTTCGGATTAAAAATCCCCCCAAAATTTTGTTTTATCTTTTCACTCACGAAAATATCGGAACATTTCCTCAATCGACTGATCTTAAATTTTAACTATGACAATGTTGAGCTGCGTCTCCTGGCCTTCATGAGGATACTGATCAACAGCTGCTGGCCTTCCTGAGGATACTGATCAACAGCTCCTGGGCTTCCTGAGGATACTAATCAACAGCTCCTGGTCTTCCTGAGGATACTAATCAACAGCTCCTGGTCTTCCTGAGGATACTAATCAACTGCTCCTGGTCTTCCTGAGATAATAATCAACAGCTCCTGGTCTTCCTGAGGATACTAATAAACAGCTCCTGGTCTTCCTGAGGATACTAATCAACAGCTCCTGGTCTTCCTGAATATACTGATCAACAGCTCCTGGTCTTCCTGAGGATACTGATCTACAGTTCCTGGACCTCTCAGGAATGTTGAACTGTAGCTCCTCGATCTACTGAGGAGTTTTTAATTACACCCCCGGGGGCTCTGCTTGCGTTTTGGAACATGGGACTGAGATTAGGTTAGATTAGTTACAGTTGAATGAGGTTATCAGAAACGGAGGATACTTCTCTCGGGGCAGGGATACCTCTCTCTCAAGACAAGGATACCTTTATCGGGATGGGGATAACTCTCTCGTGATGAGAATACCTCATTTTGATCACACAGCCATCGACACAAATCTAGTTTTAGCAATTACAAAAGTTGGGAAGAATAACTGTGTATGTCTAGCTACAGCTGGACCGAGGATGAAGCCTTGACTGTGTATGTCTAGCTACAGCTGGACCGAGGATGAAGCCTTGACTGTGTATGTCTAGCTACAGCTGGACCGAGGATGAAGCCTTGACTGTGTATGTCTAGCTACAGCTGGACCGAGGATGAAGCCTTGACTGCGTATGTCTAGCTACAGCTGGACCGAGGATGAAGCCTTGACTACTATTTTTTCTGACTGACACATTCAGCGAAGACTGTAGAGAGGCGGCAGCTACGAGGAGACGGCTGTGAGAAAAGCAGCTATAGGAAGGCGGCAGCTGTGTAAGACAGATATAAAGAGAGGAGGCAGCTGTGTAAGACAGCTATAAAGAGAGGAGGCAGCTGTGTAAGACAGATATAAAGAGAGGAGGCAGCTGTGTAAGACAGCTATAAAGAGAGGAGGCAGCTGTGTAAGACATATATAAAGTGAGGAGGCAGCTGTGTAAGACAGCTATAAGGGAAGGAGGCAGGTGTGTAAGGCAACTATAAGCAGGCAGCTGAGATAAGGAAGCAGCTATGTAAGACGGGTATAAAGAAAGGAGACAGCTGTGTAAGACAACTATAAGAGAAGAAGGCAGCTGTGTAAGATAACTATAAGGGAAGGAAGCAGCTGTGTAAGACGGGTATAAGGGAAGGAGGCAGCTGTGTAAGACAACTATAAGGGAAGGAAGCAGCTGTGTAAGACGGGTATAAGGGAAGGAGGCAGCTGTGTAAGACAACTATAAGGTAAGGAAGCAGCTGTGTAAGACAACTATAAGGGAAGGAAGCAGCTGTGTAAGACGGGTATAAGGGAAGGAGGCAGCTGTGTAAGACAACTATAAGGGAAGGAAGCAGTTATGTAAGACAACTATAAAGTAAGGCAGCAGCTATGTAAGACTGGTATAAGGTAAGGAGGCAGCTGTGTAAGACGAGTAAAAGGGAAAGAGGCAGCTATGTAAAATGGGTATAAGGGAAGAAGGCAGCTGTGAAGGCAGCTACAAGGAGAGTAGGCAGCTGTGTGGGGAGAGCAGCTATAAAACGGGATAATCCAGCCCACAAAACACTCTTAATGAAGAAGAAAGTGAGGAAGACTCTTCTTCACAGCCGAGTGTTAAATACCACACCGTGTTATTGTTTTATTGTCAGCACACACACACACTGTATTCATGACACCATAGGCTGTCAGCTCCCTCAGTCTATAGGCTCAAACTATCAGCCCAGGAGTATGTCAACTGCGATGCTGTCAGTTTCTGTGTGTAAGCAGTGACTATCAGTCCCTGAGTATGTAAGCTGCAACTGCCAGCCACTGCACAAGTTTCTCAAGTCAGTCCCTGATCAACAAGGCTGTGGTGCTTACGTTGGACTTCGTGCGGCTAGCACCAACAGCTTGTTTGGTCAGGCCATTCACACAGAGGCCTGGTCTGGAACTGGGCCGCAAGGGCGTTGACCCTCGGGATGCTCTCCAGGTAGACAATCAGTATGTAAACTGACGCTGTCAGCCACTAAGTTATGACTATAAGCCACTGACTGTAAAACATGACGCTGTCAACACTAGTGCAAGCACTCTTTGTCATGGTGCTGGATGACAGATATTAAAGTAATCATGGTGCTGGATGGAGAGACATGAGAATAATCATGGTGCTGGATGACAGACATGAAAGTAATCATGGTGCTGGATGACAGATATTAAAGTAATCATGGTGCTGGATGGAGAGATATGAGAATAATCATGGTGCTGGATGACAGACATGAAAGTAATCATGGTGCTGGATGACAGACATGAAAGTAATCATGGTGCTGGATGATAGACATGAAATTAATCATGGTGCTGGATGATAGACATAAAAGTAATCATGGTGCTGGATGATAAACATGAAAGTAATCATGGTGCTGGATGGTAGACATGAAAGTAATCATGGTGCTGGATGACAGAATGACAGACATGAAAGTAATCATGGTGCTGGATGATAGACATGAAATTAATCATTGTGCTGGATGATAGACATGAAAGTAATCGTGATGCTGGATGACAGACATGAAATTAATCATGGTGCTGGATGATAGACATGAAATTAATCATGGTGCTGGATGATAGACATGAAATTAATCATGGTGCTGGATGATAAACATGAAATTAATCATGGTGCTGGATGATAGACATGAAATTAATCATGGTGCTGGATGATAAACATGAAATTAATCAAGGTGCTGGATGATAGACATGAAATTAATCATGGTGCTGGATGATAGACATAAAAGTAATCATGGTGCTAGATGATAAACATGAAAGTAATCATGGTGCTGGATGGTAGACATGAAAGTAATCATGGTGCTGGATGACAGAATGACAGACATGAAAGTAATCATGGTGCTGGATGATAGACATGAAATTAATCATGGTGCTGGATGATAGACATGAAAGTAATCGTGATGTTGGATGACAGACATGAAATTAATCATGGTGCTGGATGATAGACATGAAAGTAATCATGGTGCTGGATGATAGACATGAAATTAATCATGGTGCTGGATGATAGACATGAAATTAATCATGGTGCTGGATGATAGACATGAAATTAATCATGGTGCTGGATGATAAACATGAAATTAATCATGGTGCTGGATGATAGACATGAAATTAATCATGGTGCTGGATGATAAACATGAAATTAATCATGGTGCTGGATGATAGAAATGAAATTAATCATGGTGCTGGATGACAGACATGAAAGTAATCATGGTGCTGGATGATAGACATGAAATTAATCATGGTGCTGGATTATAAACATGAAAGTAATCATGGTGCTGGATGATAGACATGAAATTAATCATGGTGCTGGACGGAGAGACATGAAAGTAATCATGGTGCCGGACGAAAATACCTTTGATTTACCTCTGACGGGGCTCCAGAGTTCGTCTTCTAACGCAGCCCGGCCTTGGGAATGGCTTGAAATTGTAAAGATCGTATCATGCTATACTGGCAATCTTAATAAGTTTAGAGTCATACTTTGGGAAAAGAGAGGGAAAACCGGAAAAGAAGTACAGTACAAGACGAGAGGAGATAAACAAGAAACATCGTTGAAAGCAAAGGATGAGAGAGTGAACATCACACCAAACATATTGCTAGAGAATCACATCGACAGTGTGGCTTAAGCAGTGTATGCACGGCTAGAGAATCTCGGACTAGCTCTCAAAATATCAAAAAAGGATATTTGAAAACTTGTACATATATGAGCATTACTAGAATATGCAGCAGCACTCTGTTTTATTAGTGAGAAGCATCAAAACCATGTGAGTCATTCAGCTCATGGAGTGGTGGTGGCTCGATCCTCCTTTCTTTAATGGAGAGAGACGCAAACAATGTAAATGCACTACCTAGAAGCACAAAAAAATGAGAAAATAATCGAACTGAGCCTGACAACTATAAGAGGGAGGAAGACTAGGGGGAAACACGTTTTTGACTTACAGACTATTTGAAATGTGATGATCAACAGCAACAAAGAAACAAAGATAAAAGTAAAAAAAAACACAAAGGAGCCAGAGGAATATTAGGAAATACTTTATTCTGAGAGTGGTAAACAAGTGTAAATAGCTGTGTGTAGTGGAAACAAACCCTATAGTACATAGTTTCAAAAGTAAGTACGATAAGGAGCAAATACCAAGAATCAATAATGACGGCTGACTGTGATTTAAGAGGCAACAGGAACACAAGAACATAAGAAAGAAGGAACACTGCAGCAGGCCTACTGGCCCATGCCTAGTCAGGACAGGTCACACCCACTTAAGGAAGGAGCACGGCATCAGACCCATCAACACAAGCTAGTCAGGTCCAACTCACACCTACCCACACCCACTCATGTATTTATCTAACCTATTTTTAAAAGTACACAACGTTTTAGCTTTTATGACGGTACTCGGGAGTTTGTTCCACTCATCCACAACTCTATTACCAAACCAGTGCTTTCCTATATCCTTCCTGAATCTGAACTTTTCCAACTTAAAACCATTGCTGCGAGTCTTGTCTTGGCTAGATATTTTTAGCACGTTATTTACATCCCCTTTATTTATTCCTATTTTCCATTTATAAAGCTCAATCATATCCCCCCTAATTCTACGCCTTTCTAGAGAGTGCAGATTCAGGGCCCTCAGTCTATCCTCATAGGGAAGATTTCTAATATATTGGTTCGACTTTGTCATCCTCCTTTGGACGCTTTCCAGTGCATTTATATCCATTGTGTAATATTGTGACCAGAACTGTGCAGCATAATCAAAATGAGGCCTAACCAAAGATATATAGAGTTGAAGAACAACCTGAGGACTTCTATTATTTATGCTTCTTGATATGAAGCCAAGGATTTTGTTCGCTTTACTGCAAACTCTTATGCACTGTTGTTTTAGTTTTAGATTACTGCTAACCAGAACTCCTAAATCCTTTTCGCAATCAGTAGTATTAAGATCCACATTATTTAGTTTATATGTGGCATGGTTATTTTCCTGTCCAACATTTAGAACGTTGCATTTGTCTATATTAAACTGCATCTGCCACTTCTCCGACCACTGCATCAGTCTATTCAAGTCTTCCTGGAGTGTTGTAATGTCCTCATTATAATGAAACTTGCCACCGCAAACACAGTTTACTGAGTATAACTCGATGATTACGTACGTACGTACATACGTACGTAAACACACACACACACACACTAACAACAATCTTCAACACATCTATCGAAACAGGGCGACTTCCTGAGGTATGGAAGACAGCAAATGTAGTCCCAATCTTTAAACAGAGGAGACAGACACTCAGCACTAAACTACAGACCAGTGCCACTGACATATATAGTATGCAAAATCATGGAGAAGATTATCAGAAGAGTGGTGGAGCACCTAGAATGAGCTTATCAACGACAACCAGCAAGGTTTCAGGGACGGGAAATCCAGTGTCACAAACCTACTGGAGTTCTATGACAGGGTGACAGCAGTAAGACAAGAGAGGGGTGGGTAGACTGCGTTTTCTTGGACTGTAAGAAGGCTTTTGACGCAGCCACAGAAGAGATTAATGCAAAACCTGGAGGACCAGGTAGGTACAACAGGGAAGGCACTGCAATGGATCAGGGAATACCTGTCAGGAAGACATCAGTGAGTCATGGTACGTGACGAGGTGTCAGAGTGGGCGCCTATGAGGAGCGGGGTTCCACAGGGGTCAGTCCTAGGACCGGTGGTGTTTCTGGTATATGTGAACGACATGATGGAAGGAATAGACTCAGAAGTGTCCCTGTTTGCAGATTACGTGAAGTTAATGAGAAGAATTCAATCGGATGAGGATCTGGCAGAAATACAAAGGGATCTGGACAGGCTACAGGCCTGGTCCAGCAACTGGCTCCTGGAGTTCAACACCACCAAGTGAAGTCATAAAGATTGGGGAAGAGCAAAGAAGACCGTAGACGGTGTACAGTCTAGGGGGCCTGAGACTACAAACCTCACTCAAGAAAAAGGATCTTGGGTTGAGTATAACACCGGGCACATCTCCTGAGATGCACCATATGGGCACTGTGGCATGCAGAGTATGTTACACTTTATTCGGAGCATGTACACACACGCATATAGGCTGCCTCCCAACCAGCGAACCAGGTGCTAAGGGTTTAACGGTAAAGGTACCCATCGTTAAATCATTACCTTGGTTCATTAACCAATCACAGGTGAGCCTGCCAAGTGCTGAGGTGAAGTGGTATTACTCACAGTCAGCACTTGCCAGACTCACATAGCCGCATGTTGCTCACGGTTCTCTCTCTCTCTCAGGCTTTTGTCTTTGCCTTGATTACCGTGGTACACTTATATGTACATAAGTACATAAGTGTACATATACATGTATATATATATATATATATATATATGCATCATTGGTGAAGGAAAATACAATTTAAAGACTACTGCTGTGTTTATTTTCGCTCCAAGTCCCATTACGACCAGGTCAACAGACTATTATTACCTGTGTGCGTAATAGGCGCCTAGCAAACCTAAGAACAGCATTCCGACATCTCAATAAGGAATCGGTGAGGTCCCTGTACACCGGGTACGTCAGGCCCATATTGGAGTATGCAGAACCAGTTTGGAACCCACACCTAGCCAAGCACGTAAGGAAATTAGAGAAAGTGCACAGGTTTGCAACAAGACTAGTCCTGGAGCTAAGAGGCATGTCCTACTAGGAGAGGTTTTAAGGGAAATCGACCTGACGACACTGAAGGACAGGAGAGATAGGGGGGATATGATAACTACATATAAAATACTGAGAGGAATCGACAAGGTGGACAGAGACAGGGTGTTCCGGAGATGGGACACAGCAACAAGGGGTCACAATTGAAAGTTGATAACTCAGATGAATCACAGGGATGTTAAGAAGCATTTCTTCAGTCACGGAGTTGTCAGGAAGTGGAACAGTCTGGAAAGTGATGTAGAGGAGGCAGGATCTATACATAGCTTTAAGAAGAGGTATGGTTAAGCTCATGAAACAGGAAGAGCGACCTAGTAGCGACCAGTGAAGAAGCGGGGCCAGGAGTTGTGCCTCGACCCCTGCAACCACGACTAGGTGAGTACACACACACACGCGCACCCAGTTCGAATCCTGGACAAGGTATAATGTTTAAACAAGTCTCCTTACACTGCTCACCTAGCAGTATATAGGTACCAGTGTGTTGAAGATAACTGTAGGCGTCATCTTGATTAAGGAGAAAATGTCAAATTGAGTAGTAGTAGTAATAATGGTACTGGAGTCATCTCAGTGAAAAGACAAGAATGGCTGGCTGCCTCTCACTTGGAATGTCGCGACGAAAGCTATAAAGATGAATATCTATATATCAAAGAGATTCCTGGCCCGCACGGAGCTGTTAAGTGAATAGCCTAGACGCAGGGAGCAGACCACAAAGTGATGGTGAAACATATATTGTCCTACTGGCCGCCCTCCTCCCTACTCACGTCTTCTCCCCGCCACAAACTACGTTTCAGCCAAGCAAATCGCTCAACAGCCCGGTAATGTATATTCCTCGGTGATACAGAGCCACATAATCATATAAGATATAAATATAGCGCGGAAGGGAGCGTCTGGAAGCTGTGAGTTTCACTCAGGGGGTGAAGATAAGCGTGGGGATGTCCGATATACAGTGATCATGAGCACTCCCGTTGAAAAAGTCAGTGTCATCAAACTGGTCCCGTGTCTGTTCCTCACACAAACACCTCATCACATATTTTTTTAATTTATACTAAATCAATTACACTCTTTATACCCTCCCCAGTGTGCTTCATTTCCCGCAAATATCATTGTGAACGGTGATAATGTCTGCGGACAGATATAAGGACGGAGAGATGCTCATGTGTCTCCAGCTACCAAGGGATGGTCTTAACCAAGAGGTCTCGCAGGATGGAATGGTTGGGTGAGGGATAGTTGCGGAGGGTGACAGGGTGGGGGATGGAGGTGGAGGGAGAGTAAGGGTGGTGGTGGTGGACAAGAGGGGTAGTGGGTCACGTCCACTTGACGAGCTGTGATTCTCCACAATAGTTGGTCCAACAGGAGCCCCCAGCCTCCCACCACAAACCACAAACATTACATACCACCAGAGAATCGGCGTTACCTTCAATTCAGGTGCCTGGCGGGTGTGAAGCTGGGTACTCTCATGGGGCTCAGAACCATCACAGCAACCTGGCAGGCAATAAAGATAGGTTCCACCACGAAGTTGAGAGCCATCACAATCTGACAGGTATTGAAGCCGGGTTCACTCATGAGACCGACAACCATCAAAATCTCCCAGATACTGAAGCCGGGTTCGGTCATGAGGCTAAGACCCATCACAATCTGACATGTACTAGAGCCAGGTTCAGTCATGAGACCGAGAACCATCACAATCTAGAAGGCAATAAAGCCAAGTTCGGTCATGAGACCGAGACCCAAAACGTATGAGACCAATGATCGTGGAAAGAACAAAGAACAATCGCCCAATTAAAATATATTACGGCCACCATAAAACTTTAAGTCCCAATTAAAAGACACTTAAGAAGAAAAATATAAATGGCAGTAATTACCAAAAACCTCATAACCTCCAGAATAAGAGAAGCAGTCGACCAGTGTGGCCGCTACCTCTCCTCCACAACTGTGGCCACTACGTGGCCTCCACCATTGTGGCCACTACCTGGCCTCCACCACTGTGGCCACTACCTGGCCTCCACCACTGTGGCCACTACCTGTCCTCCATCACTGTGGCCACTACCTGTTCTCCACCACTGTGGCCACTATCTGACCTCCACCACTGTGGCCCCTACCTGGCCTCCACCAGTGGCCACTACCTAGCCTCCATCCCTGTGGCCACTACCCGGCCTCAACCACTGTGGCCACTACCTGGCCTCAACCACTGTGGCCACTATCTGGCCTCAACCACTGTGGCCACTACTTGGCCTCCACCACTGTGGCCAGAAAGAAAATCTACGCTGGGAATTACAGATATAGAAAAGAAAATAGTCTTCATACATAACCAAAAAATTGCGAAAGTAATAGAAAACAAATAAAAATTAGGAAAACTAAAACATTTTTCACATATGCAAAAGTCAAGTCAAAAACGTCTTTCAGTATTGAATGTTTACTGAGAGTAAACTCACAAACACACAGAATATGAAGGAAATGAGCGAAATCCTGGAAGTATGCAGTATGCTTCACACTTCAACGTTACTATCAACGCCATTAGCGGCGATGATTCAGGTAGTTCTGTCATAAGTGCTGCCCATCCTGCAGTGTATATACATTTAACATCTGCACCAATTCTCCAGAGTTCGGAAGGGAACTAGACAAGCCCACGCGCACAGTACCTGGGCCTGATTCTTGGAATGCGGTATTTTTTATAGCAAAGTGTCAATATTTTCAAGGAGCTTATATTCTGGTGAAATTCCAGAGGCTTTAAAAAGTGCAGACATAGCGCCCTCTTCACAAAGAGAGGCAGCAGATCAGGGGTATGAAAATGGATGTTCAAATTTCTAACATATCACAAGGTTCTAACAACTCACTAGAAGTAGTAGTAGAACACTAACCACAGCTTGGTATCATCCTTACAGCAGACACAGACAAGAACACTAACCACAGCTTGGTATCATCCTTTTCAGACGATACCAAAGTAAGATATGAAGATAAGAAGTGACCTCAGCAAAAGACAGAAAAAATATAAACAAGTATCAACAAAGTCTTTTAGAGGTCAAATGAAAATATCATTTGGTTCAATAGTATCAAATTTCAACTGCTTGGGCATGTAAGAAATGACGCCTCAAAACGAGAACAGTATACAATTATTATTATTATAATCAAAAGAAGCGCTAAACCACAAGGGTCATACACCAACAGTATACAAAACGTCAGAGGATGTGTCAGTTGGAAAACACAGAGGCAAATGCATTAAATTACAGGAAAATGGGAGAAGTGGATTATGAGAACTTACAAAATAAGTAAGGCCAGTGAATAGTGGAGAGAGGCCGTGGGTGAGGAGGAAGGCCATGGCTGATGGAGGGAGGTCGTGGCTGATGGAGGGAGGTCGTGGCTGATGGAGGAAGGACGTGGCTAGAGGAAGGACGTGGCTAGAGGGAGGGAGGGAGAGAGGCCGTGGCTAAAGGTAGGGAGGGAGAGAGGCCGTGGCTAAAGGTAGGGAGGGAGAGAGGCCGTGGCTAAAGGTAGGGAGGGAGAGAGGCCGTGGCTAAAGGTAGGGAGGGAGAGAGGCCGTGGCTAAAGGTAGGGAGGGAGAGAGGCCGTGGCTAAAGGTAGGAGGAGAGAGGCCGTGGCTAAAGGTAGGGAGGGAGAGAGGCCGTGGCTAAAGGTAGGGAGGGAGAGAGGCCGTGGCTAAAGGTAGGGAGGGAGAGAGGCCGTGGCTGAAGGAGAGGGCCTGGCTGGAGGGAGGCAGAGAGGCCGTGGCTGAAGGAAGGAAGAGGCGCCGTGGCTGAAGGAAGGGAGAGGCGCCGTGGCTGAAGGAAGGGAGGGAGGCCGTGGCTGAAGGAGAGGCGCCGTGGCTGAAGGAAGGGAGGGAGGCCGTGGCTGAAGGAAGGGAGGGAGGCCGTGGCTGAAGGGAGAGGCGCCGTGGCTGAAGGGAGAGGCGCCGTGGCTGAAGGAAGGGAGGGAGGCCGTGGCTGAAGGGAGGGAGAGAGGCCGTGGCTGAAGGAAGGAGGAAGGCCGTGGCTGAAGGAAGGGGGGGAGGCCGTGGCTGAAGGAAGGGAGAGGCCGTGGCTGAAGGAAGGGAGGAGGCCGTGGCTGAAGGAAGGAGGAGGCCGTGGCTGAAGGGAGAGGCGCCGTGGCTGAAGGAAGGGAGGAGGCCGTGGCTGAAGGAAGGGAGGAGGCCGTGGCTGAAGGAAGGGAGGAGGCAGTGGCTGAAGGGAGAGGCGCCGTGGCTGAAGGAGAGGCGCCGTGGCTGAAGGAAGGAGGAGGCCGTGGCTGAAGGGAGGGAGGCCGTGGCTGAAGGAAGGGAGGAAGGCCGTGGCTGAAGGGAGGGAGAGAGGCCGTGGCTGAAGGAAGGGAGGAAGGCCGTGGCTGAAGGAAGGGAGGGAGGCCGTGGCTGAAGGGAGGGAGAGAGGCCGTGGCTGAAGGAAGGGAGGAAGGCCGTGGCTGAAGGGAGGGAGAGAGGCCGTGGCTGAAGGAAGGGAGGGAGGCCGTGGCTGAAGGGAGGGAGAGAGGCCGTGGCTGAAGGAAGGGAGGGAGGCCGTGGCTGAAGGGAGGGAGGAAGGCCGTGGCTGAAGGAAGGGAGGGAGGCCGTGGCTGGCGTCCACTACTACCATCACAGCACATATAATGCTGGGGTGAGACTGGAAGAATGTGGTGGTAATCAAGTGTAGCTTCCTCCTCCTCTTCCTCTTCTCCCTCCTCCTCCTTTATCTCTTAGTTTTATCTCATTTATTTCCTCTTACCCTTATCAGAACATTATACAATTTTCATCTAACTTCTCTTCTTCAATACTTAGCTTCCTTCTCTTCCCAAATTATTTCCCTTATTAGCTTTCTTCTCTTCGTAAATGCCACATCTTCCCAACTCCCTTCTCCTCTTCTTGGATCACTCTCATCTTTCCAGTTTCCTTCTCATCTTCTTGGATTCCTCTCATCTTTCCAGTTTCCTTCTCATCTTCTTGGATTCCTCTCATCTTTCCAGTTTCCTTCTCATCTTCTTGGATTCCTCTCATCTTTCCAGTTTCCTTCTCATCTTCTTGGATTCCTCTCATCTTTCCAGTTTAGTTCTCATCTTCTTGGATTCCTCTCATCTTTCCAGTTTCCTTCTCATCTTCTTGGATTCCTCTCATCTTTCCAGTTTCCTTCTCATCTTCTTGGATTCCTCTCATCTTTCCAGTTTCCTTCTCATCTTCTTGGATTCCTTTCATCTTTCCAGTTTCCTTCTCATCTTCTTGGATTCCTCTCATCTTTCCAGTTTCCTTCTCATCCTCTTGGATTCCTCTCATCTTTCCAGTTTCCTTCTCATCTTCTTGGATTCCTCTCATCTTTCCAGTTTCCTTCTCATCTTCTTGGATTCCTCTCATCTTTCCAGTTTAGTTCTCATCTTCTTGGATTCCTCTCATCTTTCCAGTTTCCTTCTCATCTTCTTGGATTCCTCTCATCTTTCCAGTTTCCTTCTCATCTTCTTGGATTCCTCTCATCTTTCCATTTTAGTTCTCATCTTCTTGGATTCCTCTCATCTTTCCAGTTTCCTTCTCATCTTCTTGGATTCCTCTCATCTTTCCAGTTTCCTTCTCATCTTTTGGATTCCTCTCATCTTTCCAGTTTCCTTCTCATCTTCTTGGATTCCTCTCATCTTTCCAGTTTCCTTCTCATCTTCTTGGATTCCTCTCATCTTCCCAGCTCCCTTCTCATCTTCTTGGATTCCTCTCATCTTTCCAGTTTCCTTCTCATCTTCTTGGATTCCTCTCATCTTTCCAGTTTAGTTCTCATCTTCTTGGATTCCTCTCATCTTTCCAGTTTCCTTCTAATCTTCTTGGATTCCTCTCATCTTTCCAGTTTCCTTCTCATCTTCTTGGATTCCTCTCATCTTTCCAGTTTCCTTCTCATCTTCTTGGATTCCTCTCATCTTTCCAGTTTCCTTCTCATCTTCTTGGATTCCTCTCATCTTCCCAGCTCCCTTCTCATCTTCTTGGATTCCTCTCCCCAACTATCTTAGCTTCACTTATGCAGTTGGTCTCGCTATATTTAGCTTGTTGATACAGAGGGTGGCTGTACGACAAGCACCCCCATCTCCCCCCCCCTTCCCCTGGCTCTGCAGGATACCGGATGTTAATCCTCCTAGGACCTAACCCCCGTACCCCATGCTATTGGGTAGACTAAGCAGGGCACATCCTCCCCCACCCCCTCTCCCTCATCCTCTCTTCTGTGGTGGAAGGCGGACCACTCACATCCTCCCCCACCCCCTCTCATCTGTGGTACAAGGCGGGCCACTCAGGATATATCTTTCTCCATTCTTCTGTGTGACATTTGCGAGCTTAGCTCTTAATTTAATTATAATAATAATAAACCTAGGAACGGGTCGGGTTTGTACCCATGGCGAGTGAGTCTGGAGTTATACGACTCACTCACCATGGCTTCAAACCCCACCCTTTTCGTGGTTTGTTTGCAATCGTGTTATTGAGATTTCATGACATGTCCTCTTCTCTTCTGTGATAAAGGAAGGGCCAGGCGAGGCACATCCTTCTCTTCCACTCTTCTGTGGTAGTGGAGGGCGGGCCAGGCAGGGCTCATCCTTCTCCTCCTGCCCCTCCTCCACTTACTGCCTGTTGCTGTGGAGGAGGAGGTGGATACAACCACCAACAACACCCACCCCGCCCCGCCCTCTGTATCTTCTCGCTCGCAACCCGTCACACAGCAGCCCAGGAGACGTCTTGCCTAAGTCTTGACCAGCACCCCCTCCCGTCTCCACTTCATCCTGCACTCGTAACACACTCGTGCTGCGACATCTTTCACTCAAGCCCCGCTAATAAAGCAAATACGGAGAAGATTCAAGGAGAAAAGCTGGAAAAAGCAAGGAGCGGAGTGAGCGAAGCCAGAGTAAAGTTGCCGTGGATCGCGGCCCCAGCGGGATAAATCTCGGCAGCCTCCATGATCACAAAAACTGCCTTGACGCGTCGGGATGCACTCTACACTCCCTCTGGCCCTTAAGTTCGTCTCTCATTATCTCCCTCTCCCTCCCTTCTAACCTCCATTCCTCTAACCCTTCTTACATTCCTCCCTCATCACCTTAATTTCTCCCTCTGACACTTACCTTCCTTCCTCTGGCCTTTATCTTGCTTCCTCTGGCCCTTATCTTGCTTCCTCTGGCCCTTATCTTGCTTCCTCTGGCCCTTATCTTGCTCCCTCTGGCCCTTATCTTCCTCCTTCTCTTCCTTGCCTTCATCCCTCTAGTCCTTACCTTCCTTCCTCTGACCCTAGTTATGTTCGTCCCTCATTGTCTCGCTAACCCTCCCTTCTAACCTTTCTCCCTCTGGCCCTTCTTACGTTTCTCTCTCATTATCTTTCCGTCCCTCCCTCTTTCCTTGCCTTTCTCTCTCCGACCTTAGGTTCCTCCCCATTATCTTCCTTTATTTGACCCTCCCTTTCCTTCAGGAAGAATGGATTTTTTTTATCTGATAAAGATGGATACAGTCATACCGAGCAACCTATTCTATGTGATAGATCCACACTATGGTCTATTCCATGTGATAGATCCACACTATGGTCTATTCCATGTCATAGATCCACACTATGGTCTATTCCATGTCATAGAACCACACTATGGTCTATTCCATGTCATAGATCCACACTATGGTCTATTCCATGTCATAGATCCACACTATGGTCTATTCCATGTCATAGATCCACACTATGGTCTATTCCATGTGATAGACCCACACTATGGTCTATTCTATGTTACAGACTCACACTGTGCGTCTAATCTATGTGATAAACCCATACCGTGCATCGATGTGATGAACCAACACTATGGTCTATTCTATTGAAAGACCCATACTGTAGATGTGTCCAGTTTAACAAACACAAAGTCTCCCATCTAACCCATCTCTTAACACACACACACACACACACACACACACACACACACACATACATACAACAGCAATCCATGGCAGGAATATGAAGTCAACACCAAAGCAGTTGACATCAGAGCTGAAGCAAGTAGGAGTGCGCACAGGACCAAGCCAAAGTTACTTATCATGGGTGATTACAACCACAGAGAACCTGACTGGGAAAACTACCACCCACATGGGGGACCGGAAAAGTGGAGGTGTAAACTGATGGTAGAGGTAGTCAGAGAAAACACTACTAGCAAGGTATGGATACGACAAGAGAGAAGAGGAGATGTGCCAGCAAGGCTGGACCTAGTGTTTACTGCAAGTCTGTCCGACATACGAGAAACAGAACATGAGAACCCCCTGGGTACCTGCGACCATGCAGTGCTGAACCTCGAGTACCTTGTGAGGCTGAATGTAGAGGGAAGATTGGAAAGTGGAGGGTGCGAAAAGCCAGACTTTAGAATAAGAAACTGCAGGAATAAGGGAATTATTGAATTCAGTGCAATGGAAAAGGGAACTGAAGGAAAAGCCGGTGGATGAGATGTAGTATGTAGCTGGGAAGTGCCGGAAGGTAGAGAATAACTTCATACCTAGACGAAGAACAGGGAACGGAAAAGACATGAGAACCTTTCGTTCAACCAAAAGATGCAGAGGCAAAAAAAAAGTATGGAAACACCATAGGAAGCAAAGAACAGGAGAACAGAGAAGTGAGCAGATTAGCTAGAAATGAATATGCAAGGGTGAGGAGAGAGGCTGAATGGCAACCAAGGCCAAGTCTAAACTAAAACTGCTTCAAAGCCACATTAGAAGATAAACAGTATAAGACTAGGTAATTAGACTGAAGAAAGATGAGAGCTCACGCATAACGACAAGGAAGTGTACGAAGCGCTGAACAACGACAATGCCAGAATCCCAGGAAAAAGAGTACATAAGCAAATACTGGACACCATATACACAACAGAGGTAGAGAGACATCAACCACACCAGAGAGCCACCAACCACCCTTCGAGAGGCATCAACTACCCCCAGAGTAATCAACATCCCCCTCCCCCCACTTCCTCAGACCATCAACTTAGTTCCAAAGTAACAATTCAACAAGAACGATGATTCACCACAGAAATCTAGGGAGAGTGTCCTCCAGTGAACCCAGGTACCAGGTGATCCCGGGTACCAGGTGAACCCAGGTACCAGGTGAACCCAGATACCAGGTGATCCCGGGTACCAGGTGAACCCAGGTACTAGGTGATCTCAGGTACCAGGTGAACCTGGATACAGGTTATCCCGGGTACCAGATGATCTCGGGTACCAGGTGACCCCGAGTACCAGGTGGACCCGGGTACTAAGTGATCCCAGGTACCATGTGATCCCAGGTACCATGTGAACCCGGGTACCAGGTGATCCCAGGTACCAGGTGATCCCGGGTACCAGGTGATCTCGGGTACCAGGTGAACCCAGGACCTAGGTGAACCCGGGTACCAGATGATCCCAGGTGAACTCAGGTAAAATGTGATCCCAGGAACCAGGTGAACCTGGGTACCAGGTGATCTCGGGTACCAGGTGAACCCAGGACCTAGGTGAACCCGGGTACCAGGTGAACCTGGGTACATGGTGATCTCGGGTACCAGGTGAACCCAGGACCTAGGTGAACCTGGGTACCAGGTGAACCCAAGAACCAGGTGATCCCGGGTACCAGGTGAACCCGGGTACCAGGCGACCCAGGTATCAGGTGACCCAGGTACCAGGTGGACCTGGGTATCAGTTGAACCCAGAAACCAGGTGATCCCAGGTACTAGGTGGACCTGGGTACCAGGTGAACCCAGGACCTAGGTGAACCCAGGTACCAGATGAACCCAGGAACCAGGTGATCCTAGGAACCAGGTAATCCCAGGTACCAGGTGAACCTAGGTATCAGTTGTACCCAGGTATCACGTGAACCCAGGAACACGGTGGACCTAGGTACCAGGTGAACCCAGACACCAGGTGAACTGGGTACGAGGTGATCCCGGGTACTAGGTGAACCCAGGTAGCAGGTGGACCCAGGTATCACATGGGCCCAGGTACTAGGTGGATTCAGACATCGTTTTTGTTTTATCTTCGGTCTCGATGTTGACTCTCCAAATTCATAAGCATAAAACACAGATCTGCTGCATCTTCATAGACTATAAAAAGCATTTGACACAGTATAAGGTACAAGAGCAGGCGGGATTTTTACTATTATTACTTTCACGAAGCAGTAAATTTGTGTGGGTCATTCAGAAGAGTGGTGGAGGCTCGATACACCGTTCGCTAATCGTCGCCCGGTGAATTATTTATCAGGCTGCTACTATTCTTAAGAGCAGGCAGGAGTATAAGGGGGACCAATAAGTCAACAAGGAGACGCTCGATCACATGCCTAACAGTTCCTCTGAGCTGGCCATTACCTCGACACAGGAGAGAATTTTTCATCCAATTTCATGTACTGCTATTTTTTTAAGAACTTGAAAAATGAAGGAGAATTTGTTTCATTTCTCCTGACAAACAAAACCCCCAACACCTTATACACATGAATGACGATGACAGAGAGAATTTAACTGTAGGTATAATGAAGATAATAACTGAAAAATACAAGTCTCCAAGACAACAGTCTGTAGATGAATGGTTCAGAGAACCGACAAGTTATAAATTAGACACATATGCAACACTTGGGTATCTTTATTGAGGAAACGTTTTGCCACACAGTGGCTTCATCAGTCCAATACAAAGTAGAAAGGTGTAAGGAGAGGAGGAGTTTGAGGTAATCAGTCCCTCGCCTGGAGTCGATGTGTTCAGTCCATCAATCTTGTAGAAAGTACAGCACATGTCCGTAGAGGTGGCTTATATACTGTAGTCAGGTGAGGCGAAGTAGCAGGAGGCGGGGTCATAGTGGT